>OY757315.1:60388842-60988842 GCA_963583905.1 Stenurella melanura | reverse complement strand
TTTTGTTTTCGATGGATATACTATAATGTCGACGGAGTCTGCAAAGTGATTGGGACACTCCGTACTATACCAATGGTAAGGTCTGATTAAATTATGTAATTAGGGCAATAAAACCCCAGTTATTACAGCATTTCTTCAGTATTCCGTAAACTAGTCGCATACGAAATTAGTTTTAATAATATACGTAGAGTGGAAATCAATTTTGATAATTTTAGTGACTTTTCTGTATCACGTGACGTTCACTCTTTCTCGATCGCACTGTACCTACCAATAATAACACAGGACACAAAAAAAGATTCGATTGGCCTGTATATGTCATCGGGTTCCAGGCCTTTGGCCTAGCCGAAAAATATCATAAATATTCTCATAAGCATACCCTAATTAATTATAGAAACAAATGAAAATTTATTACCACAAAATACTAGTAATTATTCAAACTTTTACAAAATACTTATCACAGATAAGTTTAAAACATATATCCTTCTCATAACAATTATAAGAAAGAACATATGCCTATTATGAACAGTACAACAACTGTTATCATAATGTTGTTTTTAATTTAAATTATCCTCCTCAATGAAATCCAAAGATAATCAAAACAAAAGCACTTACCGATATAGCTGTAACACAAAACTTTAGAACATCCGCAGACACGTGTTTCGACATCTGTGTCTCTTCGTTGCGGCTTCTTCTAAAGTTCACAATCAACTGAAATATGTAAACAAATACTCGTGTTATAACCATCAATGGATTACCAAAACAGGATATTAAAAATTAAAATTAGATTATAGGAAATTCCCCGTAAAGGGATAATTATCAATATAATTATATGCAAATGCAACTTCCTTGAATTGTAAAAGCTCTATAGCAATAGAAACAAATGAAAATATATTACCAGAAAATACTAGTAATTATTTAAACTTTTACAAAATACTTATCACAGATTAGTTTAAAACATATATCCTTCTTATAACAATTATAAGAAAGAAAATATGCCCATTATGAACAGCATTGCCGACAAGCTGTCGAGCTACAGGCCCATGGAAACTGGCGTACCGCAGGGATAGTTACTCTCCCCACACCTGTTCACCATCTACACCTCCGACATGCCAAGAACCGCGAGGACCTCTTTGGCTCTCTATGCAGGCGACACGGCTATAATCACAAGATCATGGAGTGCAAGACTTGCCACCCGCAACTTCCAGGGAGCAGCATCCCTTTTGGAAGAATGGTGCAACAAGTAGAAAGTCAAGGTCAACGCTGAGAAGAGCAAAGCCATCCTCAAGAGAGTCAAGAAGCAAACTATCACAGGACACGTCTCCATGAACGGCGGCAACTTCCAATGGCACGATACCATCAAGTACCTTGACGTTATCATGAATCGAAGCCTGACGTGAAGGCATAACACGGAATCGATAATACAGGGACGGGGAGGACTCTACTCTACCCTATGATAGGGAGACAGAGCCAACTCGACCTGAGGAACAAGCTTACGCTTATCGGAGCCACATCGCACCTATTCTGACCTACGCTTCCGTTACCTGGGAACACGAAACAGCCACCCACCTGAAGCGGATACAACCCATGGAAGACGTTGCACTTAGGTGCGCTGTAGATGCAGCACGGTTTGTCAGAAACGCCGACATCTTCAGAGACCTGGAATACCCCTCAGTAGTGTTAAAGACACCCTCCTCTTTCCCTGCTATGAACTTAGCAGCGCCAATGTGGATGATACGATGTTTGGAAATTCTACTTGCGTGTAAAAAGAGATCTTGGGGGCCAGAGGTGTCCACACACCTACCGTAAAGCGGTTTAACCTCCGATCGAGTGGGATTGTTTATATGTGGCCAAGTTACAGACAAAATTAAAATTAGGGTTAGTAGTAGTCTATCGGTAATAATCTTAAAAATACGGTTAGTAATAAACATAGAATAAAATAATACATGGATAGTAGCATTGACGAACAAACAGAGATTTGACTCTGTTTTCTCATCTGGTTTGCGAATACAGAAATTTTGAGCATGTGTATTATTAAAGCGGCAGCCTGACGGAAAGCTACCACGGGATAAAAGTATCCCCAGGCGTGCGAAAAGCAGGGGATTTCGAAACAGATATTCAGGCAGATGTTCCAGACGAGCCGGGAGAACACCCAGTTAAGTGACTATGTGTTGGTGTAGATCGTCGAAGCGACGGCAGTGCAGAATACGGTGAATTGGGTCGTCAGACACCAGGTACTGTTCACAATAGTCAGTTAGGGATTTCCCTATTCTCAGTAGGTGAACCTCAAACTCGCCGTGGCCTGTTAGTAGTTCAACAGTCCTTTTAGAGAGGACCGGCTCCCCCGAGGCCAGTCAGATTCTGATGTCCGGAATGAGCCTGAAGAGATGCCTTCCCTTGGTGGATTCGTTCCACTCCACTTGCCAACGTTGGAGAAGAAGATTATCAATATGCCGAAGTGCGTCCGGCATATATCGGAACTCAGCTAAGTTTATATTCTTGCCCAAAAGACGGCATGCCTGTGGATCAAATTTGCGCTAAAGAGTGTAACCTGGCTAATTCCAGATGGATAAGTGGAATCCTACATAGAATGCATAAAGCCTATACAGGAACCGTTCTGTAGGCCCTGACTATGCATCTCAGACAGAGAGCCCGAATCATCGATGACCAGGTTCCAGAGAAACGGGCCCAGGGCAGAGCCTACCCCACGGGTAGGACTTAAGGTCTTTTGACACAAAATTGTCCCAACTATATTTTTTCACCTTAAGTATGGCCTGGTTATACTGATTCCTCAGCAGGTTATAACGTCTAGTTAAGTAGGATCGATTTCTAGCATTGTGTTTTATAGCGTATTGGCGACGGTGTCTAGCGACGGTGACCATATTTTTCAGAGATTGGAGTCTCCGACCGACCACCACGAAGTTTTGTGGGGCCTGCAGGGACACTCACGCAAATGTGCCTCACAGATAGCTGAGAGGCCAGATGTGAGCCTTTCCATTCGATGATCAATGTTGTGGACTGTAGTGTCCCGCGGAAGCAGTTGGAGTGCCCGACGCCGACGGAGAGAGGCGGTCTCGGTACGAAACCTCTCCTCGTCCACCCTCGCCAAATCGTACCCGTACTTCACAGTCTGTCTGGACCGGCCAGTCTGGGAGTGAGAAAACTCTATCAGACGGTGGTCGCTATTGACTAAGTCTGGCAGGACTTGCCAATTTTCTGTGAGTGGCGGATCTGTTAGCCATCATGATGTCAATGGTACTCTCACCATTAGGGCTGGAGAAGGTGGTAGGAAAACCCGGTTCATTGATGATGAAGAGGTGTTGGCAGTGTCAAAGTCCTCCACCAAGAAACCTCTCATCCTCCACGGCCGAGAACCACGACTCAGCCTTCGCAGTCCCCGCGATGATTACAGGAGAATTTCCAAGTGACAGAATGATTTCAGTTAGTCTCAAGAGAAGTGGATCGATGTCATGACCCGGTGGAAAGTACACCGAGATCGCATAGAACCTAGAGAGGCCACTAGATATTTCAGCCACTGAGATGTAAAGGTTAGGTCCGGAAGAGCAAGCACATCCAGGTTCTCGTTCATTACGACTATTGCGGAATAGAGCCTCGCGTGGGACATGTGCCTAACAATCCGTGTGTTGCGTCCAAAGCCAGGAATATTTCTAGGGAAATCCTCAGTATAGCCGCAGTATACGGCTGTTGGATTAGGAGTATATCTATACCCCGTTGATCTGCCACTACACGGTTTTCGGAAGTTGGAGTTCTGGCACCTTGAAGATTAATGCAGCCCAAAGTGAGCTTAGATGGACTATCCATCATAGTCAATGCTCGACAGAAGACTGGATATTCTTTAAAGCCTGCCGTACTACAATTGGCACATTTAATTTTAGAATCGGGCTGTTTGCAATCACGGGTCTCATGCGCCTCGGGGCACCTGGCACAGGTCAAATTGCTCCTACAGTTCTCCTGGGAGTGGCCGAAATTCCGGCACTTGAAGCATGTCAGAATTCGGAGATGATCTTCTACACGGCAGTGCGGAATTTTGGGGAGGTCTCAAAGATCCAATGGACGAAATTTTTGCCTTTGGGCCCAAACTTGGTTAGGACCTTAAGGTCTTCGGGCTTGCGGGCATCCTCTTCGCCGAAATTCTGGGCCACAATGGAATCTCTGACCTCATCTGGGGTCAGGGCAACCCCAAACACGGAGAGGCGTAGTTGTAGCTTTGCCAACTGGTTTTACAATTAGACCAGCTTTGGTAAACTGGTCCGGGTCCGTTTTTCGACTTTCGATCTTAATATCATTTTGGAAATTTTGACTAGTTTGTCCACCTTGAGACCTACTTGTGTGGGATTAATAGAGCTAATGAGGGCTCAGTATTCTCGCTAGAGCGAAGTTTGGAGTTTTCCGTGGCGAGGTAAATCAACACGGAGGAGGTCTTAGCCGGCTGGACAGTACGACCCACTGGGGTTCTTACCGCTCGAGATGTTGAGGGCATAGAATTTGCTGCAGTGACTGCAGCAAAAGTGGGCTGAGGCGGCGGCTTAGCAACAGCAGATGTGAGCTCCTTCAACTGAGAGGCAAGGGAATCCCGCCTTGAGTCGAACCTGCTAGTCGATTCTACATTGGCCGCGGCCACGGCCGTGGCCGAGAAGGAGGGTAGGAGGGTCGCCATGTGGCCGCCAATTTATTTGACGACGCTGCACGGAGACCTCCTTCAGGTTACAGATCATCGTCAGAAGCCAGTTGTTGGCTCGGAAAAACTCGCCCGAGTGGTGCTCGAGGGAGGAAGGAGAGTCCTTTGGCGTTGCCGGGGGGCTCTCATCCTCCAGCTCGGTGCACCTCCTCTTCGAGGACTCAGGACCCCTGGGTACTGAGGTGTGCTGCCTGGACCGCTGCATCCTAGAGAGGCGTACCTCTAGTTCCGTACCAAGGTCCAGAATTTCGAATGTACCCTCAATGGGAAAAGCACGATAAAAAAGCCGAGCCCTGGAAAACCAGAACCCGGCTAGGTCTTAAGTCACTCTTAGCCCTACAAGGAGCTTATAGCACGAGTTACTGGCTATAGTACCAAATGAATGGAGGTACCATCAGCAGAGCTGCGAGGCTTTTTGCCTTGCTTGGTTACGCCTTTAACCACGGGGAGGTGGTTACAGGTTCCCGTGGAGATGCTTTAGAGACTTGTGCACAAAAATATTTAGTAACACACAGACGCTAATCTGGGTTAAAGAACTGCTATTCTTTATATTACGTTACATAAATTGAAATAAATTGAATGAATGGGTTTGAAAAACTGTTAAATGTAAAGCACAAAATAAAACGAGATGATTCTTATTTGTACTTACATTAACGTTTTCATCTCCGTGGAGTCTCGTAGTTGAATGCGATTTCGTGAAGCGGGCTCCGTCTGTCTGACGTCGAAGATACCAACTTGCGTGACCAGGGATGATTTCTTACTTGCTAAAGTTTTGTTGTTTGTTGAGTGATTGCTTCTTGTGTGATTGCTTCTCAAAATTATTTGATTGTTAAAATGTTGCTTGTTGATTTGTTGCTTGTTGCTTGAAAAAAAATTGTTTCTTTGATTGTTGAGTTGTTGTGTGCTGTGTCCTTTTTCTTCTTAAAGAATTGAAATTCACCGCTCCTGTCCTAAAGTTCTCCTTGTTCTTCCAGTCTTTCCCTCCAGTTAGGCACCTTTTCGTAGATGTTGTTCTTATTCTCTCGGGTAGTTTTCTGGTAGTTAGGCTCCGGTACAGGGTGTTTTGAAGATCCGTTCCGACTGCGCCAAATTTTGTTAGATCACAAGCGACACAACTACCTTTTTAAAAACTTTATTTAAAATTAAAGGATAGTACGTACTATCCTGATAATGAAGTGTAAGAAACAAAGTTAGTATTATAACTGAAGTACAAATGTTATTTTACATATATTTATTAAAAGTGCTGACTTGAAGAGTCTTAGAACAAAGGAATATTGTGAACGAGCCTGTGAATCAGGTGATGTTGAGTTAGCAAAAGGAGCAGCTGCCATATGAAATATGATACGCCTGATAAGGCTATTTTCATATGATTATTTTTCTATTTGTTTAATTTTTTATAAAATGTTTGAAAATAGACAGAAAATTTTATTTAAGGACGCCACTGTCTATTGATAAACAGAACAAGTATTAATTGAGCATGTTTCCAGACTCACCCAGTGTGAGTTCACTCACTAGCCAGTCGTATAAATGATTATATGATTCGATGATTGAAATAATTGAAAATGTAATCAAATATAACAAAATTTATTACAAGGGTAAACTTTTTTCTTTTAAAATTGAACAAATATTCTTATATATTAATTTAAAACTATAGGCCTTTTTAATTCGTTATTTTGAAAATCGAAATTTAAATTAGTTTAAGAGAAAATATTTACAATAAGCAAATAAAAAAAACATGTTGTTTATTATGAGTTGAGGTACCTGTTTCCTTCATTGTTCTGATCTTCGCTAGCAATTGCCCAGATAATACATCTCACATCTAGATGTCACTTGCTTCACTACTCCAATATCGATTTCGTTTTGACGTTCTATAGTTTTATAACCTGTGCAGTTATGTATACTTGTGCCTTTTTTCTTCTTAAAATGTTTGTAGTTAAGTGAATTTGAATATTATTCTCCTGGATATTCGTTTAGTATAAGGTAAAATCAAATACCAATCTTACTTTTTTATTTTATAGGTTACTATGCTTATTTTCGTAACACTGACGTAAGTATCATGTATTAATTTATTAAATAAATTTTCGTTTAGTTATCTTTATGGCTTATTTAACTGTTGCCTTTATAATTTTATAGAAATTTGACTTGCCTTCTTAATTTTGATTTTTCTTTTCTTGTATACCATTCATAGATATACATACTTTCTATGTTTAATAATGTTTCTTTTCACCTCTTTAGAGTTAATTCTCTTGATAATTATTTCAATTTTCCCTTTTTAATAGGTAATCTTCTATAAAATGTCATTTTTATTTTATTAAAATCTATTTCCCTCTATTTATTATTTTTCTTGGTTACCAGATCAAAAAACTTTTTTATTTGACATTTTGATACCACTTGACCAAAATTGTCTAAATTTTATAAAACTTTAAAATTAAATTTTGCTTTAAACTACTTATGAGGCTCTATTAGCATTAAAAATGTTTCCGTCTTATCTTACTGATCATTTCTATATAACTTTTATGTATATAGTTGATCTGTGAAACTTTATTTCATCAGTTTTATGAATTTACTAAAATTTTTCTTATTTCCTATTTTGTGATCTATTTATATTTAGTTTACCCTTTTTAACGTTTAACGTTCTTAATTATATTAACTATACCTATACAATGTAAAGCTCTATATTATTATATTAATTAAATATGAATGATTTTCTTTCCAGGAATTAACACGTCACTTCTGGACCTTTGTAGCCCTTATTAAGATACTTTATTTCCTGGAAAGACATCACAAGACTTCCTGGAGATTGAAGTATTGAACATGAAGCAAAATATGTATAACAATACACCTTTAAACTAGAGAAAACTCTGAAATTACATGGCTTTAGCACAAACTTGACACTAGCCAGTATTTCTTACTAGAAAAACTAAATTAGAACATTAAATTCAGGGATGGCTCTTAATGAAGTAATATTAAGTAAGTGTCTTTGTCTTTGCACTTAGTATTTTAAAAGCGATCACTGAATTTTGAAAGTTGTAAATTTCATTGTTTATTAAATTATTCCTTTGACTTTATTTCAAACCCTCTAAGTTGATAATCTTAATGTTTTATATTGTTATAAGGTTTGTTTTTATTGTAATTTTTTATATTTTATGAAATTTTCACCATTTAATTAAAAGTTTATGGCTTAATTTAAACAATTTTGTCTTTTTAGGTATGGACACCTGCACTCATATTACAGAGATCTCTTCATCGTAAAGTATTCCTGAGCAAGATTTGTCTCTATACTACCTCGAAACTTGCCATCGATGGATTAACCATACTATTTTTAACTGTCGCACTGGCACAAAACGAAGTTTACCTTTTTTTTAAACAGATTAAGATTTACAATTTTTCTTAAATTTACGTTTACAAATTTTCTTAATAAAAATTAATTTTCTTTATTATACTCAATTTCATTTTCTTTGTGAGTACTTGTACTCACGCCGGTGGTGACTCTCTCAGAATGCACAATTATAACTATAGGTTTTAAGAAACTGTAAAGTTGTAAAATTGATTTACAGTGACACATTTTTATTTGATATGTTTGTCTACAATTCTTCCCTTATATAAGGTGCGTATATATATATATATATATATATATATATATATATATATATATATATATATATATATATATATATATATATCTATATATATATATATATATATATATATATATATATATATATATATATATATATGTGTGTGTATATATATATATATATATGATCTGCTATCATTACTGCGCCCATCCATTTACCATTTACATTTATTATTGCGTCCATATATTGGACACAGCAAATCCACACGTTGTTTTTAGTATTCCCCGCGAACTATTAAAGCTGATATGATGGCAGTTATGCCTAACTGTAAGACCCATTCTGGTTACCGTGGAAACTCCACGCCATCTACACGGATTCCGGAGATATATCCATATCTTTAAAATTTTAGTGGACGCAGTAATATTACCACCATATACAAAAATGTAAAATTTTAGTTCAAAGCAATTTCTGTAGAGGCGTAGCAAACATATACGAATCCGTATGTTATCTGTATATTTCACAAATATTATTGCGACCGGCTATTAGCAACGTCGCAAGTAAGCCTTATCATTGATTTATTTTTAGAAATGCTGATATTGTAAATATTGAAATGGATTAAAATTTAAAATAATTATAGAGATGTTACTCCGTGCTGGTTGATTGTTGCGTCCGTATAGTTTTCATGTTTAACTAAAAAACCATTGGAAATTGGGAATTTATTTAAATATTTTTTATGCATTCCTCCGTGACGTTTTAAGAAATGGGCGGGTCTATATATAAGTTCCATTTAGGAATACTATGTATAGTTTCACAATAGAAACGGCAGATCCTCTAGAATTTTAAATTTTGTTATCGGTAATGTAGAATGTAGACAATTCAATAGATCAGTTATATTATCATTTTTAGTTCATTTGTTTGAAGTGAAAATAAGGTAATTTTCTATTGAAAAAATATAGGTGTCCTAAATATGTTTGTAATATGGAAGATAATTGAATTGTGTTTTTACACAAGGTGCTACAACTTCTTTATTGAAATATGTTTGTTCCTATTCGAGAATATTATGCAAATACATGTGGAAATTTACATTGATTTCAGAGCTTTGATGTTGTGTGAATACTGGGGTAGTTTACTTCTCCCACAAACACGAATTCTACACTCGACGCGCGTTTCACCTACAAGGTTTTCATGATCTGGAGAAGATTAAAACTGAACTTCGTCTCGAAATGATGCTAACTTGGTTGGCGAAATGTACATCGAGTGTTTCAATTGTGTTTATGAAAATACGCATTATTGTTTTGATGCTTTTGAAGCTTTTAACACTCAGAAATTTAAAAAGCTTTTATTAACTTCACCTTTATTTACAGTGAATGTAAATATGTATGTATTAACGGAATCTAAGGAACTAAATTTCACCAACTTCTAATTTGGCAATTGTCTGTAGCTCTGATGACAATACAATATAGTATACTCAATATTATTCCAAATGGCCGCCTCAAAATGGCGGATTATCATTTTCTTTACAACCCCATCGATATGGGTATCAAAGGAAAGGGCTTGATAAGCAGAAAACAAATACTAGATCAAAAATTTAGCTAAATCAAAATGGCGGCGTCAACATGGCCGATAGGATTTATCAATCGCAGATTGTAAATATTTTTTTGTCGAAATTCAAGAATTCGAATTGGTGGTTGCATGAAATATAAGACTAAAGATTCAAAAAATAAATTTTTAGTTAAAAAAACCGCTTTTATAAATACTGCACTAAGAAGTAAAAAATAATGAAGTATAATATTTGAGTAGAAGAGTGCGGGGAGCTTTACATTTAATCTAATGATATCTGGAGCGTTTTAATTATCGAACCTGTTGGAAATAGCGTTCGAAAAGCACTCCACGCTTTTGTACTCAAATATTAAACTTAATTATTTTTTAGTTTTTAGTGCAGTATTTATAAAAGCGTTTTTTCAACTAATAATTTATTCATCTGAGTACTACGCGTATCCTATTGTATAAGCCTCCATTGTCTCTACTATCTACAGTTCCAGTGGTCTGGATATTCAGGACTCCTTACCATATAACCTAATGCTCCCATTGTAGATATCTCATCCTTACTGAAAACATAACTTTAAAACAACAAAAGCAAGTGGGGACTATAGGTATATTTAAAAAAAAAAAAAATGAGAAGAATTTATTCGAATGTATTCGTTTATCACTATTAAGGACGTATTATTATCTCTCTTCATGCAGATGCGGATTCAAAGCCCCCCCCCCTCCTTACAGGTTCATTAAAGGATAATAAAACAATTATAACACAATTATTAAAATAGGAAAGTAAAATTACTAAGAGAAAATGGTTTTCTCATTCTCACCATTTTGAATCTGTTCAATATTCAAAATAAAATATTTAATTTGTGATACTGATATAGGTTAATACATGTTTATCTGTTGATTTTGAACTTCGTTTTATTTTTAAAGGTCTCTGGTACCTTTTTAATGTTTAAAGATCCTTCTTTTAATAATAAAGAATACAGAAAAAATCACATTATTATAACTTGAATTTAGCCCCGTTGGTCATAATGAATTTACAGGGCGGCACTTCACACAAAAGTTGCCGGCATTCACTGTTGTTGTATACAAAAACCGTGAAATATGGAAACGTCAATCACTAACATCACAGTATATATTCATTTGCCGACGCGCGACGTCGACAAAGGATTTAACGAAGGTGCAGCAGCTTACAATTTATTCTGTAAACTTTGCCTGGGACAATCAATACTTTAGAAATAGTTTATTTTTCAGAAAATACGACTGATGAAAATCGAATGAATACTATTTATCAATATAATTTTAGTCAATTTAGGAAAGATTGGTAATGTACGTATTTCAATCTAAACTTTTGCTTATAGACTATTATTAGTAAGTACAAAAGAATATAGGTATCTAAGGTATTGGAGTTTGACTTAATAATAATAATAACTTGTCTCTTATCGAGGGGAACTTAGCATTACGATAATTATGGTTCTCTAACACTTAACCCATAACATGTATATAATATACTAAATATTATAAATACGTAAGTGCACTAATCTGAATTTATGAGTGATCAAAGACATTCTTATTACCTACCGTTTGCAGTTAAGCAGATTTCGAGTCGTCGCGTCGTCTGTGACACGTCTTACATCGAATCGAAATTTCTATTTTACAATTTTGCAATAGGTCGCCATATTGAAATGTTGCGATTGGACATTGTCAACCGCATATTGTTAATCGTACAAATGACTATAACATACTCAATTTTCATTGAGTTTGAACAACTTTGAGTTGTATTCTAACGCATTTTAATTTTTTTACTTTTGTCTTTTTCGCTTCTTTAAACAGTACAAAAAATATTTGCGATATTTTAAAATAACTAATCTTTGTGCAGAATCATCACCTAAACAACATTTGCATATAACATGTTTTTCTAGAAGCTATAGTTTTCGAGCTATTCAAGAAAAACCGAAAAAATGCCAAAATTATTTTGCAATGATAAACTATGGCGCGTATGTACCTACCTCACTCGATGTCAGGGCTTTAAGATGTTGTTGCCTATATTTTTATCGTAATTTTAAGCCCAATTTTGTCTCGTTGCAATCGACACCTCTAGCGCCCGGATTATATAGTGAATAATGGCATTTCTCGGAAACGAACCATTTTGGGATCTTTGTTCGTAGCTTTTATATTAACGAATTGTAAAAATTGAGACATTTTCTGTATCGGTCTATATCTATTACTTATGTAATTTATTTTTAAATTCTATCATTAAACTTTCTAATAAAATGTATGAATACTATAATATATAATAAACATTTTTGAAAGTTCAATGTTATTTTGTTATTAGGAATTTACTCAATCGTATTTCATTTTTTATGAAACACATTTCATTCGAAACATTACCAGTTTTGTTAATTTCCCTTCAATTAATGTGACGTATGAAAATATATAGGTATATATATATATATATATATATAATATATATATATATTATATATATATATATATATATATATATATATATATACTGATATCGCTACAAGTCGAGATCTGTTTTAGTAGTTTCATTAACAACCTGAGATCCGTTTTGAAAGGTGAGATCCGATTTTGGATCTCGTCTTGTTTTGCGTGTATATCGTCGCCATTTTAATTGGTTAGACCATAACCGTTGATTTTAAAATTTTTGGTCGGATCTCATATTTTCATAATTTATCACATCTTATACACCTCTAGTTCACCCTACCAACGCCAGAGGGCGTCTGGCTTTATTTTACACGATTCAACTTTTAGATGAAGGTGAGCTCCGTTTACGACGGCAACATCGCAAATCTCGTGATAGCATTGGAATTTTAGCTGCTTTCGCTCAGCAGAGTGATTCGTAATCATAAGGTACCTGTTTCATGTGTTGTCTCTGTACCTACCATGCAATTTTGTATCATATAATTACTGTTCATTGAAATCCTGTTTATTATGATTACGAATCACTCTGCTGAACGAAAACAGCTTTTGTTTAACTTTATTTCATTTATTAGGCAGGTCGACATTAAAATTTATTGATAATATTGCAGGTTCAAAGAACAATTAGATATTTTTTCTTTACAGTTAATAATATAAAATAAATGTAAATGCGAAATGGTTATATGAAATTATATACGAGTTGGGATGTTTCCTAAGTACCAGGCTACTTAAAAAATATTACAACCAATTTAACTTCAGAGAATAATAAATCCTGGTCACCAAATATAATATAATATCAAATATAATATAATATGTAGATCAAAATAAAACTCATAAAATAATTAAGGCTTAAAATGTCATAAAACGTCAAGATTTTAAATTTGAGCAAAAAAATAATTTGACTGTCGGTCTGTCACTTTTCTTTGTACACACGATTTCTCAGGAACGGTTTAAGATATCGACTTGTAATTTATGTGTGATATGTATCATGATAAGATCTGGAAATGGACTATATATTGCGCTAATTCTGGCGAAGGGTTGGGGGTTAAATAGGGGAAAATTAGTAAAGCAAGTTGGTAAAAGTACAGAAACTTGGAATGTCGTGTATATGCTAAAACCAAGGTCTCATATTTTTTATCTTTTTCACCCCCCTCCCCCTCCCCCGGCAACACCACTCCATCACTAAAGGAGTTGATAATAAAAATTTGAGATATTTACTTGAAATTTGGTACAGGTATGTATTATAACGACATCTGGAACTACAATATATTTAAAGATGATTCCGTTGAAGGGGTGGGGGTAAATAAGAGAAAATAAGTAAAGCAAGCTAGTCAGAGAACAGAAACTTGGGATTTGGTATATATACTAGAAGCTGAGGCCCACCAGATTACTTTATAATATTTTTCACCACCCCCCTTCCCCACCACCACCTTCAGTCTATTATTAAAGGGGTTAACAAATTAATATCGAGATATTCACTTGAAATTTGGTACATATGTGCAGTTAAAAAAACACACTGACTTCCCCAACTAAAAACAGGTGGTGTTGTACCGGTCTACAACGAAACAGCCGGTAATGACGAGCCATAATGTATTAAAAAATGGCTCAAAAGTTCTCCTTGCCCTTATCGTATACCATCTACCGACTTTCAACGGACGACTTTGACCCACTTCAAAATTTTGCAAACAAAACATTACACTGCTCGAAATAGTAACCACGGTGGCGTAGCCGCCAGAAGTTCAGATTTTCAGTTTGAACCACGCGCCCGAGTACTTTTTTCCCCTACACCTTTAAGTAGGTTTCTTTGTGCTCACATTATAAGTCTACAGACATTATCTATTTTAATAGTTGTGATAATAGTGGGAAATAAACGTTTACTAAAAATATAATGGCTATAGCGGATCAATGACGTCATTACCGGCTGGTTAGGTTCAATATGTTGATTTCTATTTCGCCATCTAATTGTTAATAATTATCAGCGCCGCAGGTAGTATTATTTTTTCCCCCAAAATAACACAAAATTAACTTGAAGTTATTGATAGTGCTTTGCGCAAAGTGTGCGCGCGCACTTGGGACGAATCATAATTCGTATCATATCTTGAAGAATCAGGTTGTGGGTTTTCGAAGGATGACTCTGCAAAACTTCATTATTTCCCCTCACAGTTGGAAAGGTGAATTAAGAAAAATTGCATCAATATACATCAAGTACCGAGTACATTTCTCGTGGATCATCTACGGAGAGCATGGGTTAATAGTTTTAGATGCCATTCGCCCTGGGGTCATCAAAATTGGGATTCCTTGGTGGTGCAAAAAGCATAACGAGTCTCAAAAGCAGATTAAATAAAATGACAAAAACTATTTTTAAGGAAATGTACTAAAAAGTAAAAATATTTTTTTATAATTTATGCATCTGGAAACCAAAAGCTTTGGGGACGGTCATATAGTATTATTGAACAGTTGATCAGTTGACCGCCCCAAAGCTTTTGGTTTCCACATGCATAAGTTTTAAAAAGTTATTTATTACTTTTTAGTACACTTTTTTTTAAATAAAAGCTAGTTTTTAAAAATATTTTTTTTGTATAATTTTATTTTCCACTTTTTAGTCTTTAAGTAAAATAGGTATTTTGCAAACAGACAGACAAAACCCTATCATTTGATACCCATGTCAAGAGAGTTGTGAAGAAAACGATAATCTGCCATCCTAGGGCATCCGACATATTGGATTTAAAAGGACGTTGCATAGTTTATCGTATTTTACTCGTCAAACCCTTTCATTTGATATACATATCAAGGGGGTTGAGAAGAAAAATATATTCCGCCATCTTGGGGCGTCCGCCATATTGAATTTAGGATGACGTCACATAGTTTATCGTATTTCACTCGTCAAACTCTTTCTTTTGATACCCATATCAAGGGGGTCGAGAAGAAAAAGATATTCCACCATCTTGGCGCCTCCGCCATATTGAATTTAGAATAACGTTACATAGTTTATCGGATTTTACTCGTCAAACCCTTTCATTTGATACCCATATCCAGGGGGTTGAGGAGAAAAAGATTCCGCCATCTTGGGGCCTCCGCCATATTGAATTTAGAATGACGTCACATAGTTTATCGCATTTGACTCGCCAAACCCTTTCATGTGATACCCATATTAAGGGGGTTGAGAAGAAAAAGATATTCCGCCACCTAGGGGCCTCCGCCATATTGAATTTAGAATGACGTCACATAGTTTATCGCATTTGACTCGCCAAACCCTTTCATGTGATACCCATATCAAGAATGTTGTGAAGAAAAAGATGATCCGCCATCTTGGGACATCCATGGCGGACGTCCCAAGATGGCGCTTGGATTCAGACCAATAATGGCTATACTGTGTTGCAGTGTCACCGGACTTATGCACGTGTGCAAAATTTCAAAACATAATTAGAACAAGTCGAATTTTGACCTAAACAAACACAGTAACTAATATTGCAAGCTAAATACAAGTTGGTAATTTCGAAAAATGTGATTTTATCAACTTTGGACCTTCCTGTAACACAAATAAACAACAAAAAAATCCAATGCCTATTTTTCTTCAATTATTTATGAACATTTCAATTTTTGGTGGGTCATGACACTGTAAATTGAAAATTAAAATTGACCGTAGAACTTTTAAAATGGCGGATAGAGTCCGTGGTATATAGCGGGTGGTCCCTGGGAACGGCAAGTTTTGAAAATGTTGTTATTTTGTAACATGTAGAGCTGGCCATGGATTTGTTCGTCATATTGTCTGTCATTATATGCCATTTGGTAATCATGCAACAATGGTCTGGTGAGCAGCGTACTTTTGCAATGAAATCGTATTATAAAAATAACGACAGTGTAGTTGCCGTGCAGCGGCAATTTCGACTACACTTTGAGATTTCTCGTCACGGGAGAATTTCTTCCTCTCATGCCATAAAGTTACCACAAGAGAATCAATAAATGCCTTGCAGAGATTATTTCCTAGTCGCATTATCTCCAGGCGTGGAAACATCGAATGGCCCCCAAGGTCGCCAGACCTTACGGCACGTGATTACTTCCTGTGGGGCTACTTGAAGCATAGAGTTTTTGTTGGTGACCCAAGAAATATTCAGGAGTTGAAAATAAAAATTCCTGAAGAAGTTTCCAATATTCCCTTAGATTTATTAAATTAAATTTTCTATTAAATTGAATTATCTATTTCACCAATCGTATTCAAGAGTGCGTAGAGATAAGGGGAAGTCATTTACCAGGAATTATTTTTAAGAAATAAAAAACCGCTGCCTAAGGAATCACTACTTCCACATCCAGATTCTTCATCCAAGTCGTTTTAAAGGAAACATCTTGACTTGCACTCTAGTATGTAGAAATTATTGGTCATAGAATTTTAATAATATTTGGGGCAGATGTCATAGAAAAGTTTGAGGAGTTGGTTTCTACCATATACGTTAAAAATGAAGTTTTTAGTTCACCCTACTTGTTTTCTACTATTCACCTCCCACCCCTTCAATGGAGTCATCTAAATCAGATGTCACTACAATACATACGTGTACTAATCTCAAGTGAATATCTCAATTTGATGTTATCAATCCCATTAATAATGAAGCGGAGGTGGTGGAGTTTGAAAAATATTAGAAAGAAATCTGAGGCCTTGGTTTCTAGTATATACACCGAATCCCAAATTTCTGTACTCTTATCACCTTGATTTACTTATTTTCCCCTAGTCACTCCTATTAACCCTAACCCTTCTACGGAATCATCCCAAAATATAATCTAGTTCCAGATGTCGTTATAATACATACGTCTACCAAATTACAAGTGAATATCTCAATTTTATTTTATCAACCCCTTTAATAATGTAGTAAGGGTAGTGGAAGGGTTGAAAAATATTGTTAAAAAATTTGAGGTCTTGGCTTCTAGGACATACACCGAATTTCAAGTTGCAATACTCTTACCAGCTTGCTTTACCTATTTACCTCTACTTACCCCCACTCCTATCCTAACGCAATCATGTCAAAATATAATGTAGTTTCAGATATAATTATAATACATAAATGTAAGTACCAAATTTCAAGTGAAAATTTAAATTTAATTTTATCAACCCTTTTAATAAGGGAGTGAGGGTGGTGGGGGGATGGAAAATACTAATAAAAAAACCTGAGACCTTCGCTTCTAGTACATACACCAAATCTCAAATTTCTGTACTTTTACCAGCTTGTTTTACTTATTTTCCCTTATATACCCCTATTTAACTCCCAACCCTTCAACTGAATCATCTCAAAATATAATCTAGTTCCAGATGTCGTTATAATACATATGCATACTAAATTTCTTGTGAATATCTCAATTTTATTTTATCATCCCCTTGAATAATGGAGTAGGGGTGGTGGGGGGGCTGAAATAAATTATCAAAAAATCTGGGCCTTTGCCTCTTGTACATACACCGAATTTCAAGTTTCTGTACTCATACCTGCTTGCTTTACTTATTTCCCCCTATTTACCCCTAAATAACCCCGAACCCTTCAAAGGAATCATCTCAAAGAATAATTTAGTTCCAGATGTCGTTATAATTCATACGTGTACCAAATTTCAAATGAATATCTCAATTTTATTTTATCAACCCTTTTAATAATGAAGTAGGGGTGGTGGGGGTTGAAAAATATTACAAATAATCTGAGACCTTGGCTTCTAGTACATACACCGATTTTCAAGTTTCTGTAGTCTTACCAGCTTGCTTTACTTATTTTCCCCTATTTACCCCTATTTAACCCCCAACCCTTCAACGGAATCATCTCAAATTATAATCTAGTTCCAGATGTCGTTATAATACATACGTATACCAAATTTCAAATGAATATCTCAATTTTATTTACTCAACCCTTTTCATATTAGAGTAGGGGTGGTGGGGGTTGAAAAATATTATAAAAAGATCTGACGCCTTGGCTTCTAGTACGTATACCATATTTCAAGTTTCTGTACTCTTACCAACTTGTTTTACTTATATTCCCCTATTTACCCCAAATTAACCCCCAACCCTTCAACGGAATCATCTCAAAATATAATCTAATTTCAGACGTCGTTATAATACATACGTGTACGAAATTTCAAATGAAAATCTCAACTTTATTTTATCAACCCCATTAATGGTGTAGGGGTGGTGGGGGGTTGAAAGATATTATAAAAAAATCTTAGGCCTTAACTTCTAGTACATACACCAAATTTCAAGTGTCTGTTCTCTTACAAGCTTGCTTTACTTATTTTCCCTTATTTTCCCCTATTTAACCCCCAACCCTTTACCGGATTTCCTCAAAAAATAATCCAGTTCCAGATCTCGTCATAATATATACGTGTACAAAATTTCAAGTCAATATCTCAAACCGTTCCGGAGAAAACGTGCGGACAAAAAAAGTTACAGACAGACCGACAGACAGACAGACAGAACATTTTTTTTTGCTCAAATTTAAAATCTCGACGTTTCATGACATTCTAAACCTATTTCACGAATAAAAATTTTTGAAAATTTTTTTGCGATTACTATACTTCCAATCCACTACGTGGATGTGGAAGTAAAATGCATATAATTACCTAGCCAATGTTATATCTTATTTCAAATAAGTATAGTTAATTTCAAAATTATGATGTTTTGAAAACTTCCCATTCTCAGGGACCACCCAGTACGTTTTAATCAGATAGTGCACATGAAAATCGAAGTCATTTGAATAACACACGCCAGAAACGTGCAATGAGACACTAATTAGAATTGGCAACGTAGCTGGACCTCAACATGTACGAAGCGTTACAAAATATACTGCTTAGGATCTCACCTTGACATAATTTAATACAGATCTCTATCTGCATTATATATTTCATGTATAACCAAATCGTAAAATTTGTTTCCCCTCTTTTGATGTCCTTAATAAGAATACATTTTAAAGTCATTTTGTACTTTGTTTTATCTAAAACATGTAATCCTCCAAGGGGATCTCGGGTTGTCTATAAAACAAAAGGATCTCGAGTTGGATAGAAAACATGTATATATATATATATATATATATATATATATATATATATATATATATATATATATATATATATATATATATATATATATATATATATATATATATATATATATATATATATATATATATATATATATATATATATATATATATATATATATATATATATATATATATATATATATATATATATATATATATATATATTAGTTCAAGAGCATGCTTCTAGAGGGCAGAATATATTAAAACAAAATATTTCTGTCTATCACCTCTATGAATCCTTATTTTCATAAGGATAGTAAACCAAACTGCAACGAATTGCTAGTCTGGCCGCGTTAAGGATAAAAATCACATTTTATCACAAAACGCTTGGTTTTGATTGAAACAAATACCAGCCGAAAGATTTATACCTAATTAAAGGCAACTCTCGCACCAGTCATCTCGGGCCACTTGCAGACTGCAGTTTCGCGCTGGTGGCGCTCGTCAGTGCAAGGCTTCCCGAGACGACTGACACGAGAGTTTATTATTCCCAAGTGAACATTTCACCGTTGCAAAACGACGAAATGGGGGAAGCTCCATCTAGCGGTCAATATCTGTCTCAATCAAAACAATATCCCGACATGGGGTGCATGTAATAGTTCAAAAGCATGCTTCTAGAGGGCAGAATATATTAAAACAAAATATTTCTGTCTATCACCTCTATGAATCCTTATTTTCATAAGGATAGTAAACCAAACTGCAACGAATTGCTAGTCTGGCCGCGTTAAGGATAAAAATCACATTTTATCACAAAACGCTTGGTTTTGATTGAAACAAATACCAGCCGAAAGATTTATACCTAATTAAAGGCAACTCTCGCACCAGTCATCTCGGGCCACTTGCAGACTGCAGTTTCGCGCTGGTGGCGCTCGTCAGTGCAAGGCTTCCCGAGACGACTGACACGAGAGTTTATTATTCCCAAGTGAACATTTGACGAGCGCCACCAGCGCGAAACTGCAGTCTGCAAGTGGCTCGAGATGACTGGTGCGAGAGTTGCCTTTAATTAGGTATAAATCTTTCGGCTGGTATTTGTTTCAATCAAAACCAAGCGTTTTGTGATAAAATGTGATTTTTATCCTTAACGCGGCCAGACTAGCAATTCGTTGCAGTTTGGTTTACTATCCTTATAAAAATAAGGATTCATAGAGGTGATAGACAGAAATATTTTGTTTTAATATATATATATATATATATATATATATATATATATATATATATATATATATATATATATATATATATATATATTGTTCTATATTCTAATATCTATTTTATTTTTTATACGTTCGAAATTACTTTTTGAAAGTAAATTGAAATGATTTTATTGAGCGCCAAACAGTTTCTTAAAAGCTGTTAATATTATAGACTATAGAACACCATTAGCATGACCATCTACAATCTATAGAATGACTCTTACTCAGGGTCCAACGAAGTCGGTTCAATAAATGCTCATCGATCAAGATAACAATCTAAATAAATCAAACTCAGTATTGAATGAACAAAGTATTAATTTATTAACAAATTTGAACTTGGAATGTAATTAACAAATTTAAATAACAAAATCTAACTTAACTAAAATGATAAATATGGCCTTATTTAAAATAAATATGTACCATGGATTTGGAATACTGTAAAGCTTTACCTTGTCTTTCTTTCGACTCGAGTAATGTTATATTATAACCTCTAACTGGTTATTATGATCCTTGAAATATTATGTCATTTGACTGACTTTTTAACCTCTCAAGGCTTCTTCTTCTTCTTCTTTACTGGATTGACGTTTGTTTCTAACCTCCAATTTATTTTCAAGATTTTCTTGAAGTATTTCTATCACTTGCTTGACGTTTGAAATTTCTTCACCATATAAATTTGCTAACTGGATTAACAAATACTTCCCTCTTCTAAATCTGCTTTCCGGATAATCTACTTCGTAATACTTTCAAAGTATACTCACTTCTTATATTTAATCAACTTTTACAATTTATTCTTGATATCAATATATCTGGATTGTAATATCCTAACCTTCAACTTATTCACCACTTTTCTTTTATTTTCAATTTATTATTTATTCTTGGATGAATATATTTCGCAGCTCGCTGTTCAGCGATGTGTGATCAACTGATTTGTTATTTTTAGTCGTTTCAATGGGTTAATTTCCAATATTTCAATTGTTTTTTTCTATTTTGATCTAATATTTCAAAATTTAATTTTAATTTAAAATTTAAACTATTCAGTTTTGTTTGTTCTTTACCTTAAGTGAATACTGTTTTTAATTCTTTATTTTTCCTGATAAGTTTCTTATTCTACTTTTCAGGATTAAGTGAATAATTATAATTACTCGAAATATATTGACATATTACATACTCTTTCTTAAAATCTACTTATAACTACAATTAACAATTCCAATCTCAAATAAATACTAATTCATACATTTAGATGAATAGCAATGATAAACACAAAATGCTAGTAGTTAAAAACGTACTGCAGTTTCCATACTGACAGAATACTTATATTATAAACTAAAACAAGAAATTGATACGCCAACAAACATTTAACATCATACTATTAGTCCTTTCTTTCTGCATGATGTGAAATATCATTTACAAAACACCTTTCTGCAATGATATTTGAAAATATCTGAAAACTTAAAATGTCATTGTGTTTTGTAATATATGGACTTACTATTTCTAAAATAATTACGCTGCACTGCAACTACTGTTGATAGTCTTTCATTCAATATTCATTTTGTGTAGATTTACAGTGTTTCTACACAAAATATGATTTTCAGCCCTAAGTTTTGACATGCATGTCAGATTTCATAAAATTTACCTTTTTGTTTTCCAAGTTCATTCTAAATCATTTTAAATGAGATTGTGATTCTCTATAAGTTCATGTTTTATTATATATTATTTAGAATAACCTTGTTAAACTGAATTAACTTCATTTTATGTTTATTTAAATATTTTGTTCTAATTCAATATCAAGTTTCATTCTCTGCATCCTACTCGATGAGAATAAGTGAACTTGAATCAATTAAATAAACCACAGATATTCCTGCTTCTGTATGATCCGTTAAAGTAAAACTGTTATGATTAATTCCTAAAATACATACAAATTTGTGAATTTTATTTATGATTTCAAACACGACACTTAGGTAGTGTTCCACAGTGTGGATATACAGCATAAAACCCCCTAAACTAATAGAATTTTGACATGTGAAAATTTTGTTAGTTTTAACAACATGATGTGACATTCACACTGTCAAAGTTTATTTACAATTTCAAAGTGATCTACTCAGGATCATTTGGATAACTTAAGAGTAATCTATCCTGGATCATATGGATAATTTATCCCCATGTGACAACTTCCCGGTAATGATTCTTCCTTATTATAATTTAAAACATTTTCGTTTTCATTTAAAATATTACCAACTTCAAGTTGTTGCGCATAGCCCTTTGCTATTGTAGGTTCATAATCAATTGAATTTTTGTACTTTTGAGACAAATTTTTAAAAATTTTATCATATTTGGAGTAACGACTTATCAGAAAGGTTTCAGGCTTATTATCATTATTTATTTGAACACATGTGGTTCCCACTATATGCTCACCGCAAAATTCATTATCATTATTGGACTCTATGCCATTTGATACATTAATTATTTCGGCATCATTGCCATTCAATTCATTAACTATTTCGGCACATTTGCCATTTAATTCATTAACTATTTCGGCACCTTTGCCATTCAATTCATTAACACTACAGAAAGGTATTCTTTCACCTTCTATTTTTAGGATTCTTTCTCCTAATACAATATTTGCCTTTTTTTCTGATAAGATGTCGTCTCCCAATATAACATCATTTTCTTTATAGTCGCCTATTTTTTTACAATTATTACCTACATTTAAAACAACTTTATCTAAAAATCCTGATTTCTATTTCTATCATTTACTTGTGCTGTTTCTATTTTATTTATATTAGAGTGCGTGTTCTCATCTACTCTATTTCCCCTTTGAATATTGATATTAGCCACTTGTGCATATGACTCATTATTTTTAACATAACCCCCTCTCTCTCTGCAATCATTATCATAATGACGTTTCTCAAAACCCTGCTTTTCATTCCTATAATTGTCATATTTATATTGACCATAACCTCCTCGTTCCTTTCTATCATTGTCATATTGACGTTTCTCATAACCCTGCTTTTCATACCTATCATTGTCATATTGACGTTTCTCATAACCCCCTCGTTTCTTTCTATCATTGTCATATTGACGTTTCTCATAACCCTGCTTTTCATTCCTATCATTGTCATATTGACGTTTCTCATAACCCCCTCGTTCCTTTCTATCATTGTCATATTGACGACCATAACCTTGTCTTTCTCTTCTATCACCTTCATTCCTATTCTGATCATAACCCCACTTGTTATAATATCTACTATTATTTTCCCTATTCTGACTAGACTTCCTATCAAAACTCTGATAATAATCATCTAATTCTCTTAAATAATCAATTAAATCATCTAACTTTGCAATTCTTTGCGTAATAATAACATTCTGGATATCCCCTGAAAAATGCCTAGCTAAATATCTGACCATTTCACTTTCTGTGAATTTTGGTTCTAGATGTCTAATATTGTATACTTTTCTAAGTACATAATTTTCCCTAGAAATACCTTTATTTTCTACATAGTTACCATTAAATAGGTCTTGTCTTATTTTCAACTGAGTGTAATCACTCCAATATTGTTTTAAGACTAGAGCTTCAAATTCCTCTATAGTCTCAAACCTGTCCATTATAACTGAATACCAGATTTCCGCTTCTCCCTTTAACATGTCTTGTATGTTTGCTTTTAGGTTTGCATTTACGTGTTGTGTTTCCATGTGTTGTTTCAAACGTGAAATGAAAATTTTAGGGTGTATACGGTTATCTCCGTAAAAATAAAATGGTGTTTTGTTGCATGTGTAAGTATGTGTGGGTAATTGTGTCAATTGTGTACGTGTGGTATCCTTCAACAACTTCGTGTTCTGTTCTATCTTGCTATCCTGTTCTTTTATTTTGCTATCATATTTATCCTCCTGTTTCTTCATTCTGCTATCTACTGCAGTCATTCCATCTTCAAACATAGTTACTACTTCCTCTCTTATTTCTTTTGCTGCCTCATTCACCTTAACACTTATTTCTTCATTGATTGATTCTCCCATTCTCTCCCATTTATTCTCTAGATTTTCAATCTTATTTCTTACTTCTATATTGCTTTCTTCCAGCTTTTGCATATTTTTGTTAATATTTTCTTCTAGTCGCTGGTTATTTTGATTCATGTTTGCTTCCAAAGTTTGGTTATTTTGTACCATTTGTGTATTTATGTTGCCAATTTTTTCTTCTAGTCGCTGGTTATTTTGACTAATGTCTTCTTTTAAAGTTTGGTTATTCTTATCCATTTTTGTATTTATTCCACCCATCATTTCCATGAGTTTCTGGAACATGTTTGTGTCTGGTTGTGTGTTTGTGTCACCAACTTGTGTTTGTTCAACTGTGGATGTACCCTGTGTAGTTTCCTCTGTATTCATGGTTGTTGTCTTACCTGACTTTAACCTCATATAAATTATATTTGTTCTTAATTTGACAATGCCTTGTTGTCAAAACTATCAAAAAAGTTATTTGTTCTATTATCTTTCAAATGTATGCTTGAAATAATAAACTATTCTCAAGTTGTATTTATTCAATCGCTTTCCTGATCGCTCCACGTTAACAAGCCATAAATGTTCTATATTCTAATATCTATTTTATTTTTTATACGTTCGAAATTACTTTTTGAAAGTAAATTGAAATGATTTTATTGAGCGCCAAACAGTTTCTTAAAAGCTGTTAATATTATAGACTATAGAACACCATTAGCATGACCATCTACAATCTATAGAATGACTCTTACTCAGGGTCCAACGAAGTCGGTTCAATAAATGCTCATCGATCAAGATAACAATCTAAATAAATCAAACTCAGTATTGAATGAACAAAGTATTAATTTATTAACAAATTTGAACTTGGAATGTAATTAACAAATTTAAATAACAAAATCTAACTTAACTAAAATGATAAATATGGCCTTATTTAAAATAAATATGTACCATGGATTTGGAATACTGTAAAGCTTTACCTTGTCTTTCTTTCGACTCGAGTAATGTTATATTATAACCTCTAACTGGTTATTATGATCCTTGAAATATTATGTCATTTGACTGACTTTTTAACCTCTCAAGGCTTCTTCTTCTTCTTCTTTACTGGATTGACGTTTGTTTCTAACCTCCAATTTATTTTCAAGATTTTCTTGAAGTATTTCTATCACTTGCTTGACGTTTGAAATTTCTTCACCATATAAATTTGCTAACTGGATTAACAAATACTTCCCTCTTCTAAATCTGCTTTCCGGATAATCTACTTCGTAATACTTTCAAAGTATACTCACTTCTTATATTTAATCAACTTTTACAATTTATTCTTGATATCAATATATCTGGATTGTAATATCCTAACCTTCAACTTATTAACCACTTTTCTTTTATTTTCAATTTATTATTTATTCTTGGATGAATATATTTCGCAGCTCGCTGTTCAGCGATGTGTGATCAACTGATTTGTTATTTTTAGTCGTTTCAATGGGTTAATTTCCAATATTTCAATTGTTTTTTTCTATTTTGATCTAATATTTCAAAATTTAATTTTAATTTAAAATTTAAACTATTCAGTTTTGTTTGTTCTTTACCTTAAGTGAATACTGTTTTTAATTCTTTATTTTTCCTGATAAGTTTCTTATTCTACTTTTCAGGATTAAGTGAATAATTATAATTACTCGAAATATATTGACATATTACATACTCTTTCTTAAAATCTACTTATAACTACAATTAACAATTCCAATCTCAAATAAATACTAATTCATACATTTAGATGAATAGCAATGATAAACACAAAATGCTAGTAGTTAAAAACGTACTGCAGTTTCCATACTGACAGAATACTTATATTATAAACTAAAACAAGAAATTGATACGCCAACAAACATTTAACATCATACTATTAGTCCTTTCTTTCTGCATGATGTGAAATATCATTTACAAAACACCTTTCTGCAATGATATTTGAAAATATCTGAAAACTTAAAATGTCATTCAGTGTTTTGTAATATATGGACTTACTATTTCTAAAATAATTACGCTGCACTGCAACTACTGTTGATAGTCTTTCATTCAATATTCATTTTGTGTAGATTTACAGTGTTTCTACACAAAATATGATTTTCAGCCCTAAGTTTTGACATGCATGTCAGATTTCATAAAATTTACCTTTTTGTTTTCCAAGTTCATTCTAAATCATTTTAAATGAGATTGTGATTCTCTATAAGTTCATGTTTTATTATATATTATTTAGAATAACCTTGTTAAACTGAATTAACTTCATTTTATGTTTATTTAAATATTTTGTTCTAATTCAATATCAAGTTTCATTCTCTGCATCCTACTCGATGAGAATAAGTGAACTTGAATCAATTAAATAAACCACAGATATTCCTGCTTCTGTATGATCCGTTAAAGTAAAACTGTTATGATTAATTCCTAAAATACATACAAATTTGTGAATTTTATTTATGATTTCAAACACGACACTTAGGTAGTGTTCCACAGTGTGGATATACAGCAATATATATATATATATATATATATATATATATATATATATATATATATATATATATATATATATATATATATAAAATGTACAATATGTTGTATAAAATCAACACCATGTATGACAAAATTTCGATATTCGAAAAGAGCGGAAAAAATTGAATAGAGTAGCTCACTTATTTTGTTTGCGCATTTCTTTAATCAACCTTGATTACTTGCCGTAAATCCAATTTCATTAAAATGATCGAGACAGTTGGAACTTGAATATTTATTTCAGGGTTTAATTAACAAAAAAATTTAACTTGCAGCAATGACAATTCTTACACATCTAGACTAGGTAAGTGAACTATTGTAAAGTAATTTTAAGAACAATGTAGTTCACCTGATAATCTGGGAGTTCAAAGTGTGTCGAGTTCGGTGAAAGACACATGTTTCGTGGCCTCTTACGGGACATCGAGATAAATCCGAATAAAGCAGCAACAAAACGCCGAAATTGTACCGAATTGAAGCGTGAACAATTCTGCATTAATTGATATAAATTAGCGCGAGTATGGCTATTTCATATAGTCGATATTTGATTAAATTATGTTGGTTAAATAAAGCAACGCAAAATAGTGAATATAAAGAACGCGAGAAAACGAATGAACCTCCATGGATGCCCGGAATTGGCCCAATGCCCACCTTATGCTGGAAAATCAATCAATCAATCAATCAATCAATGTAGTTCACCTGATATTCTATCAGGGAGGATATGTGGCCCGATCAAAAGATTGTTGAAAACACCGCACTAAATACATACATTTTAACAGCAAATCGATATTGGGATTTATTCTGTCTTATAACATGTGGATTCTTTTCTGTCCAAACATGTGAATTTCTTAAATTATAAACACCATCTCTTGTGTCTCATCTGTAAACAGACATCTGTTAAGAATGCTTCAATTCCGAATAATCCATTTACTAAAACTTAGGAGATGATTTTATAACATAGCTGCTTTGTCGTCAAGTAGGCAATGCTGAAAATTTTAGTATTTGACAGTTCATATTTACTGGTTCGACATACTTGCGTTTTTTTTATTCTAAGGTATTTGTTATTTGTATTAATATTATTACCCATATTAACAAGTACATAACATGCCTTATCAATTTTCAAATGGTGAATATGCGGATATAAGCTATGTGCTGTGAGAGATTATCAAAGAAGATTTCCTGGACGCCGAATTCCTGATCGTATAACTTTTGCTAGAGTTGTCAATTGTTCTAAAAATCAAGGTCGGTATCCAACGGCCACCTTATATGAGTATCAAGTAAGGCAACCTTTAGCTGTAGAAGAGAATATACTAAATATTGTTGCAAATAATCAAAAAATTTGCACAAGAAGAGTGGGTCATGCTTTACGTGTTCCACATGTCAGTGTTTGGAGAATACTAAAAAAAATAATCTCCATCCGTTTCATGTTCAATAGGTTCAGAGGTTAGAGGAATGGGATGAGTTCATCTGTTAAATTTTAGTAACTGGATTATTCGGAATCGAAGAATTGTTAACAAATGTCTGTTTACAGATGAGGCACAATTTACAAGAGATGGTGTTTATAATTTTAGAAATTCACATGTTTGGAATCCGAGGAGAATCCACATGCTGTGAGACAGAATAAATCCCAACATCGATTTGCTCTTAATATTTGGTGCGGTGTTTTCAACAATCATTTGATTGGGCCACATATCCTCCCTGATAGATTATCAGGTGAACTTTATTTAGACTTTTTGCAAAAATATTTACTCGTGTTATTGAAAAATGAAAATGTTGCGGGAATGTATTACTAGAATGATGGCGCTCCACTCCATTTTAGGAATATTGTGAGAAATTCCCTAAATGATAATTTTCCAAATATGTGGATAGGTCGAAATGAACCTCATCATTGTTTTGGCTTTACTTGTGCAGCATTCCATAAAATGATTATAGACAATCTCGTACTGTTGTCTTCATTTTGCTAACAATAAGCTAACATTAACCCTATTAGCTGTTTCTTCAATATCTAATGAATTTTTTTGATTATCACACATTTTCTAACAAATTCTAACTACTTTAAACTGCTTGATCCTTATTATATGAGTGAAAATACTTTATTAGCATAGTGTAAATTTAACATTCCTCAAGAATGTGAAGTTAATCGAAATAATTTAGCAGGAAAACACATTTTTCCAACAAATTTGCAACTGAAATTGCTATTATGCAAAACAGCAAATCTCTTATTTATTTCATAATACGACTACGAATTCTAATAATAGAAAATTATTTTTTTTTAAATTAACGTCATCTTCCAATCAAGTAAATATGTTTTTCTTTATAGCATCCTGCAACAAATCACTCAAATGATAACTGAAATTTATTCTCTTCAAAGTATCTAATACTAAGTAATGAATCATCAATATTAAAATTGGTTAATCTATTGTGAAAATAACAAAAAAATATTTGTTGGTTAAATGTAGAATTATAATGATATTTTTCAAGGTCGTACTCATCCGGGTTTACTCAATCATTCGTTGAAATTAATAACTTATCACTATCGTTGCTACTATTATTTTTCGTGTTATACACCTTTGAAAGTTGCATATAAAAATGCGTAGGGTAGTATCATCTTTAAATATGTTCATGTTTTTGAAAATTGTTAATTCACTATTTAATGTATGTTATTATAATTATAATATATAATTTTAATATATAATTATCAGACTGTTTCTATTCAATACTCGCCGGTATAAACAAATTGGCGGACACATAAAGTACTACGCAATTCAATCATTTTTTATAATCGATTATATTAGATATTCACCGGTATAATTATAGGTCAATAGGTCAATAAGGACAAAAGGTACCAGAACAGAAAAATATTAAATACTAAAATTTTATTTGACAAGACAGTTCGTTATATAGGGTGTTCATCATTCCCTCATTCCCCCTTTAGGTCAGTACCTTCATAGAATCAGTATTCTATGTGCAAACATAGTAAGAGAACTATATAAACTTGTATCCGGAAATGCTTCCTAAGTGAGTAACGGCCCTCTGAGTTTCGCACCTAAATTAGCTTTCAACTGGTTATCTTGGAAGTACTTACAAATATTTACAGATAAAGGCTTATTATATTATAGAAACAAGAAGTAAGTATCCATTGCTTTCCAATTATTGGTTGGCATTTTTATGCACGATAGGATTCCGGATTGGGATTCAGTTTGATAGCAAGACGTCATTTAGATCGTGTTTTTCCAGACCTCTAGATAAGTAAAAATTGTCCAATAACTTATAGCATCTCTGGGGGATGAAATGCGAGCAGACATAGTGGGCATTTGAAACTGTCACTTTAGAAATGGCGCAAATAGTCACAAATAATGTTGTTCGCCGTGTTGAGACCTGCATCGAACAAAACGGCAAGTATTTTGAACAAATTTTATAGTTTTAGTTAAGTTGAGTTATTTCTCAATCATACTTCATTAAACTTTTTTGTAAAAATAATGGGGTTGTAGCTTCTTTGGAAACACGAACATGTTTATGAAAAGTTTTCTTTGCATGTACGATCAGCACCTAAAGGGGAATGCGGTAAATTTCGGAACACCCTTTTTAACATTATAATGGCGTCTTTAAAATTAATCAACAAAGCTACAATTCACCAGTTTGTCCCTTAAACAGGAAGGATGGTAAAATGATTTCTCAAAATCAAGCTTAAATTATATAATTTTTAGGGTTTCACAGGGACCTGTAAGAGTTTCGGTATGTCCGTTTCTCTGTGTCACATAATTTTAACTCTTCAGTCATGAGATATTCGCTTTTAATGTCGTTATCAATTCGCCCGACCCCTTCGATATAAAGAATCTGAAATCTCTGTTTTTAGAGAAGGAGCATTTGCTAAGGTAAAATAGCTCTTAATACGTAGATAAAGAGCACAAAGTTGAAGAGAATGTTAGTGAGTATGGCTATGGAGCCCTATCACGTGCGTGCCCTGTTTTCTTTACTTCTACTCTAATCATACTTAAATTGGATATAATTCAAAAACATAGGTGTATCTCACACCTAATTTCTCATATTTAATGAAAACAAACAAATTACCCATTCTCTTACTTTTTATTGGGTATTTTGCCACTGAAAAATATTTAAAAATTTTAATGAAAAAACCTCTGCGCCAAACGGATCAGACAGAGGTTGGTTCTTGCGTACTTGACTGTTTCAAAAAGTCTCACACCTAAAAATATATAAACTAGAACGATGTTATAAACTAAAAACTCAAAATCAAAGCTATAGGTAGTTAACGTTTCGGAAGAGAATCTACTTCCGTTCTCAAAACTTTTTTGGCCGTCAACCATGACAGTTCTTTGTTTATGTATTTCCATAGTCACGTGAGACATTAAATTATATTTATCTTATTTTTACTTACTTCGTCTCTAAGGATGGGCAACCAACTAGTACAAAAATCTATTGAATAATTAGAAACGCATCTATCCTCGTTTAATAAAATAATCGCGGATTCTTTAAGTTTTCTTTTAGTTCCGTTGCTCTCTTTTTCCAACATCTTCGCCGAGTCCCATTTAATTCTATGATTATTATCCCATAATAATAATAATAATCATAGAATTAAATGGGACTCGACGAAGATTTTGGAAAAAAAAAGAGAGACCAACGGAACTAAAAGTCTGTGTTTTACTTCTAGATCCACGTAGTGGATGTGGAAGTAAAGTAATCGTAAAAAAAAAAATCAAATAATTTTTTTTAAATAGACCTAAGACTATTATGTCATAAAACGCCGAGATTTTAAATTAGAGCGAAAGAAAAATTCTCTCTGTCGGTCGGTCTGTAACTTTCTTGTACGCACGATTTCTCAGGAATGGTTTAAGATATTGACTTGAAACTAGGTACACATGTGTACCAAGATCAGATCTGAAGCTGGACGATATTTTGCGCTAATTCTGTAAAGTGTTGAGGGTTAGATAGGGGTGAATATGGGAAAATAAGTAAAGCCAGCTAGTAAAAGTATAGTGGAGTAGATCTGGCAGAAAAAAGGGGGTGAAAAACAAATGCCTTTTATCAAATAAATTTTTTGCCCATCTTATAGAGGGCGACTTCCCCCACTTCCCTGACACTATCACATCCGAGATCTAGGTGGAGGCGGGGGAGGGGGGGGGCTGTTAAACATATGGAGTATCGGTTTTTCTCAGTTTGCGCGCGATCGGGGAGACGGACAAAAAAATGTTTCGAATAAAAAAGAAAGGTCTCCCCAAGTCACGTACACTGATTTTTTATTTTTTTAAATCGGTCAATTAGAGCCGGAGATATGACCGTTTGAAGGGATTGAGTTTCAGGGTAGGAAAAGGGATCGGACAGGAGGTATGAGGGGTGTTTAAAAGATAATGGGGTTAGGATGGTAATTTTTGTTGCTGTTGTGGGTGGTTATAGGAAGAGGTCGGAGCCGCGGGGGGAGCTCCCTATGGCAATTAGGGAAGAAGGGGGAGGGGGGGAACGTGCAAAAAGGGGAAAACGGCCATATCTCTGGTTCTAATAGGGCGATTTAAAAAAATCAAAATGGTATTTCTTCCTTTTTTGAGCAGATATAATGTTGGATAGGTAGGAAATAATTTTCGCCAAAAATGTCAAAATGGGGGACAAAAGAAAAAAACTTATTTTTTTTCAAAACGATTCTTTTTTATGAAGGGAGGAGTTAGGTGGATAAAATGCTCCTCAAAAGACGGGGATTTTCATCCCCTTTAAAACGAAAATAGAATTTTTTAAATTCCTTCATTAGGACAGGCAGGGCGACAACTTGAAATTTAAGCCCTGCAGAAGGGCAAGGGAAAGTCCCATGTCCTTCTACCAGGGCTCATTTTAAAGATAACAAATTTCTCTTTTTATTAAAAAAAATAAATAAATTCAATTGGACAGTAACTTGCGCGGGTTCCACTTATAAATGTATTTCTTTTCAATCAGCAGCTGCAGCGGCGGGAAAATAGGCGTGGCCCCTACCCTCTCTACTCTCTCGCCGCTCTCATTCACATAAAGAGAAATTCTTTGTGTCCGTGTGAGCGTCGCCGCGCGAGGCGTTTTCAAATATTTAAACTCCCTCAATTCTCAACCATTTTTAATAATTTTTTTTATTTCCCGTGAATTTACGTAGCAAATCATCTCGCCGACGCCTCTCGTGCATGAGAAAGTTTCTTGTCGACATGAGGGTGAGCGGCGAATAAAATAAAAGAGAATGAAAGAGGTAGATAGCGGACGTATATCAAGAAACTTCCCGATTCTTATTTCATTATCTTATACACGGCGTACGCCGGTCAATTCGGCCGTGCGGGGCCTCAAGTATCACGCGTGTGTCCGTGGCCTCATCATATACCTATATCCCATGTCGGCAACTGGATAGAGGCTCTGTAGAGTGGAACATGCCGGCTGGTTGTGGAGATATCACACGTGCGTGATCATGTTAACGTCCGTGCATCCGTCTTCATCGACGCGCGCCGCATACAAGAATTCAATGCGCACCGTTCAATTTGTTTCCTCTTGTTCTCGATTTTTCTTCCATTACCTGCTCTTCATTTATCTCTCTTTCTATTATTATTTCACCCGCGGCCTAAGACGAGGAGACAATACTCATGAGAGACAGAGCAACTCTCGATGGGGGTGGGGGTAGGGAAATCGAAGGTCAGAAAGGTAAGTCTGACATTTTCCCTTAATAAAAAAAATCGTTATGGACAAAAATACATTTTTTCTTTTGCCCCCCATTTTTACATTTTCGGCGAAAATTATTTCCTACCTATCCAGCATTATAGCTGATCAAAAGAGGAAGAAATCCCATTTGGATTTTTTTAAATCGCCCTATTAGAACCGGAGATATAGCCGTTTTTCCCTTTTGTAGAGGGCTCCCCCGCGACCTCGACCTCTTTCTATAACCACCCGCAACAGAAAAAAAATTAACCTAATCCTAACCCCATCCCTTATCTCTTAAACACCCCTCATACCTCCTGTCTGACCCCTTTTCCTACTCTGAAACTCAATCTCCTCAAATGGTCATATCTCCGGCCCTAATTGGCCAATTTTAAAAAACTAAATCCAGTTTACGCGCCTCGGGGAGGCCTTTCTTTTTTGTCCGAAACATTTTTTTGTCCGTCTCCCCGATCGCGCGCAAACTGAGAAAAACCAATATTCCATATATTTAACAGCTCCTCCTCCCCCGCCCCCACCTAGATCTCGGATGTGAAAGTGTCAGGGAAGTGGGGGAAGTCGTCCGCTATGAGATAGAAAAAAAATTTTGTTGAAGAAAAACATTTGTTTTTCAAATGTCAGATCTACTCCACTAGTACCGTAACTTGGGATTAGATGTATACGTGTGTCCCCGGATGGACCAACTATACTTGTAAATTTCCTTATTTCGCATTTTAAGAGAAAAAGTCATTCTTCATAAAAAGTTTTACTTAACGTGAAAAGTCATTAACCATACCCAGACTTTCAAAATAACATACAGGGTGGTTAGCAAATAAGGAAACGTGAATTTGGGCCAAGAGTAAAGTATTAGTTTTTTGAGAGGAATATAAAAATGTTAGTGAAAGCAATTGTTTCTAATGTTAATAGTAGTCCAGATATGAAATTTGAACGTCGTATCTCAAAGTTGATGTTTTCGCAAAAATATCAACTTTGTATATACAGTGTGACCCACTTAAGAACGCAACACCCCTGTACACTCGTTAATTGGCGCTTGATTAGCTTGAAATTTTGGTGGTAAGAAAATATCGATAAGGTGATTGTTTGAACTTAGTAATATGTGATACATAATAAGTCAATAAATGTCTACGAATTTTATTAACTTTCACGATCTCTGAAGGTTTTTCAGACAGTTTATTAAAAAGGTTTTCCATTGGGGCAATGAAAATTGTGACTCGTTCGTCACAGCCTTGTGTTCTATTGTTTAATTCAATCCATAAATCGTCTTCATAAAAATACGGGAGAAAATCCCTTTTTAATTGTTCAACTAACGTATCCCAATCGTTAAATCGGTGTCGATTGCTACAAAACCATGTCTACACATCGTCTCTAAACAAATCACAAGCCGACAAAAATAATTCTGACTTAGGCAAACCTCTAGCTGCACGTAACATTTCAACTTTTTCCAAAAAAGAGTTAACCGATTCTTGGTTAGAACCACTAAACTGTAAATTCCATTTATAGAGAGCAACATATTTCGCCGCAAACCGTTCTGGTGCCGTAGAAACTGTAGAACCCGGTGAAGACGTAGCCGCTGGAGACATTGTTTTTAAAGCTATGTCGCCTTCTAAACCCAAAACTTCAAGTTGCAATGTTTTTTTAATAGTTTCCTCATCTTCAGTATCAGCTTTTAAACGCTGTACTCTACCAGAAATGTGGTTTAACCTTGAAGAAATTCTTTTATAAGCCTCACCTGCGGTTGTACCAGAAAAATTATCAATAACAGACTGTAAGTCGGTTATTGTTTCCTTAATTTCTTTAGCATCTGACTTATGGTCAAAACGATTTACAATATTGCCATAGCTAAAACTACGGTTGGCATCTTCCTGATGCAAAACCCCCCTTAAAATTTTTCTTCTTCTATCGGCATCCCCGATAAGTTCAATATTTCTGTTCATTAATTCATAAGTAACTTCTTTAGTTTTTAAATGATTAGGCTCCATTTTGGGTTTATAAGTTGAGCAAAAGTTAATAGAAAATATAAGAAACGTTAAACTATACGATTAACAAATTTAATATCAAAACTATACGGTATAATTACTACAACTCTAAAATTTTTTACACAATACTTTTAAATTACAAGTCAAAATGCAATGTGAGGAGAAACTTCGCAAAATACGCCGCAAAATCTTAGCAAAAGATATACCAGAAGAGCGATAAATATCAACAAGAGAGCAAAATAATTCAAATAGGCAGAGATAATCTTTCAATATCAAAAACAAATAAATCAAATAACGAGAAATTTTCTATCATAAAATATTGTACACCGAATAAGCAAGTGTGACGATATCAAAATACAGAACATAAGAAAAATATCAATAAATTTAGCAGAGTCTTCCTTTGGTCAGAACACTTGATTGTTTCGTTCCCTGAATTTCTAAGAATATCAGTATCTAAGAAAAAGAGTAACAAAATTCAAAAACAATTATTTAATTATTTAAAAATTTCAAAATTTCTAACTCGGGCTACACATGTTGAAGCGCCAATTTGCAACCACAACTTCTCAGCTGGGTGCTGAGGAAGTTATGAAAGAGTAGCAACTGGTTAGCTCAGGGCTGGTCGAGGGTCACTCGATGGCGAGAAGAGTTATATATTTATTTTGAACAATTATTTGCTTGTCAAATTAACCAAACAAAACTTTAAGAAACTACAAAAATTTGGACGTATTCAGTAAATAACACTCTTGCAAACTTTACCAGGGGTAGAAAACAATCAAAATCAAATATAAAACAAATAATATAACATAAGTATAAAAGAGTGAAAATTTTACAACACTTTACAAGTTATTAAAAATATTTATAGTGAAATTTGATTTAATTAGTTGACGAAAATTTAATTAAAAAAAAAAATTTAATTTGAAGATTAACAAAAAAATTACAATAAGAAACGATCAACTGGTTTACAATTTTTCTTCTGACCAAAAGTTGAATTTTGCACATAAATTTGGGCTACTTAGCTTAGCGGAGACGTGGAATCCCGACGAGGTCTGATCCTGAAGATGGCCGCGGGTACCCGGGAAGGAGGACGTAATATTCAGGTCCTGACAACGCTGATTTCCAGGAGACGCTGCGTCGGAATAATATCCAATACTTTGAGGATAACTCCAAATATTTAATCTATGCCTTGTGCCTTGCTTCAATGGTGGTTTGGTACAGGATTTTACATAAAAAAGGGGGAATGTAAAGAACCAGTTGATAATAGAAAAAAAATGTAAATTATGAGAAAAAAAGAAATACAAGAAAACTACACGAAAACTATGGTGACGAAAGTCACTGCAAAACCAAACTAGGTATTAGCAATTTAACAAAAAACCTGATTATTGATAAAATTTTACTTCTGAAAATATATGAATAAGCTACCGATTAATATAATAAATGAAATGAATAAATGAGAAAACTCTACTCTCATGAAATTTTAGCCGTTCACAAAATAGCTGACTGGTTATGACCAAAAATTTGAATAAAGGTAACAAAATTTAGTTAGAATTGAATTAGAGAGAAAATATCTGAATTACTATCTGAAAAATACTAATACTGTAACAAATATAGCAAACAAAGTTATGGGTTTAATCTCCCAAAAAATAAACTAATAAAAAAAATGATCTCTTAACCTCTTGTATTAATACGAGGTGAACTAAATGCGACTTTATATTTCGACTTTTAATGAGATAAGATCGTCTACACACGATTAAGAAACAAAGACTTTAATTTATCCTTTGATTAATTTCCGAGTTTAATCGTCGTACACAATAATCTAAATAATGGCAAAACACCACGGTATTTTGTCTCAAGCGACCACAAAATACAAAATTGCCACGATAATTAATGAGTTAACATGTGTCCAATGGACGCCGACATCACACAAACAGGTGTGTTAATAAAAATTAATTATTACACGGAATATCCTAAAATCCTAATTCCCAAAAATAACTATACAGCGACGTTAACTCAATAATATGACATCATTTAATAATCAAATATATTCAAAATATCAAAGGATTAAAGAAATAAACGTGAAAATCCATTAAAGAAGAAGTAAACGATCTTCACTTACCTAGGTCGAAAGCGAAAGTGACCAAAGAATTTATATAAATAGAAGCAGATACACATTTATAAGTGTGTTGTCAACATCTCGTACTCAAGTTCAGACATTACATTTTATAATTATCTCTTTCTTTATGATGAAAATTACTATAGCTCCATCTTTGTTGCAGTACTACTGTTTTTAACATGACAAATAAATGTAAGACAACAGGCTATTCTTATCCTCAACTACACCACAAACAACACATTTTTTCACTATTTTTACGATTCAACGAGAATAATTGTTTAAATTTACAAAACACGAAAATAATTTTGAGGTTAGAGTAGTTAAAACAGACACAGTTCTTAAATGACTAAATTCCACATATGTCTTTGCTACACTCATACCACGGTCTTGGAGTACCTGCAACAGAGATAGCGTTATAGGCAATATTGTATCTTAGAACGAAATGGTGAGAAAAAGGTATGTTGGACATGATGGCAACAGTATCGTATAACTTTTACACTTTATCTCGGCTTCTATTTATATAAATTCTTTGAAAGTGACCAGTAGCATGGATATTTCAAATGATGCTTCTACCGCGTATGCGCACTTGCTGACTCCCGGTCGGCATTTCCGCGGGTAATTTAAATTTATTTAGCACGGGTGCTTAAACGGAAAAAATATTTTTTCGTTACAAGTGATTAATTGCAAAATTTCCACGTTAAAAACTGCCCCTGAAAAAAGGTTAAAACTACCCCTACATTAAAGACCCCTGTATTAAAAAAATTCTAAAAAATTGTGTGAAATGTTTCAAAATACATTATTAGATTTTTTTAATATAAGGGTAGTTTTTAACCCTTATTCAGGGTGATTTTTAGGTACGGAGTTCTTTAAATTTTGCACAAATAACTAAATAAAACACACTACTATGTTTTTTACCATTATGTATTTATAAAAATTGCGACTGCAGTTTCGACTTACAAAGCCATTGTCAAGCAGTGAATCAAAAATGACATTTTTGATTCTCTGCTTGACAATGGCCTTTGTAAGTCGAAACTGCAGTCGCAATTTTTATAAATACATAGTGGTAGAAAACATAGTAGTGTGTTTTATTTAGTTATTTGTGCAAAATGATTAACTACCACAGAGTTACGGCTCCTTCAATCAATTTTTTTTCTTTAAATTTAATTACTCTGAAAATTTGCCTTGAAGCAATTGTATTAAAAGCTACCATGAAAAAAAATTCTGTGAAAAATATTTATATTTAATTGAACCCCCATTCAGAGGGGTAGGAACCTCATGTTGAAAAAAAAACCGTTATAGACATTTTTGATTAGCTTTGATTTAAGACCTTTAGCATTCAACTATCTTTTTTCGGTGCAAAGTTAGGACGTACGCAAATACAGGCAAATTTTGCGGTTACTCTTTAGAAACAACTTATTTTTGGTGGTCGGTTAATTTTAAAACGACTTGGTGAGGAACCGGTTGAGATCAGTGAATATTGAAAGTATCCTTATAAGGACATTTGGTACTGTCGTGAGCAAAAAACAAAAAAGAGGACAAATCTTATAACGCATTTTTCCTAAAATCTAGTTGTGTACAATGTACATCTAACTTTAATTTTTGTCACATTGTCAGTTAGTTGTCAAACATATTCAAATAGAAACAGATTTACATTAGAAAAAAATGTTTGCTCACTGCAGTACTAGATTATACTTTGAGCTAATTCCGTTGATGGGTTGGGGGGTTATAGGAGTAAATAGAGGGAAATAAGTAAAGCAAGCTACCAAGAGCTCAGAAACTTGGGATTTGATGTATATACTAGAAGCCAAGGCTTTAAATTTTTTATGGCATATGCCACCCCCACCACCACCCACATTGTTTAAATCGTTAACAAAATAAAATTAACATATTTGCTTGAATTTAGTACACGCATGTGTTATAACGAGATCTGGAACTAGATCACATTTTGAGCTTATTCTGATCAAGGGTCGTGGTAAATAGGGGTAGATAAGTAACCACTCCCACTCCGTTATTAAGAGTTAACAAAATAAAATTGTAATTTGGTGTGTGTACGAGAACAAAAGTTCTCAAAAGTTTTCTGACATCTGCCGTCCCCATTACCACATTAGAGCAGATGATTTCAATTATTATATTACTAAAATTCTGTGAGCCATCTTTTACCCATACTACTAATTAATTTTTTTTACATCAGCGGGCGACCAAACACGTGATCTCGCTGTAATTAATAAATAAAAAATTAGCAAATATACTTTCTTTATTTTATTGTCACATGTTCATTGGTTTAAATTAGAACCGTTAATAGGCGTTTTGTATAAACAAAATTTTAGTTGCAAATAAACAGATGTAACTTTCTAAATAGAATTTTTAAATTGTTAGTATGCTTACGATAAAAATTAACGCTTTTAATAATATTTCATAATTATATATATATACCCTAATTTTTTAAAATAATAAACAACATTCACAAAATATTATGTAGGAGAAGGTCAGTAGTAAGTAATATTCTACATGTAATATTTCATCTCTTTTCTTACCTAAAAATTTGTAATTATAATTTACATCTCTTTTTTCATTTCGCTACATATTATATATTATAATAATTATTTATAAATATGAATACCAATAGAGTCTTAGATTAAATGACATTCATGTATATTTCCAAAGACTTACAGAAATATGTTCATTCATATTGGTAAAGTTCATTGATAAACCGAGCAGTAAGCATTTGAAGATGTCATCTCTGTCAGTGAAAATATTTTAAACGATTTTCTGGGTTTATATAAAGAAAATAAATATTTGTTTTCAAATGTCTTAATCCTTAGTAAACGTTTCAAATGAAAAAGTTACCTCAATCCTTTAAGTTTATTTCATCCCATTTTACTTGGACATAGACTTTCATATTCTATACAGTTACTAAAATTCGTATTAACAGATTCTGTTAAAAACTATGTAGTGATCTTCTCTGCGGGTCCGAAGGGAGTGAGTGATTCTTTCGACTGTCAGTGAGATCATTGCAACTTCTAGAGACATTAAAGACGATAAAAGGAAAATGTATACTTTCTATAGATTGCTACTAACTTCGTCGTATCTCGTAGATCTATGATGCACTTTTATTTATCTAATTGCAATCTTAAAAAGTTTACACTGTTTTGACACTCTCTGAAAGGAATTATAACTTCGCATGGAGAGCGAAACACGTCTCGAGGACGTGCGTTTTCAACTCTAGATAATGGCAAGAAAACATGGTAAAAATGGACCATACAAAAAGATTCAGACTCAATTTCCCTACTAGTGGTAATCTGGTTTAGTCGGCTTTTTCATTACATTGGCATTTAGCGACAGCAATTTCCTACTATGAAATTTAACATGCCAATAACGTAGATATTTGAATTTGAATAGAAACACACTTAGCCAGTTCGAGGTCCGACGAAGTGACATCACATTGAGGGTACACCATGATATAGTCCATTAGAACTGCACGCTAGCGCTGAGGCTCGCTTACAAAAGTAATTTATAATTGGATAATTCTGCAAGAAATCTATTTTAATTGCAATTCTTTGGAAAGGGATGATTCTACTCTAAAACATGGTGCTATTTTTAGATTGACTTAAACTTTTATTAAGTTTTAAACTTGCTACCAAAATTGCAACAAGTATCCGTCAATTGCTCTTTGTACAAATACTCTGTGCCTGCAGAAAGTAACAGAACCACTTGATTTTTTTTAACCGCTTTTTCTCCTATTCTAATAGTCTGTTCTAGAGAACCCTATTGAATTTAATTATTATAAATAATTATTTAACGTTTTCGCCGACCACATTTCTTTCGGCTTCTTCTGTATAAATTTAAAATACGTCAACAATGTTTTCTTATTTAACTCGCTCTCAAAAACGGAACAGTGAATTGGTATCAAATTTTTACCGTATTATCACTAAGCATTGGTTTAAAAATGTGTTAATTTCAACGTCATACAGGGTGTAATTAGTTTCATGTCATTAAAAAAAAAGGTGGTAGGGAACGACAAGACAAACAAAAAAAACTTATATAACATGGGGTCAAAAGCTCATAGTTTTGGAAAAAAAAATAAACAAAAATTTCCAAAATACTTAATTACCTAGTTCGAGAACTGCTGGCATATTGGGGTAGGTTTTATTGCCTCGCGTCTTGTCGCACGAGATACTCTGACATTCCTGCAAATAAGTATGTCGACAAAGCAGTTAAAAGCGACCGACAGAGGACATCGTCATGTTTTTTGCTTCTTCACGGCCAATTATCCTATTAGGCCTGCTATCTCTCCATTGTAATATTCTCAAGTAATAATTTCAGTTTTGTCCTTACTTGGTAAAGAATGTATGTTAAGATTTATTTTATTGACTTATCGTTCAAGTCGTTAGTACTTGGTTACGTAAGACACTGCTTCTCGTTCATGCTTTTTGTGTTACTTTTTGGATTTTGGATCAAGTTTTTCTTTTTATTTTCTTTATTGATAACGTTAATTCACAGTTTAGTGTGGTGTTTTAAAACGCAGATTTTGGACATTATGGAAGATTACACTTATCCAGAGTAGTAGAGGGTCCACACCTTCGAAAGCCGTCTAAATCGCCAAGTAACCCATTCCAGCAAGGTAAATAAATTTTTAGCTCGCATATCGAAAGAGGGTCCTAATGGGCATCCGAAATGGCTTGTTGGACTTTTTTTGGCGCTTGCACAACTTCCCCACAAGAAAAAAAGATGGCGGAACGTTATTTCAAGAATGTGTGTTTTTAAACATATACCTCTCGCTAGAAAATTAACTACGTACGATATTGATGTGATTTTTTATATTTGTATACTACTGACATGAGCGCATATATCTGTACTGTTAGAACTTCAAAATCACTTATGATTTTTTTCTAAATAAATCCTAAATCACAGGAAGCAAATTTGTGTGTTTGAATTTTCGACGTGCGATCAACTATATTAAATGTTTAATTTTTTTTATATATTATATGCGAATGAAATATGGTCTAAAGATCAAAAAAGTTTTTGCAAAAAAAATTAGCTCCATATCTTTTACAATTTTTGAGTTACAGACTTTTCAAATTAAACTATAATTTAGGTCCATGATACTCCTATTACCATGCGGCTATTATCTCACGTACTGCTATGTGGTTAATTGTAATGCATCAAGATAGTAAGCCAATACATTTTTGATATTGTGTTATTATTATTTATAATTTTACAAAAATATTAATATGTAAAATGAAACTCATTTGGCATAGTATTTATTAGATCTATAGGTTATGAAGGTGTTGTATATGGAGATATTTATTATATATACCATCATTATACAATATAGAAATAAAATATAAACACGTACACAAAACGTGTAATTTATAAGTAATAATAATAATAATAATAATAATAATAATAATAATAATAATAATGCATAATTATACACAGCTCAGTAAGCATCGACAACGCACTACTAGACTAGTAAGAATTACTGTCTGTTAAACACTGCTCTGTATTATTTCTGCCCTTAAAACAATTGTAGGAAAGGCCTCATGCACATGCAACAGAACATCAACATTTTTAGTCACACTCTATTTTACAATTCCACTTTTTGTTTTTTTTAACCACTTGTGGTTTTTTGTCATCATTTGTGGGTTTATTTGGTTATTCTCTATCAGATATCCAAATTTTCTGGAAGAGTGTGATGTATTTTCTTAACCGTTTTTCAAGTCACCGAGGTAATTTGTTTAAAATCCAGAATTTTGTGTTAGGTAAGGAAAGTACAGGAGAAACTAAACCACTTCTTGTGAATAATTTTTACAATTAAAATTATTTTGCAGTAAGCAGGGTTTGACCCTGCTTCGCTAAGTACTTCAGTTGCAAGCTAAGCTAAGCATACCAAACTACTTGACTTAATGACCGTTTCAAATGCAGTAAGTAAGCTCTCTTGTAGGACTTAGCGAAAGTATGTCTAATAACTTTATGAAAAATAAATGCTACCTTGGTGAATCTAATTAAACTCACTATGGCCATACAGATTCACATAGGTCTTACGACCATCTTCAATGACACGATCACCAATTGCATCGCAGTTATCTCCAAGATTTGTCAAATTGTTTAGATGGCCTGTTTGATTTAAGGCAACTGTAACTGCTCACTTTTCCCCCTTCGGAAAGAATAACTGACAGGTCACACAATATATAGACTGCCAATAAACAATATTTACAATATTTTCTTCTTCATGTTTTTCACCTAATTATTTATTGGTTTCGTGAATACTATAAAATACCCTTTGTTGTCGTATACCCACAAAACTTTTATAGTTTTTCTATTTTGGAAAAATTAAACATACCTTTCGTAAATATTATTGTGTTCGTTTGTTCATGGCTGCACTTCAAATTTTATGCTAGGCGTGAGGAATCCAAGTTCACATTGTTGGGCAACATTTGTCCTTATTTACACCAATATTCAGGGCTTGTTTTCTGAAGTCATATCGTACTTTTTTTAAATCCGAAGTTTGGGTCAATTTTTATTTTTAAACTTAATTTATTAAAACTTATTAACGATTTCGTATACTATTTGCAAGTCTATATATACTGTCCTAAACCAAAATGACGTAACTTAAAATTTCCTAAGCAAATTGGACGTACTTTAAAGTTTCCTTGTTAAATGACCGGCTTTTTTCAATAATCAATAAACCATTATTTTTGCATCTGCCTCATAGAATTAAATTAAAAAATTGAATGAAACTATTTAAAAAAATAAGATGTGCTGAGATTAGCGGCATAAAATGTCAAATATCTCAAGAAGAGCGTATAATGAAGTACGTCATTTTGGCTTAGGACAGCAGTATATTACATGTAACAAATTACATCATAATTTAAAACCACGTATTTATTGCACCGAAATAATTGTTTAATAATTTTCAGACAATGAGTGATCTAATGATCAAGAATAATATAACACCTAAATCAAATTAGGTATTAGACTAATATATGATCTATTCACAATTGCACAGAACGAGTCCTGCCGTAGCTGTCACGTTGCGCGCTAATAACAGGACATTATTACGGTCGAATTTAAAAATCCGTATCTCGAAAACTGTATAAGATATCGAGCTAATTTTTTTTGCAAAAACTTTTTTGATCTTTAGACCATATTTCATTCGTATGTAATAGATACAAAATTCGAATATTTAATATAGTTGCCCGCACGTCGAAATTTCAAACACACAAAATTCGTTCATGTGATTTTGGATTTATTTAGAAAAAAACCGTAAGTGATTTTGAAGGTCTATTAGTACAGATAGATGCGCTCGTGTTTATAGTATATAGATATAAAAAAACAGATTGATATCGCAAGTAGTTAATTTTTTAGGAAGAGGTAAACGTTTAAAAACACAAATTCTTGAAATAACATTCGGCCATGTTTTTTTCTTGTGGAGAAGTTGCGCAAGCGCCAACAAAAGTCCAACAAGCCATTTCTGATGCCCCCAAGGACCCTCTTCCTGAATTCGTTTCCAAAAATCATTTACCTTGTTGGAATGGGTCATTTCAATTTATAAAGCTTTGGACCCCTTACTAGAGCTCGCGGATATCGACTTGGTACATGGAGAAAGTGGTGGAAATGCAGCTGGTGCGGAAGAGCTTTAGAACAATTGGAACGACGTATTTTAATGTGCATAGAAACCATAAAAAATGATCCTAATTTACCAAATGTGTTAAACGGACTAAGTATGTTATTAGTTCGACGTACCGAAATGTGTATACGTGGAGATGGAGGTTATTTCGAACAATTCTTGTAAAAAATTCAAGAGAATTGTTCAGTTATTGGGTGTTACCTATTGGGCATTAAAGATATGATTATTATTATTATTAGTATTCGTTGTCTTGTTTTTATCTGTTTATTATTGTTTACTTTGATTTTCATAGAGACCAAAGACTTGATTTTTAGTTTTCGATACCTGATTGGGAAAAATTATGCGCTCAATTCGTTAAAAAAATCAGATTTTTTCCTAACTTAAAATACACAACTATTTTCTGTTATCGTATCTCGGACGTTTAACTGTTCGTTTTCCAATTTCATAAAACAATTACTAATTTTTTAAGCTTAAACTCAAATCCAAAATATAAGGAGCATTTGGGGCTTCCTTTATTTTTTTTTTAAACAGGGGGTTGTTTGCAAGCGCGCGGTTCTCGAGGCGGCTCTCTTGGCGATGTAATTTTTAAGGGATGCCGCTTTGAATGTTATATTTTGCACAGAACTTTAACACAATGTTACAAATGTTAATAAACCGCTTTTAAATTTTATAAATTCTTATAAACGACAATAAAAGCTACAATAGCTTTAATTAAAAAACACATGTAAACAAATCCTATTTAAACCCCTGCGGCCATGCTATGCTTGCGTTGTGCCGAAAGAGAAGGAATTATTTACATTTTCATAATTAGTGGTATAAAAAGTTCGATGTAAATAATCCCATCAAAGTGCTGCACTTCTACCGACAGAAACACAAGTCGGGTATAACAGTTTTTTATTATTTCTAATATTCCGAACTGTAACATCCATTGACCCTGAAAAACAGTGGTTCTCAAATCTTTCCTACCATAATATTAAAAATGTAAACCCAGGTCAGTTTTTTTCAAAGTGCCCCTAGAGAAAAAGGTCATATAGGTTTTCTGTTTGTCTAGTCGGTCCCTATTACCAGTCTTTTTTAATGACATGAAACTAATTACACCCTGTATTTAAAAGTGAACTGTTCTTTATTTGCATGTAATTGTAATAAAATATATTGTTTATAAGATTTGGTAAAATGAATAATAAAAAGAAAAACTATCTATAAAAATACCAATTTCCAATTTTTGCGTTCTATAGATAACCTGCATTTTGGTTATGCTTGCAATTAAAAATTAGTAAAATGAATTCATGTATTTCTTATTTGACAATTCTTATTGCGACACTAGTATCCACATAGCTTCTTACGACCATGAAGAATAAATTAGTATCCACATAGCCCCTTACGACCATGAACTCAATAATGAGAACAAGAAACTTTTCCAATAAAACAATAAAATCTAGAGGTCTTCTTTCCTTAGGAATTTGCACTTAAATAATTGGATTTTGAGATTGGCCTTTTTAATCTATTGAAAACTTATGTGTCAGAAAATGTATTCGTTTCGTGTATAGTGGGTGAATGTATATATATATATATATATATATATATATATATATATATATATATATATATATATATATATATATATATATATATATATATATATAATATATATATATCGAACTGAACTGAGTTCAGTTCGAGCAACGAGGAGCAGCAATAGCACCGGCACCGGCAACAGCAGCAGCAGCAGCAGCAGCAGCAGTAGCGGCAGCAGCAGCAATAGGCAGCTTCCAGCTAGAACCTGAGGATGGCAGATGAGATTCCGCCGAAACGTCGTTCAGACAAGCGTGGCTCCCACGGGAGCCTACCAACTACACGGGAAAACACCCGGAAGAACACCAACACTTCATATATATATATATATATATATATATATATTTGAAAGGTGCACGGTTGGAAAATAAATAAAATCCTCTAGTATATATATATATATATATATATATATATACATATATATATATATATATATATATATATATATATATATATATATATATATATATATATATATATATATATTGTTCTATTTTCTATATCTATTTTAAATTTTTATGTGTTCGAATTTTACTTTTTGAAAGTAAATTGAAATGATTTTATTGAGCGCCAAACAGTTTCTTAAAAGCTGTTAATATTATAGACTATAGAACACCATTAGCATGACCATCTACAATCTATAGAATGACTCCTACTCAGGGTCCAACGAAGTCGGTTCAATAAATGCTCATCGATCAAGATAACAATCTAAATAAATCAAACTCAGTATTGAACGAACAAAGCATTAATTTATTAACAAATTTGAACTTGGAATGTAATTAACAAATTTAAATAACAAAATCTAACAACTAAAATGATAAATATGGCCTTTATTTAAAATAAATATGTACCATGGATTTCTGATATTGTAAAGCTTTACCTTGTCTTTCTTTCGAGTCGAGTAATGTTAAATTATAACCTCTAACTGGTTATTATGATCCTTGAAATATAATGTCACTTGACTGACTTTTTAAACCTCTCAAGGCTTCTTCTTCTTCTTTTCTGGATTGACGTTTGTTTATAACCTCCAATTTATTTTCAAGATTTCCTTGAAATATTTCTATCACTTGATTGACGTTTGAAATTTCTTCACCATATGAATTTGCTAACTGAATTAACAAATACTTCCCTCTTCTAAATCTGCTTTCCGGATAATCTACTTCTTAATACTTTTAAAGTATACTCACTTCTTATATTTAATCAACTTTTACAATTTATTCTTGATATCAATATATCTGGATTGTAATATCCTAACCTTCAACTTATTCACCACTTTTATTTTCAATTTATTATTTATTCTTGGATGAATATATTTCGCAGCTCGCTGTTCAGCGGTGTGTGATCAACTGATTTGTTATTTTTAGTCGTTTCAATGGGTTAATTTCCAATATTTCAATTGTTTTTTTCTATTTTGATCTAATATTTCAAAATTTAATTTTAATTTAAAATTTAAACTATTCAGTTTTGTTTGTTCTTTACCTTAATTGAATACTGTTTTTAATTCTTTAATTTTCCTGATAAGTTTCTTATTCTACTTTTCAGCATTAAGTGAATAATTATAATTACTCGAAATATATTGACATATTACATACACTTTCTTAAAATCTACTTATAACTACAATTAACAATTCCAATCTCAAATAAATACTAATTCATACATTTAGATGAATAACAATGATAAACACAAAATGCTAGTAGTTAAAAACGTACTGCAGTTTCCATACTGACAGAATACTTATATTATAAACTAAAACAAGAAATTGATACGCCAACAAACATTTAACATCATACTATTAGTCCTTTCTTTCTGCATGATGTGAAATATCATTTACAAAACACCTTTCTGCAATGATATTTGAAAATATCTGAAAACTTAAAATGTCATTCAGTGTTTTGTAATATATGGACTTACTATTTCTAAAATAATTACGCTGCACTGCAACTACTGTTGATAGTCTTTCATTCAATATTCATTTTGTGTAGATTTACAGTGTTTCTACACAAAATATGATTTTCAGCCCTAAGTTTTGACATGCATGTCAGATTTTATAAAATTTACTTTTTTGTTTTCCAATTTCATTCTAAATCATTTTAAATGAGATTGTGATTCTCTATCATTTCATGTTTTATTATATACTATTTAGAATAACCTTGTTAAACTAAAATAACTTCATTTTATGTTTATTTAAATATTTTGTTCGTATTCAATATCAAGTTTCATTCTCTGCATCCTACTCGATGAGAATAAGTGAACTTGAATCAATTAAATAAACCACAGATACCCCTGCTTCTGTATGATCCGTTAAAGTAAAACTGTTATGATTAATTCCTAAAATACATACAAATTTGTGAATTTTATTTATGATTTCAAACACGACACTTAGGTAGTGTTCCACAGTGTGGATATACAGCAATATATATATATATATATATATATATATATATATATATATATATATATATATATATATATATATATATATATATAAATTCTAAGGATCGTAGGGCTTCGGACATGTCCGAAGCCCTACGATCCTTAGAATTTATCTTTTAACTGTCGGACGTGACAACCTCTCATTATATATATATATATATATATATATATATATATATATTGCTGTGTATCCACACTGTGGAACACTACCTAAGTATCGTGTTTGAAATCATAAATAAAATTCACAAATTTGTATGTATTTTAGAAAATAATCATAACAGTTTTACTTTAACGGATCATACAGAAGCAGGAGTATCTGTGGTTTATTTAATTGTTTCAAGTTCACTTGTTCTCAGCGAGTAGGATGCAGAAAATGAAACTTGATATTGAATACGAACAAAATATTTGAGTAAACATAAAATGAAGTTAATTTAGTTTAACAAGGTTATTTTAAATAGTATATGATAAAACATGAACTTATAGAGAATCACAATCTCATATAAAATGATTTAGAATGAAATTAGAGAACAAAAAAGTAAATTTTATAAAATCTGACATGCATGTCAAAAGTTAGGGCTGAAAATCATAAATTGTGTAGAAACACTGTAAATCTACACAAAATGAATATTGAGTGAAAGACTATCAACAGTAGTTGCAGTGCAGCGTAATTATTTTAGAAATAGTAAGTCCATATATTACAAAACACTGAATGACATTTTAAGTTTTCAGATATTTTCAAATATCATTGCAGAAAGGTGTTTTGTAAATGATATTTCACATCATGCAGAAAGAAAGGACTAATAGTATGATGTTAAATGTTTGTTGGCGTATCAATTTCTTGTTTTAGTTTATAATATAAGTATTCTGTCAGTATGGAAACTGCAGTACGTTTTTAACTACTAGCATTTTGTGTTTATCATTGCTATTCATCTAAATGTATGAATTAGTATTTATTTGAGATTGGAATTGTTAATTGTAGTTATAAGTAGATTTTAAGAAAGTGTATGTAATATGTCAATATATTTCGAGTAATTATAATTATTCACTTAATCCTGAAAAGTAGAATAAGAAACTTATCAGGAAAAATAAAGAATTAAAAACAGTATTCACTTAAGGTAAAGAACAAACAAAACTGAATAGTTTAAATTTTAAATTAAATTTTGAAATATTAGATCAAAATAGAAAAAAACAATTGAAATATTGGAAATTAACCCATTGAAACGACTAAAAATAACAAATCAGTTGATCAGACACCGCTGAACAGCGAGCTGCGAAAAATATTCATCCACGAATAATTAATAAATTGAAAATAGAAGAAAAGTGGTGAATAAGTTGAAGGTTAGAAAATTACAATCCAGATATATTGATATCAAGAATAAATTGTAAAAGTTGATTAAATATAAGAAGTGAGTATACTTTGAAAGTATTACGAAGTAGATTATCCGGAAAGCAGATTTAGAAGAGGAAAGTATTTGTTAATCCAGTTAGCAAATTTATATGGTGAAGAAATTTCAAACGTCAAGCAAGTAATAGAAATACTTCAAGGAAATCTTGAAAATAAATTGGAGGTTAGAAACAAACGTCAATCCAGTAAAGAAGAAGAAGAAGAAGCCTTGAGAGGTTAAAAAGTCAGTCAAGTGACATAATATTTCAAGGATCATAATAACCAGTTAGAGGTTATAATATAACATTACTCGAGTCGAAAGAAAGACAAGGTAAAGCTTTACAATATCAGAAATCCATGGTACATATTTATTTTAAATAAAGGCCATATTTATCATTTTAGTTAAGTTAGATTTTGTTATTTAAATTTGTTAATTACATTCCAAGTTCAAATTTGTTAATAAATTAATACTTTGTTCGTTCAATACTGAGTTTGATTTATTTAGATTGTTATCTTGATCGATGAGCATTTATTGAACCGACTTCGTTGGACCTTGAGTAAGAGTCATTCTATAGATTGTAGATGGTCATGCTAATGGTGTTCTATAGTCTATAATATTAACAGCTTTTAAGAAACTGTTTGGCGCCCAGTAAACTCATTTCAATTTACTTTTAAGAAGTAAAATTCGAACGTATAAAAATATAAAAATAGATATCAGAATATAGAACATTTATGGCTTGTTAACGTGGAGCGATCAGGAAAGCGATTAAATAAATACAGCTTGAGAATAGTTTATCATTTCAAGCATACATTTGAAAGATAATAGATCAAATAACTTATTTTGATAGTTTTGACAACAAGGCATTGTCAAATTAAAAACAAATATAATTTATATGAGGTTAAAGTCAGGTAAGACAACAACCATGAATCCAGAGGAAACTACACAGGGTACATCCACAGTTGCACAAACACAAGTTGGTGACACAAACACACAACCTGATCCAAACATGCTCCAGAAGTTGATGGAAATGATCACTGGAATGAATAATAGTATTGGAGAAAGAATGGATAAAAATAACCAAACTTTGGAAGCAAACATGAAGCAAAATAACCAAACTTTGGAAGCAAACATGAATCAAAATAACCAAACTTTAAAAGAAGAGATTAGTCAAAATAACCAGCGACTAGAAGAAAATATTAACAAAAATATGCAAAAGCTAGAAGAAAACATGGGTAAAAAAATAGATGATAATATACAGAAAATGGAAGAAAGCAATACAGAAGTAAGAAATAAGATTGAAAATTTGGAGAGTAAATGGGAGAGAATGGGAGAGACAGTCAACGAAGAAATTGGTATTAAGGTAAACGAGGCAGCAAAAGAAATAAGAGAGGAAGTTGTAACTATGTTTGAAGATGGAATGACTGCAGTAGATAGCAGAATGAAGAAACAGGAGGATAAATACGATATCAAAATAAAAGAACAGGATAGCAAGATAGAACAGAACACGAAGTTGTTGAAGGATACCACACGTACACAATTAACACAATTACCCACACATACTTACACATGCAACAAAACACCATTTTATTTTTACGGAGATAACCGCATACACCCTAAAATTTTCATTTCGCGTTTGAAACAACACATGGAAACACAACACGTAAATGCAAACCTAAAAGCAAACATACAAGACATGTTAAAGGGAGAAGCGGAAATCTGGTACTCAGTTATAATGGACAGGTTTGAGACTATAGAGGAATTTGAAGCTCTAGTCTTAAAACAATATTGGAGTGATTACACTCAATTAAAAATAAGACAAGACCTATTTAATGGTAACTATGTAGAAAATAAAGGTATTTCTAGGGAAAATTATGTACTTAGAAAAGTATACAGTATTAAACATCTAGAACCAAAATTCACAGAAAGTGAAATGGTCAGATATTTAGCTAGGCATTTTTCAGGGGATATCCAGAATGTTATTATTACGCAAAGAATTGCAAAGTTAGATGAATTAATTGATTATTTAAGAGAATTAGATGATTATCATCAGAGTTTTGATAGGAAATCTAGTCAGAATAGGGAAAATAATAGTAGATATTATAATAAGTGGGGTTATGATCAGAATAAGAATGAAAGTGATAGAAGAGAAAGACAAGGTTATGGTCAACGTCAATATGACAATGATAGAAAGGAACGAGGAGGTTATGGTCAATATAAATATGACAATTATAGGAATGAAAAGCAGGGTTTTGAGAAACGTCATTATGATAATGATTGCAGAGAGAGAGGGGGTTATGTTAAAAATAATGAGTCATATGCACAAGTGGCTAATATCAATATTCAAAGGGGAAATAGAGTAGATGAAAACACGCACTCTAATATAAATAAAATAAAAACAGCACAAGTAAATGATAGAAATAGAAATCAGGATTTTTAGATAAAGTTGTTTTAAATGTAGGTAATAATTGTAAAAAAATAGGCGACTATATAGAAAATGATGTTATATTGGGAGACATCTTATCAGGAAAAAAGGCAAATATTGTATTAGGAGAAAGAATCCTAAAAGTAGAAGGTGAAAGAATACCTTTCTGTAGTGTTAATGAATTGAATGGCAAAGGTGCCGAAATAGTTAATGAATTAAATGGCAAAGGTGCCGAAATAGTTAATGAATTGAATGGCAATGATGCCGAAATAATTAATGTATCAAATGGCATAGAGTCCAATAATGATAATGAATTTTGCGGTGAGCATATAGTGGGAACCACATGTGTTCAAATAAATAATGATAAGAAGCCTGAAACCTTTCTGATAAGTCGTTACTTCAGATATGATAAAATTTTTAAAAATTTGTCTCAAAAATACAAAAATTCAATTGACTATGAACCTACAATAGCAAAGGACTATGCGCAACAACTTGAAGTAAGTAATATTTTAAATAAAAACGAAAACGTTTTAAACTATAATAAGGAAGAATCATTACCGGGAAGTTGTCACATGGGGATAAATTATCCATATGATCCAGGATAGATTACTCTTAAGTTATCCAAATGATCCTGAGTAGATCACTTTTAAATTGTAAATAAACTTTGACAGTGTGAATGTCACATCATGTTGTTAAAACTAACAAAATTTTCACATGTCAAAATTCTATTAGTTTAGGGGGTTTTATGCTGTGTATCCACACTGTGGAACACTACCTAAGTATCGTGTTTGAAATCATAAATAAAATTCACAAATTTGTATGTATTTTAGAAAATAATCATAACAGTTTTACTTTAACGGATCATACAGAAGCAGGAGTATCTGCGGTTTATTTAATTGGTTCAAGTTCACTTGTTCTCAGCGAGTAGGATGCAGAAAATGAAACTTGATATTGAATACGAACAAAATATTTGAGTAAACATAAAATGAAGTTAATTTAGTTTAACAAGGTTATTTTAAATAGTATATGATAAAACATGAACTTATAGAGAATCACAATCTCATATAAAATGATTTAGAATGAAATTAGAAAACAAAAAAGTAAATTTTATAAAATCTGACATGCATGTCAAAAGTTAGGGCTGAAAATCATAAATTGTGTAGAAACACTGTAAATCTACACAAAATGAATATTGAATGAAAGACTATCAACAGTAGTTGCAGTGCAGCGTAATTATTTTAGAAATAGTAAGTCCATATATTACAAAACACTGAATGACATTTTAAGTTTTCAGATATTTTCAAATATCATTGCAGAAAGGTGTTTTGTAAATGATATTTCACATCATGCAGAAAGAAAGGACTAATAGTATGATGTTAAATGTTTGTTGGCGTATCAAGTTCTTGTTTTAGTTTATAATATAAGTATTCTGTCAGTATGGAAACTGCAGTACGTTTTTAACTACTAGCATTTTGTGTTTATCATTGCTATTCATCTAAATGTATGAATTAGTATTTATTTGAGATTGGAATTGTTAATTGTAGTTATAAGTAGATTTTAAGAAAGTGTATGTAATATGTCAATATATTTCGAGTAATTATAATTATTCACTTAATCCTGAAAAGTAGAATAAGAAACTTATCAGGAAAAATAAAGAATTAAAAACAGTATTCACTTAAGGTAAAGAACAAACAAAACTGAATAGTTTAAATTTTAAATTAAAATTAAATTTTGAAATATTAGATCAAAATAGAAAAAAACAATTGAAATATTGGAAATTAACCCATTGAAACGACTAAAAATAACAAATCAGTTGATCAGACACCGCTGAACAGCGAGCTGCAAAAAATATTCATCCACGAATAATTAATAAATTGAAAATAGAAGAAAAGTGGTGAATAAGTTGAAGGTTAGAAAATTACAATCCAGATATATTGATATCAAGAATAAATTGTAAAAGTTGATTAAATATAAGAAGTGAGTATACTTTGAAAGTATTACGAAGTAGATTATCCGGAAAGCAGATTTAGAAGAGGAAAGTATTTGTTAATCCAGTTAGCAAATTTATATGGTGAAGAAATTTCAAACGTCAAGCAAGTAATAGAAATACTTCAAGGAAATCTTGAAAATAAATTGGAGGTTAGAAACAAACGTCAATCCAGTAAAGAAGAAGAAGAAGAAGCCTTGAGAGGTTAAAAAGTCAGTCAAGTGACATAATATTTCAAGGATCATAATAACCAGTTAGAGGTTATAATATAACATTACTCGAGTCGAAAGAAAGACAAGGTAAAGCTTTACAATATCAGAAATCCATGGTACATATTTATTTTAAATAAAGGCCATATTTATCATTTTAGTTAAGTTAGATTTTGTTATTTAAATTTGTTAATTACATTCCAAGTTCAAATTTGTTAATAAATTAATACTTTGTTCGTTCAATACTGAGTTTGATTTATTTAGATTGTTATCTTGATCGATGAGCATTTATTGAACCGACTTCGTTGGACCTTGAGTAAGAGTCATTCTATAGATTGTAGATGGTCATGCTAATGGTGTTCTATAGTCTATAATATTAACAGCTTTTAAGAAACTGTTTGGCGCCCAGTAAACTCATTTCAATTTACTTTTAAGAAGTAAAATTCGAACGTATAAAAATATAAAAATAGATATCAGAATATAGAACATTTAATATATATATATGAAGTGTTGGTGTTCTTCCGGGTGTTGTCCCGTGTAGTTGGTAGGCTCCTGTGGGAGCCACGCTTGTCTGAACGACGTTTCGGCGAAATCTCATCTGCCATCCTCAGGTTCTAGCTGGAAGCTGCCTACTGCTGCTGCTGCCACTACTGCTGCTGCTGCTGCTGCCGGTGCTACTGCTGCTCCTCGCTGCTCGAATATATATTATATAAAAATCGTGCGTATACTTGGGATCGCGTGATCGTCTATGCTCCGTCGCCTATATCTCTACTTGCGCGTAATGCGCGCGACATCGTGCGTGTTGCAGCACTACAATCAGACACAGACATGTTCAGTTGATCCGCGCGATTGGAGGCATTTAGACGTACGAAGCTGCATAAAAAAATTAAATCCTTTGATCCAAAAAAAATAATTATGAAAAATCTTTAATAAAATTTAATTTATTATCGAAACCATACAAAAATAAAAATCTTTAATGAGAATTTCATAATATTTTTTTTTAATATGAAAAAACTTAATAAAATTTTTAAAATTTGATTCAAAAATTTTCTTATTAAAATTAAATTTATTCTTTTTAACTTACATTTTTTTTAATTACACTGAAAAATTTCTAGCTAATTTTAAATTAAACTTTATTTACATTTTATTTAAAATCTAGGGTTAATTTTAAATAAAATGTAATTTTTTCAAATATATTTATACAAAAAAATTAATACTAAGATTTACTAACTTTTTTCGGTTTAACGGAAATTATAGTTGCGTTACCAACGCGTCATCATCTGGATAGATCATCACGCGCCAACGACCTACAAACGCGCGTTCACGCGCGACCATCTGAACTTACCCTTAGTTAACAGATTGCTGCTCGCTCAACTTTAATTCGAAAAACACATGTCATATATATTTCATTCGTAAAATGTTCTGTTCTTTCCAATGGTGCTGTCAGTTTTTTCATACAAATTGAATTTAAAAAGTTATTCATGACATATCCTATTTTTGCACTTAAATTGTTTAATAAATTTCCACACAATTTCTCGCGGTGGCATTTTGATATTTTTTTCTCCATACCTTTATGAATACGCTTCAACAAAAATCATCATTCGGGGAATTTCTCCGAAGTGAAAATCTAATTTGACTCCCGTAAAGCTTATTCCTAACATGGTGCAGCAAAATAAAACAAAAAACGGGCTTAACTTCGGAATCCTTTGTAGCAGGGCAAAATTTGTTCCATTCTTTTCTAAACTGTATCAATAATATAGAGTAAAAAGACCTCTTCCTAAAAAGTGCCACTCTAATAATTATTAAACAAAAAGGTGCAAAATTACAGTTTTTCGCAAATAACTTTTAAAATATTTTTCTTAGAAAAACTAATTGCGCCATTCGAAATTACGGGAAATTTCACATAAAAAATTTATATGCAGTTTTTTTGTATGATCAAAAATGTAGGCTCCAGATTTTTTTGTTTAACGCACGAAAATGAAACGCGGCGATACGTAAATAACGCGCGCCGACCTCGGGCGCGCTACCCTAAAATCGTTGTAACTTTTGAACTAATTAATAAAATTGAGTTCAACAAAGCTTAAATGAAAGAAGAAACATGTGGCTGTTGGATTATCATATTTTCAAATATAAAAATGAATGTGTATAGGAATAGTACATATATAAGTCGGAACATAGAGAGATTTCCGATGAAATCGGCAAAAGCTCTACCAGTAACTCTTGAAGTAATATATAAAAAGATCTGATGGACAGGTATGCTAAATATTTTTTTAAATAACTTAGTTATACATATTAAATTTTGTCACTTTCTCAAAATTTTGAAATTTTTCAAAATATGTACATCTTCAAAAATACATTTTTGACATTTTTTTCACTCATCGAGTCTTTTTATACAATACGTAAAGAGCAATGTGTGAAACTTCCAGGTTTTTATCTTAAAAATTGTAGAAATGGTAGAGCTTTTACAGATTTCATCGGAAGTCTCTTTATGTTCCGACTACGTACATGTACTATTTTTACATACATTCATTTTTATATTTTAAGATATAACAATCCAATAGTCACATGTTTCTTCTTTCATTTAAGTTTTGTCGAGCTCAATTTCAGTAATGGGTCCAAAAGTTACAACAAATTTAGTGTAGTGCGTCCGAATCCGTTCACGCTTTGCGCGATCCGTACTTATATGTCGCTGCGTTCCATTTTCGTGCATTAAACAAAAGAATTTGGAACCTACATTTTTGATCGTACAAAAAATACTTAATATATGTTTTTGATGTGAAATTTCCCGTACTTTTAATTGGCGTAAGCAGTTTTTCGATCAAATTAATTTTTAATTTAATATTTTAAAAGTTGTTCGCGATAAATTGCAATATTACACCTATTTAGTTAATGACTATTACAGTGGCACTTTTTGGGGAGCGGAGTTTTTATCATATATTATTCCTACGTATTTACACCTCTTAGGAAACACTCTGTATGAATTCGTGGGTTCTAAATAATTTTAACAAGAGTTAAGCACTAACACTTTATTTAATAATTTACTGATTACACAATATTTCTTAATTAACCAAATTAACATTTACACTTTGTTTACTTGATATTTAACCTCACTTTTTCGCTATCAAACTTCACTTTAATAAAAAAACTTCTCTTTTATAAACTTCTCCCTCTTCCGCCGGTAATCGCGCCTTATATACTCTGAAAATGCCTCCAGAGTCATCCAGAACACAATCGAGAATCTTCTCCCACCACAGTCTAGAAAACTCTTTCTTTCTACAATTTTCTAGTCACTATTAGGCATAGGCGTGTCATCTCCAGTTTCAAGGGGGTGTAATAAATAACATTATTGATACAATTTAGAAGAGAATGGAAAAAAGTCAACCCTGTTAAAAAGGATGCTAAAGCTGATTCCTTATTTTACTGCACTAATAATAATTTATGTTACCTTGTTTGCTACATGGTGTACTTAACACAAAGACATTAACAAAATGGACCGTATTAGATAAATTATTTCAACTCCATCTCTGAGGCCGGTTAGCCGATGTACATTGAACTTATGTCAAGTTATATGTTTAAAGTGAAAATGAATTTTTACCATCATTACATATTTGTTAATAGTGTTAATATGAAAGTTAAATTTTTAATAAGTAGTATAGAACGCATGATTTTTTTCTGATGCAATGTCGACGAGGATATAAGAACTGGTACGCGTAAATATAAGTGGGGAAATAGTTTTATCTTTCGAAATAGATAGCCAGTAAATTGGGAAGAAATAAAGATCAAGGAGGCAACTTGACCAATAAACTAACGTTAATAGATTATTCATAAAAAATATCAATGTCTCGGGTTTTACTGGTCGATTTTTGAAAATCCAAAGCTTGAAATGTTTGTTTCAAATTTAATTAAATAGGAATTAAATTTTGAAAAATAGGGATTTTACAGCGATTTCAAAAATTGGGAAATTTCTCAAAATGAGAAAAAGGGGTTTAAAATATTTTCTTTACATGTTTTGAAAACAGAGATAAATTTTAGCTTAAGAACGCCTACATTGTTGCCCGATTCTAAAAATTATACTGATTTTTCCTGATTTTCAATCTTTTGAGGTTAGATCACGAAAAAAATAATATTTTCGGAATCGTTCCACATCATCTCCTTGGCAATACTATTAGTTCCAATTGGTTAAATTTACAAATAAATAGTTTTTTCTCTCTGTTGTTTCCTTTGTTTTTAATTTTGAAGTACATCTACATATATCTAGACATTGGGTTTAAACAGATCGATGAATAACTTTATTGTCCAACTTTATTGTGCAACTTTTAACTGAAACACTTTTTTCCAAGAGAAAAAATTATCGCCAGGAAACTTATTTTTTCAAAATTATCTTGGTTATGAAAAAAATAAGCAGATAAGATTTATATCTTCAATCTAGGTACCTACTTATTGAGAATCATAAAATCTAGCATTTAAATAAATCAGCAACATCAATTTGTTGTATATTGGTCTTTCTTCACCTCTGGTGCTTGATCTACCTACTAGTAAGTTTTTTAACGACATTATCAGGCGAAAACTGAGATATAAAACACTATGTAACTGTGACAGGAACGGTATTAATTATTTGGTGCTCTTGACACAATTTTCAAAATCACTGTGGTTAATATTTAAACAAATATGCTGCATAAGCGTCATTGGGTTTTTCGTGCGTGGTTATTTACTACATTTAATTATAGAACAAAAAATAATATGCATACATGGAAAATATTTTTAATAAAACGTAAATAAATAACACATTTAGTAAGTTACGTAAACGTTTGAAAAATGTCACTACCTATTATTGCCCGTGGAGCATATCTACAATAAACAACTGTTTTGACTACAATGTTTGTAAATCATCTTTATGCAAACTATTTTATAATAATATGCATTTTCATTCATTTTTAAATTCTAAGGCTAACGTTGAAAGTCTTGTCATATTGGACAAGGTTTCTTAAAAACGGGTAACATTTGAAATAGATGTTTGTTTCATGAAACTTAGACCGACATTAAATAACCTTTTAAATTATTTACATACTTCAACAGTTTCAAATTATAATAGTTAGCGAGTTCATGACATTTTAGACATGATAATGATTCGTATCGAAACATATTTTACCTTATTTTTATGTTAAGCAAGAAACTCCACGAAATAACCCCGCTGCGTTTTTAATTGACAGCAATTGAAACTTCTAAAAAAGGGTGTTCTACATAATGTGAAATTATCATAGCATACTTTTGAGATTTACTGTGTTCATTAAATATATCGTGTAACACACCAAAAAACCACTGTCTGAACATGACTACTTCCACACCCATTCTCTTTAAAGGAATACATCTTGACTAAATTTGCACTCTTGTGTGTGGAAATAATTGACCATATAATTTTAATAATATAATAGTTGATGCAGATATCATAAGAAAATTTGAAGTGTTGGCCTCTAGCATATGCGCCAAAAATGAAGTTTCTGGACTCTTATTAGCTTGTTTTACTTATTTCCCCCTCTTTACCCCCCTCAGCTCTTCAACAGAATCATCTAATAGAAAATAGAAGAAAAACAATTTTGGACAGGTTTGTTTTTACTTCCACATCCACGTAACGGAGTGGAAGCATAACAGTCGAAAAAAAAGTCCAATTTTTTTTATGTTGAATAGGCTTAGAATATCAAAAAATGTCGAGATTTTAAATTTGAGACAAAAAAAAATTGTCTGTCCTTCGGTCTGTCTATCGGTCGCCTGTAACTTTCTTGTGCGGACGTTTTCTCAGCAATTAAAATTTGGTACACATATGTACTACTAAAAAGTTGGGGATTAAATAGGGGTAAATAAGGGAAAGTAAGTAAAGCAAGCTGGTAAGAGTACAGTAACTTGGAATTTGGTGTATATACTAGAAGCCAAAATCTCAGATTTTTTTACAATATTTTCGAATAAAATTGAGGTACACTTAAAATTTCGCACACGTATGTATTGTAACGACATCTGGAACTAGATTATATTTTGAGATGATTCCGTTGAACGGTTGGGGGTTAAATAGGGGTAAATAGAGAAAAATAAAGAATGCAATCGGGTAGGAGTACAGAAACTTGGGATTTGGTGAAAATACTAGAAGCCAAGACCTCGGATTTTTTATAATACCCACTTTCAACCCACCACCCCCCTCTACATTATTAAATTGTTTAATAAAATAAAATTCAGATATTCACACGAAATTTGCTATAATGACAATAAGAACTAGATCCGTTGAAAGGTGGGGGGGTTAAAAAGGGGTAAATAGGGGAAAATAAATAAAGCAAACTAATAAGAGTACAGAAATTTGGGATTTGGTGAATATACTAGAAGCCAAGACCTCAGTTTTCTTTATAATATTTTCAACTCCCCACCACCCTCTCACTATTATTAAAGAGTTTAATAAAGTAAAATTGAGATATTCACTTGAAATTTGGTACACGTAGGTATTATAACGCCATCTACAACTAGATTATATTTTGAGATGATTCTGTTGAAGAGTCGGTGGTTCAATATTGGTAAATAGGGGATAATAAGTATAGCAAGGTGGTAAGTATACAGAGACTTGAGATTTGGAGTATATACTAGAAGCCAAGGTCTTAGATTTTTTTATATTATTTTTCAAGCCCCCCGCCACTCTATTATTAAAAAGCTTAATTACATGGAATTGAGATATTCTCTTGAAATTTGACACACGTATGTATCATAACGGAATTTGTAACTAGATTAGATTTTAAGATGATTCCGTTAAAGGGGTGGGCGGTAAATAGGGGTAAATAACTAAAGCAAGCTGTTAATACTACAGGAATTTGAGATTTGGTGTATATACTATCTTGCAGTTCGCCTCTTGGAATGTAAACGGCCTCCGAGGGAGGAAGCTAGAAATAGAAGAAATCTTGAACAGGTACAACATCGACGTGATGGCCCTGCAAGAAAACAAACTTCGCCAGGATAATACGGAATTTCGTGTCTCAGGCTACCAAGTCTATAGAGAACAACGAAGAGTAAACGCAGGAGGAGTTGCTCTGCTCGTCAAGACGACTATAGACCATCATCTCATCGGCACGCCAGAACTGGAAAACATGGAAGCCATCGCCATAGTAGTTTCAATGGAACGAAACGGCCCATTCAAGATAGCTTCCTGTTACCAAGCACCTCAATTTCCTCTCCTAAACCATGACCTGGAGGCCCTCATAACACGGGGTACTCAGAATTTGGCTATATGAAACTTCAACGCCAAATCACCAGCTTGGAACTGCAGGCTTACTAACACCCGTGGAAGGGCGATGCTGCGATTCTTAGAGGATCATCATGACGTACAGGCGTTAGGTCCAGAAGAACCGACATTTGACAATGGAAGACGTGCTGAATATAGTCCTGCTCAACGAGATGACCTTCACATCCGAACTTCAAACACAAGCTGAAGGCTCCTCGGATCACAATCCCATCTTTCTAAAACTATGTGATGGTGTCCCTAAGGAGGAAACTTTTACTAAGAGAAGGACGAACTGGGAACAGTTCCGAGCAATTTTGCAAAGGAATATTGCGCACGTTCCCAGAATAATTGATAGTGAGGAAGAATTAGAAGAGGCTATCATCTCCCTGTAAAACCACATCTAGGCAGCGCTAACGGAAAGCACGACGGAAACTGTAACGAGAAGAGTTGCAATGCCGATGGGAGAACTCCCTGAAGATACCATGCAGCTCATTCGAGACAGAAGTAGGGTAAAGAAACTGGTGCAGAGGACAAGGCTCCCTGAACACAGAAGGGAATACAACCAACTAACTCAAAGAGTTAAAGAAGCCCTGCAAGAACACAGGCAGAACAGATGACAGTGTCACCTAGAGCCGCTAGAGCCGCTAGACCCTCAGGACAGAAGCATGTGGACGACCCAGGAGGCTCTGCGTGCGAAGCGAAAACCAGTTCGCCCATCCACGGTGAGAATGGTATTGTTTACACTCGACAGGAAAGAACCGAGGCTTCTGCCAACAGTCTGGAGCTGCAATGTAGGGAAAACCAGATCGACGACGAGGACGAGGACTGGGAGGATGACGTAATACGCAGAGTCAGAAGGCTGCGACGCATGCCGGATGAAGAAATAATCAATCCGACTTCTCCTGAAGAAGTCAGGAAAATCCTGAGAAGCCTCAAACCCCGCAAAGCGCCGGGGTGCCACGGAATAGGAAACATAGTACTCAAAAAACTACCCCTCATAGGAGTAGCAGCAATGGTTAATATCATCAATGCCATCTTGAGACTACGTTATTTCCTCACCAAGAGAAAGAGAGAAGACGTCATCATGATTCCCAAACTAGGTAAGAATCTAACCTTTCCTTCAAATTACAGGCCCATCAGTCTCCTACCGGCGATGAGTAAAGTAGCAGAGAAGATCATCCTTAAGAGACTTAAAACCATGACCGATGAGCTCCAGATCATCCCAGATGAGCAGTTCGGCTACCGAACAGAACATTTCACCGAGCTACAAGTACTTCGTCTAACGGAGTACATCACGAAGGGTTTCAACCACCGTCAAGTCACAAGACCAGCGATCTTCTTAGATGTAGCCAAGGCTTTTGACAGGGTTTGGCATGGAGGTCTCCTGGCGATAATGTTGTCGAGCTTGTGAGATCCTACCTTCATCGGAGGCAACTCCGTGTGAAGATTGCCGACAAGCTGTCAAGCTACAGGCCCATGGAAGCACGTGTACCGCAGGTATCGGTACTCTCCCCACTTGTATACCAACTACACCTCCGACATGCCAAGAACCGAAAGGATCTCTTTGGCGCTCTACGCAGACGACACGGCTATAATCGCAAGATCATGGAAGCGGCATCCCTTCTGGAAAAGTGGTGAAACAAGTGGCAAGTCAAAATCAACGCGGAGAAGAGCAAAGCCATCCTCTTCAAGAGAGTCACAAAGCAAACTCCCACAGGTTACGTCTCCTTGAACGGCGAGAACATTCAATGGCACGCCACCGTCAAGTACCTTGGCGTGATCATGGATCGAAGGCTGATGTGGAGACAGAATACGGAAGTGATAATACAGAAAGCGAGGACGAGGAGGACTCTACTTTACCCTATGATAGGTAGACAGAGCCAACTCAACCTGGGTAACAGGCTCAGGCTTATCAGGACTCTCATTGCACCTATTCTGATCTGCGCCTACGTTGCCTGGGGATACCAAGCAGCCACCCATCTGAAGAGGATATAAGCCGTGGAAAACGTCGCACTTTGGTGCGCCGTGGATGCACCACGGTTTGTCAGAATTGCCGACATCTTCAGAGACCTGGAATACACCCAGTATAACTGCAGCCATCCGGAACAGAGTGAAGAACCTATACGCCCGTGCAGCAGAGCATGGGAATCCGCTGGTCAGACAAGCGACTGACTATGAAAACAACGATGCTCCGAGTCACAAGAGGCCGAAGCTCCAAATCCTGTATAATGGGTAAGTATAACTAACCCTTTATCTGTTTCAGCCCGATCTGCAAACCACACCGCAAGGAGACAATGACCAAAAACATCCAATTACCCGATCCCGGGGGTACCAAGCAAACAACCAGCTCGGTTCCTTTACCCTAGCCCGTGCCGGCCTCTGACGCTAAGAAAGCGTCTCTGACCGAACACAATCCTGAGCTACACAGTTCACACTTCCCTCCGACGAAATCGGAGCACATGATCCCAGTTAGCACCCTGGGATTTCGACTAGTCAACACTCCCAATCTCCGAGAGGGCTCAGTAACAGCCGTTCCCTCTCACGACAGACGAAAGACGCCCCCAGAAGCCTATACATGCCAGTGAAGAAAGAAGACTAAGACAGAAGAGCGCCAGAAGAAACGACCCAGCTGGCTGGGTCCAATAGCTAGGGCCAAGGGATTTTTGCGAATATCATCAATACCGTCCGCATTTGCGAGGGGGATAGGCGAAAAAGCAGGTCCATCCCTTACGAGCCGGTTCAGGTCTACAGCGATAATTGGGGCGAAGAGCTCAAGCTCGACCCCTAATCATCCGAGGCCGTCATCTTTAGTCATGAGTATTGGCGCGCGGTGTATATACTAAAAAATGGAGTCTGATTTCTTTGTATAATTGCATATTGGTTGAACTTGTATTATTTTCTTCACTCCCTCGAACACAGTTTTTTATATAAATGCTAGATTTTTCCTTAAAATCCTATATTTCTAGCAATAATAATAAGAAGAAAATGATATATTATCAATACGCGTAGTTTGAGACTTATAGCGACCTTTTATCTTTGACGGTTCAATTGTTATAAACAAATTAATGTGTCTAAATTAACAATATTTTTCTATTCAATAAAAAGTCAAGCGGATATTTTATTGTGGTCAAAATGCTGCATTTTGTTCATAAAATTTACAGTTTTTTTTTTGTGTAGATATCTCGCGTATTTTGCAATTATTTAAACAAGCTAATTTGTTTATCAAGGATTTACGGCTCTCAAAGGTATTCATTGCACTCTCCACCTCTGGCAATCGTCGCCTGTTTATTTAAGATAGGACAAGTAACTTGCATTTTCTTATTGACACTGGAGTAGATTTGTCAGTGATTCCTCGTAATAGTTTTGTGTGAATATCCACAAAAGCCCTGATGTGGTGTTAACGGCAGCTAATGGTACAGTAATCAATACTTATGGGAAAAACCTTTTAAATGTTAATTTAAACTTAAGAAGAGTCTTTCCTTTTATATTTAATATTGCCGATATTGAGATACCTATTACTGGAGCTGATTTTTTTACCGCACTTTGGGTTAGTGGTTGACTTACAAAAGGCAAGTTTACTCGACAAGACAACGAGTTTATCAATAAACTGTTTTCTTTGGAGTGGTCCGTTATTTTCACCTAAATTATTTCCATTAACAGACGAATATAATACATTACTTTTGCAGTTTCCGAATTTGGTAAGTTTACCAAATTTTAATTTACCTGTTAAACATTCAGTTGTGCATCATATAGTGACAGGAGGTCATTTACCATTTTCATGTCCTCGTCGGTTAGATACCGTTAAATTCAAAATTGCACAAACTGAATGTAGGAATATGATAAAATTAGGCATATGTAAACCCTCTGCGTCCTCAGTCAGTTCACCGTTACATATGGTAGCTAAGAAGGAACCTAATAAATGACTGGCGTCCTTGCGGAGATTATAGGCAATTGAATACCGTAACAGTTCCTGATAGATATCCATTGCCCCATATCCATGACTTTAACTCGCGTTTATACAATTGTAATATTTTTTCAAAGATTGATTTAATACGTGCGTATCATCAGATACCTGTTGCCCAAAATGATATATTTAAAACAGCTATAACCACTCCTTTTGGTTTATTCGAATGTTCGCGAATGCCATTTGTCTTACGTAATGCTGGTCAAACCTTTCAAAGATTCATGAATGAAGTACTTACGGGTTTTCCTTTTATTTTTGTCTATTTGGACGATATTTTAATAGCTAGCAAGTCACGTTCCGAACATTTAGAACATTTAAAATTGGTTTTCGAACGTTTGGACGCTAATGGTATAAATATTAAACCCGCTAAATGCATTTTTGGAGTCAATAATTTGACGTTTTTAGGGCATGACATTTCATCAGCTGGTATTTTACCGTCGGCTGAACGACTAGATATCATAGCTCATTATCCTACACCAACTACGGTTAAACAACTTCAACGTTTTATAGGTATGGTAAACTTTTATCATCGTTTCGTACCTAACTTCGCTGAAATTTTAGTACCACTGCATTCATTTTGCACTAGTTTACTGCATAATAAATTTAAGTTAATAGACACTTGGCCAACCGATAATTCTATTGCTTTTGTTAATGCTAAAAATGCTATTTCCAAAGCGACATTATTAGTTCATCCTTGTTGTGAAGATAATGTACGCTTATCATTAACGGTTAATTGTTCCAACGTCTCTATGGGGGTAGTTTTTGAACAACAGGACGCCAGTGGGGTGATTACTCCTTTAGCCTACATGCTAGAAAGTCGTGAGTTTGTGTGTTTTACTGACCACAAACCTTTGACTTGAGCTTTATTTGCTAAAACTGACAGATCGCCACGTCAAACTCGACAATTAGAATATATTGCACAATTTTCGTCAATTATCAAACATATTAAAGGGAAAGACAAAGTCATAGCAGACACTTTATCGCATGTATATGATACATCTTCCCTACAGCAGAATATATTCTCAGTTTAAGGGAGAAATTCTGATTTAATTGACGTTAATTTTGATTTAGATTTACTATGTAAAGCTCAAATGGGAGACTCTGAACTTAAGTTTTTATTAAATGAAAATTCAAATACTAAAAGCAATTACATATTAACAAAGGTAAAGATTCCTAATATAGATGATTTTATCTGGTGTGACAGCTCCCGCCAAAATCTTCGTCCATATGTTCCGATTATTTATAGACGAACCATTTTTAATATATTTCACGGGTTATTTCACCATGGCATTAAAGCCACCAAGAACTTGGTTTCTAACAATTATTTCTGGCCTAAAATGAATTCGGATTGTAATATATGGACTAAGTCATGCATAAACTGTCAAGCTACTTAAATCACGTGTCATACTAAAAGTCCACCGGGAAATTTTGAAATTCCAAAAAATCGGTTCGATCACATACACATCGATTTGGTTGGCCCTTTACCTCCTTCTAAAGGCTATTCTTATATTCTGACTGTGACCGAACGATTTACTAGGTGGCCGGAAGCGTATCCGCTCCCGGACATTACGGCAGAGACAGTGGCCCGTACATTATTTCAAAATTTTGTTTGCCGTTTTGGCGTACCATTAACTGTCAGCACAAATCAGGGAGTACCATATCATATCACCCACAGAGTAATGGTATAGTGGAACGTTTTCATAGGACTCTTAAAACTGCATCAATAGCTAGAGCAAACATTGAACATTGGGCAGATGAACTTTCTGTAGTATTGTTAGCTTTTAGATCCATACCAAAGGAAGATTTACAGTGTTCATCTACTGAACTTGTATATGGTCAAACTTTAAAATTACCTGGCAAATTTTTTAATAAATCATATGATTCTCCTAACGTTCGAATTTAAGTTTCATTTCTCTATGTTCTCATGTTAAATATAATTCGTTTGTCAGTTCTGGCATTTTAACATGCGATTTTGTTTTTGTTCGTAAAGAACGTGTTAAACCTACTTTTGCTTTTTCATACGACGGCCCTTATAAGGTATTATCTCGTACAGATAAGTTAGTAACTTTTTTGAAGGGTGTTAAAGTTTTAACCGTCAGTATTGACAGGATTAAGCCCACGTTTGCATTGGACAGCAAGTGTGTTATCATTCCGCCGCCCAAGAAGGTTCAGTTTGCCATCGATTTTTTTAAATTTATTTATTTATTTGATACACTATTCAACAGGTTAAAAAACCCAATTACAGAATAGGATTCTGTGACGTTGGTTGACTCGCCTATTTTTTAACGGGTGTGTGTGTGTGTGTGTGGCAGCCCACTTGCCTTATTTACTATTTTTATTGTAAAAATATTTCATTTTGGTAACTAGGAGAAGAAAAAACAAAAAATAATAATTGGATAACAAAATAGTAAAAATTGGAGATTAATTCCAAAATGTCTTTGTAAATTGAAATTATTATTTTAATATATACCGGGTGAGTCACGAATTGTGCTCGCCCCGATATTTCCTAAAATATTTGGAATAGAAGATTGAAATTTGGAGGCCTTATTACACGACTAAAATGCCATCTTTTCAATGAAAAATCAAGTTTGGTGCACATCGGGTTTGACCGGAAATGCCCACAACTTTCGATTTTTAAATGGAACACCCTATATATTTTTACATTTTTGGAATCTAGAGGAAATTTTGAATACAATACATCCATTTTGGTCACTTTTTGATAAACATTAAAAATTTTATTAAAAAATCTATTTCTGAATCCAGAGTGCTGTGGTGCCCAAAATATATTTTAGTTTGTGTGCTACGTTACTATAAAAATAAAAAGAGCAATATGATTGCATTACTTAATTCTCTAGAGGCGTTTAAAATTTTTAAATGTGATTTTTACCCACTAACTCGGTTTTTTTAAATGGGAATTTAATCGTTCACCAACATTTTTAAATACCTCATTTTCATACGAATCTAATGATACCAAAATTTTGAAAATCCGCTCAGAAATATTTGAGACTTCAGCCAAAATACAATGCAACTAAGCTTTTAGAAACATGCGGCTAATAGATAATAGATTAGTGGGCTTTGGAAACTAAAATGGCACATTTCTGTGTAAATCTGGTAACCTAATAACATTGGAAACATCATAGTAGCCATTGAATGTAATAAAACAATATCAGCTGTCAGACAGGCTCGTGTAGTTATAGGCAATCTTGAGCTATCAAACATTTAATAATTGTGAGCGCAAAGAACGTTACAATTAAGTTTAGCATAGGTATGTGGAGGTAAACACAATTACATCCACAAGGACATTTGCAATAGAATGCGACATCAGTTCGGTTTTCAGAGTTTTATTTAAATGAACATAAATATCGGGCCTATAAATAAATAAAAATCAATTCCGTTTGAACAATTAAACTTAAACTAGGTAACAGTAGGTATCTATAAAATAATTAATATAATTAAACCATAAATTGACATTTATAGATATTGTTCAAAATGTCCGCCATTTTTTTCTATACACAATTCGGCTCTGCGTACAGTTGCTTGAATGTCTCTACGCAATTCAGCCGGCGTTATTTCATTAAGAGCCCGTACAACTTTATTTTGCAGCTCTTCACGGGTATTTGAGGAAGTTTTATAAACTTTATTTTTGAGAGTGCCCCATACATAATAGTTGAGGGGTGTTAAGTCAGGTGACCTAGGAGGCCACCTGATATGACCTTGATTTGCGATAAGGCGTTCACCATGCAAGTTGTTTAAATATTTCATCACTCTTCTGGAATTATGTGGGGGAGCACCATCTGGTTGGAAAAACAGATTTTGTAAATAGGCAAGAGGAAGTAAGTCAAGAAATTCTGCTGTCTGGTTTTGTAAAAAGAATAAATATCGTTCGCCAGTAAGTGTTCCATAAAAAAATATGGGTCTAATTATTCGATCTCCAAGTACTCCAAGCCAACAGTTAAGCCCAACTCTTTCCTGAATATTCCCCCGCCCTACCAACCTCGGATTTTCTTGAGCCCAGTACCTAGTATTATTTCTGTTAAACATACCTTGGTTCGTAAATCAACTTTCATCTGAATATAAAATATGAAAAGGAAAACCTGAGTTTTGTTGTACTGCATTTAAGAACCAGTTGCAATATACTAGCCTCCTGTCGTTATCATCTCCATAAAGATGTTGGTGTATTTGGTATTTATAATACCGAAACTTATGTTTCTTTAAAATTCTGCAAACCGAAGACTAATGTCGCATTCCATTGACAATTCCCTTGTTGATGTTGTTGGGTGTACCATCACAAATCCTAATACATCAATTTCTTTGTCCTCACTTACAATAAATGTTTGATGGTCATCTTGTTGATTGGGTTCGTTTCTTAATTCTTGTTCCACTCTGGCAAAACAAGTGTCTGCTTGGATGACGTCTGTTGGGATATCGTTGCTGATAAAGTTCTGCAGCTGCAGTTGAATTTTTGAGACGCTCTCCATATATCAGTAACATATCGACCTTTTCATTTCTACTAAAATTATTCATTTTCTTTAATTTTTACTCAGAGATTTCCGCAACGCTTTATTTGGTATCTGTCTGACAGTTGATATTGTTTTATTACATTCAATGGCTACTATAATTTTTCCAATGTTATTAGGTTACCAGATTTACACAGGAATGTGCCATTTTAGTTTCCAAAGCGAACTAATCTATTATCTATTAGCCGCATGTTTCTAAAAGATTGGTTGCATTGTATTTTGGCTAAAATCTCAAATATTTCTGAGCGGATTTTCAACATTTTGGTATCATTAGATTCGTATGAAAATGAGGTATTTAAAAATGTTGGTGAACGATTAAATTCCCATTTAAAAAAACCGAGTTAGTGGGTAAAAATCACATTTAAAAATTTTAAACGCCTCTAGAGAATGAAGTAATGCAATGATATTGCTCTTTTTATTTTTATAGTAACGTAGCACACAAACTAAAATATATTGAAACATTCTTTATACAATACAATTATAAGCAAACAAATAATAATTCATTTTTAAACTAAAATATATTTTGGGCACCACAGCACTCTGTATTCAGAAATAGATTTTTTAATAAAATTTTTAATGTTTATCAAAAAGTGACCAAAATGGATGTATTATATTCAAAATTTCCTCTATATTCCAAAAATGTAAAAATATATAGGGTGTTCCATTTAAAAATCGAAAGTTGTGGGCATTTCTGGTCAAACAGGATGTGCACCAAACTTGATTTTTTATTGAAAAGATGGCATTTTAGTCGTGTAATAAGGCCTCCAAATTTCAATTTTCTATTACAAATATTTTAGGAAATATCGGGGCGAGCGCAATTCGTGACTCACCCGGTATATACACCATTCTATTGTCAAATTTGTTTATTTATAGTATATCAACCATGATTGCTATAATTGGTGACCCCGAACGATAATGGACCTCTGTAAGCCTTAGGCTACGAGATGCTCAAGTTAAATATACGGAAGCAAAAGTCGTCGGAGAGGGAATCGCAATATAGCCTCAAACCGCCGACGATTACAGAAAGATGACGAGGTTGTTCACCACCGAAAAGTGGGAACATCACACGTATGCCCTGCCAGAGAAGAAGCTCCTGAGGGTGGTGGTGAGAGGTATTCCTACCGGAGTAAGAAACGAGGACATAAAGGAGGACCTCAAGACTCAAGGACTCGCACCAGTGCCCTAAGCAAAATAAAATTCGCTCGCGAATCGATCCGCACCGGGCTCGATTGGAAAAACCTAAAGTTTCAGTCGCTCAATTGTTCAGTTTTTAATAATTTTCAATTTGGATTTCGGATTCCTCATCAGCGACATGAAAAACATCTACATACCGATTTTCAGTCGAATCGGACCATAAATGATACATTTTGTCCGCATGTTGAATTTTGTAATTCCGTTGTCATATTCGTTATCAGCTACTCAAATAACCTCTACATACTGAGTTTCAAAAAATAAGAAAGTCATAGCAAATGATGAACATTAGGTTGTGACGACACCGCCATTTTGAATTTTTGAACGACGGTAACATATTTTGTCATCTGTGACCTCGATAACACTCACCTATTTTCAGACGACCGGCATGCTAAATGACAAAATGTGTCCTGCAACTCGTGCCGCCATTTTTAATTTTTAAACGTTGGATTCGTAATCTGCTATCTTGAAAACCCCCACATACCGAGTTTGAGCGGTGTGAGACCATAATTGACAAGAATCATCCGCCATTTTGATATTCGTGATCAGCGTGGACGATAATTCCCGAGTACCAAATTTCAGGTCAATTGGACGGCAAATAAATTTAAATGCGATTTTCGATAAATTTTGCTCACCCTTACTAACTTTATTTTTCGCACACTGTACTAATGGCAAATTATCATAAATTTCAGTCATCTGTACTACCCACTACAGTTTATGGCGGATCGAAAACATGGATTTTGAAAAACGGTGATTTCTCAGGAAATAATGTGGGTTAAAAGACGTTCTATGTCTCAAATTAATCGGAAAGGATGGCATTTTGTTGTGATAGTGGTGAGAACAGGTCTAACCTGAAATTCGGCCTGGCACGGGCGTATGAAAGTTGAATTCTCTGTGAAAAACATCTATGTACAAAAAAATCATAATTAAGCGTGTACATGGAATAGAAGCCCATTCTATGTCTCTATGGAAAGGGGGAGATTTGCCCTTTCCTCTGATACGAAATTGTGCAGGGAAAATCGGAAATTCGGCACTGCAGGGGCGAGACAATTGTACCAAAATTGAAAGTGTTAAAACGTAACCTAAAAAATTCTCAAAAATGAAATCTTAAAACACTTATATGTTAGTTAATACTTAATATAGAGGCTCGATCTTGATCTCTACTTGAACATGGAAGTTGGCATTTTATCCACGTAGTACGTGCTCTGGGTTAAATTGAAAATTTTGTGTAGTTCTATGCAAATTAAAATTGGATATTTTCGTAAAAATTGAAAGCCGTAAGTACTTAAAAAATTCATAAGTAATTTAATGCCGGGAGTGAAAAGGCGCTCGATATCTCTCTGGAAAGCAGAGAAACGTAGCTTTCTTGTAATACCAAGTTTGACTGGAGAAGTGGAACATTAGAACGGTGGCAAGCGCGACAAAAGTAGCTTTTCTGGGATATTGTAAATTTAAAATAAAACGTCGAAAAACATGAAATTTTGGGAAGTCCGAAACAGAAAAAATACGTCTGTATGGCAGGTCGGTAGTCGGCAGCGAACCAGCGACGCGAATTGCGTGGTCAAAATCCGAAATTTATGATACAGGAGGGAAATAAAATGGGAGGAAAATATTTCTCCACTTTTACCGCCCGTAGCTCGGTTATTTTTCGAGTAGGCGAAAACAAAAAAAAGCTCTTTTAGATAGTTTACTTTTCTACATGTTCGATAGGGCTAAGTATTTTGCTCTAGGAGGCCCCCTTTCGAAGTTATGATGGTTTAAAGGTAAAAATGTTTTTCGACCTACACCGCCGCATATTTCGGCCGAAATCTCCGAAACGAAGAACCGAATGTATATTTTGACGGCACCGGAGGAATCGCAGAGAAACGCTCTTGTTCCTGGAGATTTTTTATTTTTGGCGTAACTTCAACCGTTTTCGAGATATAGGCGAAACACTACAAAAATCAAAAGCGCCTTTCCAAGCCGAAAAAAAGTGCGAAAACGTGCAGTCTTAGAACGTGTATATTTTTCCTTCGGCACAGTACGGCGTCGCGACGGAAAGCGAAAGGATCGTAGTTGTCCCGCATCGTAAATTGTGCGGCCCGAATCGAAAATTCGGCGCCAGAGGAGCGAACGAAAACCACAATTTTTTGACGTTTCAACAAAATTACTAGACGCACGTCGAGTATATATCGGAACATCGTGAATAATTTTTGAGGGTCGTAAAAACACATCCAGAAAGAGATGGTCGACTTTTGCCCATGAATTACTCAAAAACCACAAAAAATACCCGCTCCGGATACGTCCTAAGCAAAATAAAGTTCGCCCGCGAATCGATCCGCACCGGGTCCGACAGGAAAAACCGCTCCCCGAAAAGCCTTTGCTGGATCAGTTTCGCAAAGAGGAAGGGGCGCATCCATGTCAGATTTTAATAATAAGTGAGCCGGGCCGCGGCCCGTCTAACGCCGTGGTGAACTAGAGAAAGCCAGCTTTCTCTGTCTCCTACTGGAGGGGTGTGAGGGCTTCGCCCTTAATGTTGATTTCTTCGCATTCAGTATAAAGTTTTCAGTTGTTCAATTCTGCAGATTCTTCAATTTGGATTTTGGATTCGTCATCAGCGATCTGAAGAACACTTAGGTACCGATTTTCAGACGAATCCGACCATAAATGATACATTTTACCCGTCATTTTGGCGCCGAATATTAAATCTTGTAATTTCATTGTCATATTTGTTATCAGCTACTCCAATAACCTATACATACCGAGTTTCAGCTGAATCGGTTGACAAAGAAGTAAGTTATAGTAATCGATGAATATTAAGTTGTGGGGACGCCACCATTTTGAATTCTGGACCGACTGTCACATATTCGTGATCTGTGACCTGGACAACACTCACATATCTATTTTCAGACGAATGGGACCGTAAATGAAAAACTTGTCCTACAACTCGTGTCGCCATTTTGAATTTTTCAATTTCGATGTCATATTCACAATCAGCTACTTCAGTAACTTCAACATACCGAGTTTCCGATGAATCGGACGAAAATTAAGAAAGTTATAGTAAATGATGAACATTAGGCTATGGGGACGCCTCCATTTTGAATTTTAGAGCTAGGGTCACATATTCGTGATCTGTGACCTCGATAACACGCACATAGCGAGTTTGAGCAGTGTGAGACCATAATTTACAAAAATTATCCGCAATTTTGAAGTTTGCGATTCTGATGTCATATTCGTGATCAGCGTGGTCGATAATCTCCGAGTACCAACTTTCAGACCTATCGGACGACAAATAAAGTTAAATGCGATTTTCGATAAATTTTGCTCACCCTATACTAACGTTATTTTTCGCACCCTGTACTAATGGCAGATTATCATAAATTTCAATCGTCTGTATTACCCACTAAAGTATATGGCGGATCGAAAACATAGAAATAAGTTAAAAGGCGTTCTACGTCTCAAATTAATCGGAAAGGATGATATTTTGTTGTAATAGTGGAGTGAACGGGCCAAACCGGAAATCCTGCCTGGCACGGGCGTATGAAAGTTGGGCTTTCTGTGAAAAGTGAAAAACATCTATGTACAAAAAAAATCATAATTAAGCATGCACACGGAATAGAAGCCCGTTCTATGTCTCTATGGAAAGGGGGAGATTAGCCCTTTTCTTTGATGCCAAATGGTGCAGGGAAAATCGGAAATTAGGCTCTGCAGGGACGAGAAAATTGTAACAAAATTGAAAGTGTTAAAACGTAACCTAAAATTTCTCAAACATGAAATCTTAAAACATTCGCGCGCCAATATTCTTGACTGAAGATGACGGTCTCGGATGATTAGAGCTTGTGCTCTTTGCATCAGTCATCGCTGTAGACCTGGACCGGCCTCGTAAGGGGTGGGCCTGCTTTTTCGCCTATCCCCTCGCAAATGCGGACGGTATTGGCGATGTTAGCAAACCTCCCCTGGTCCTGACTGTTGAACATTGCCAGCTGGGTCGTTTCTTCTGGCGCTCTTCTGTCTTGGTCTTCTTTCTTCGCTGGCATGTATAGCCTCCCGGGAGCGTCTTTCGTCTGTCGTGAGAGGGAACGGCTGTTACCGAGCACTCTCAGAGTTTGGAAGGGATTTGGGGGTGTTGACTAGTTGGAAGCCCAGGGTGACAATTGGCATCATGTGCTCCGATTTCGTCGGAAGGAAGTGTGAGCTGTGTAGTTCAGGATTGTGTTCGGCCAGAGACGCTTTCTTAGCGTCAGAGGTCGGCACGGCTAGGGTAAGGGTACCGAGCTGGTTGTTTGCTTGGTACCCCGGGATCGGGTATTGGATGTTTTTGGTCATTGTCTCCTTGCAGTGTGGCTTGCAGATCGGGCTGAAACAGATAAAGGGTTAGTTATACTTACCCATTATTCAGGATCTAGAGCTTCGGCCTCTAGTGCCTCGGAGCGTCGTTGGGGTCATAGTCAGTCGCCTGTCTGACCAGTGGATTCCCATGCGCTGCTGCACGGGCGTATAGGTTCTTCGCTCTGTCCCGGTTTCTGAAGATTTCGGCGTTTCTGATAAACCATGGTGCATCCACGGCGTACCAAAGCGCGACGATTTCCACGGCTTGTATCCGCTTCAGGGGTGGCTGCTTGGTATCCCCAGGCAACGGAGGCGCAGGTCAGGCTAGGTGCAATGAGAGTCCTGATAAGCGTGAGCTTGTTCCTCAAGTTGAGTTGGCTCTGTCTACCTATGATAGGGTAAAGTAGAGTTCTCCTCGTCCTCGCTTTCTGTATTATCGCTTCCGTGTTCTGTCTCCACGTCAGGCTTCGATCCATGATAACACCAAGGTACTTGACGGTATCGTGCAATTGAATGTTCTCGCCGTTCAAGGAGACGTATCCTGTGGGAGTTTGCTTCCCGACTCACTTGAAGAGGATGGCTTTGCTCTTCTCCGCGTTGATTTTGACTTTCCACTTGTTGCACCACTCTTCCAGAAGGGATGCTGGTTCCTGGAGGTTGCGGGTGGCAAGTCTTGCACTCAATGATCTTGTGATTATGGCCGTGTCGTTTGCGTAGAGCGCCAAAGATGTCCTTGCGGTTCTTGGCATGTCGGAAGTGTAGATGGTGAACAGGTGGGGAGAGAGTACCGATCCCTGCGGTACACCTGCTTCAATGGGCTTGTAGTTTGACAGCTTGTCGACAGCTGGCGAAGATGTTGTCGATGGGTTACCCTGTCGGCATAGTCAAACCTGTGAGATCCTACCTTCATCGGAGGCAACTCCGCGTGAAGACGCGGAGTTGCCTCCGATGAAGGTAGGATCTCACAGGTTTGACTATGCCGACAGGGTAACCCATCGACAACATCTTCGCCAGGAGACCTTCATGCCAAACCCTGTAGAAGGCCTAGGCTACATCTAAGAAGATCGCCTCTGTGACTTGACGGTGGTTGAAACCCCCGTGATGTACTCCGTTGGACGAAGTACTTGGAGCTTGGTGGAATGTTCTATTTGGTAGGCGAACTGCTCATCTGGGATGATCTGGAGCTAATCGGTCAGGGTTTTAAGACTCTTCAGGATGATCCTCTCTACTACTTTACTAATCGCAGGTAGGAGACCGATGGGCCTGTAATTTGCAGGAAAGGTTAGATTCTTACCTGGTTTGGGAATCATGAAGACGTCTGCTTTCTTCCACTTGGTGGGGGAAATAACGTAGTCTTAAGATGGCATTGATGATGTTAACCATTGCTGCTACTCCTTTGAGGGGTAGTTTCTTGAGTACTATGTTTCCTATTCCGTCGCACCCCGGCGCTTTGCGGGGTTTGAGGCTTCTCAGGATTTCCCTGACTTCTTCAGGGGAAGTCGGGGGGATTATTTCTTCATCCGGCATGCGTCGCAGCATTCTGACTCTGCGTATTACGTCGTCCTCCCAGTCCTCGTCCTCATCGTCGATCTGGTTTTCCCTGCACTGCAGTTCCAGCCTCGGCTTTTTCCTATCGAGTGTAGACAATACCATTCTCACCGTGGATGGGCGAACTCGTTTTCGCTTGGCACGCAGAGCCTTCTGGGTAGTCCACATGCTTCTGTCCTGAGGGTCTAGCGACTCTAGGTGACGTTGCCATCTGTTCTGCCTGAGTTCTTGTAGGGCTTCTTTAACTCTTCGAGTTAGTTAGTTGTATTCCCTTCTGTGTTCAGGGAGTCTTGTCCTCTGCACCAGTTTCTTAACCCGCCTTCTGTCTCGAATGAGCTGCATGGTATCTTCAGGGAGTTCTCCCATCGGCATTGCAACTCTTCTCGTTACAGTTTCCGTCGTGCTTTCCGTTAGCGCTGCCTGGATGTGGTTTTCCAGAGATTTTGCTCTTCTGTCGATTCTGGGAACGTGTGCAATGTTCCTTTGCAAAATTGCTCGGAACTGTTCCCAGTTCGTTCTTTTCTTAGTGAAAGTTTCCTCTTCAGGGACACCATCACCTAGTTTTAGGAAGTTAGGATTGTGATCCGAGGAGCTTGTGTTTGAAGTTCATCTCGTTGAACAGGACTATATCCAGCACGTCGGGCCTATGTCTTCCGTTGTCAAATGTCGGTTCTTCTGGACCCAACGCCTGTACGTCATGATGATCCTCTAGGAATCGCAGCATCGCCCCTCCACGGGTGTTAGTGAGCCTGCAATTCCAAGCTGGTGATTTGGCGTTGAAATCTCCTATAGCCACCGTCTAGGGGCCCCGTGTTATGAGGGCCTCCAGGTCATGATTTAGGAGAGGACGTTGAGGTGCTTGCTAACAGGAAGCTATCTTGAGTGGGCCGTTTCGTTCCGCTGAAACTACTATGGCGATGGCTTCCATGTTTTCCAGTTCCGGCGTGTCGATGAGATGATGGTCTTGACGAGCAGAGCAATTCCTCCTGCGTTTGCTCTTCGTTGTTCTCTATAGACTTAGTAGCCTGGGATTCGACGTTCCGTATTATCCTGGCAAAGTTTGTTTTCTTGTAGGGCCATCACGTCGATGGCTCTTCAAGATTTCTTCTATTTCTAGCTTCCTCCCTCGGAGGCCGTTTACATTCCATGAGGCGATCTGCAAGATTTTCGGCTACACCAGCGTAGTAGCCACCTACTCTTGGAGCATATTTGGCATTTGGGGAAAGAATGCACTCATTGCTGAGCACATCTGCTGCATCTGTGCCAGCGCAGCTGTAATGTTATGGGCCACAGCAGAATTTGGAGGTTTGACCACCTTCTTCAGCGCTGTCTTGATCCTGTTTGCAGGTGCGGCCTTGGTGCTTGCTTCATCTGCATAACTTCTTCCAGCAGTGACCTTTCTGGTCTCTGCTGTGGCTGTCTTCGCCCAAGGTCCCTGGTTGTTGGCCTTCGGGGGACCTACTGGTTTTTTGGGGTAGCTGGGGCACCCCTGTAACTCTCTGGGTGGGCCCCTTGACAAATTCATAGGTAGACAGAGCCAACTCAACCTGAGGAACAAGCTCACGCTTATCAGGACTCTCATTGCACCTAGCCTGACCTACGCCTCCGTTGCCTGGGGATACCAAGCAGCCACCCATCTGAAGAGGATACAAGCCGTAGAAAACGTCGCACTTCGGTACGCCGTGGATGCACCATGGTTTATCAGAAACGCCGAAATCTTCAGAGACCGGGTCAGAGCGAAGAACCTATACGTCCGTTCAGCAGAGCATGGGAATCCGCTGGTCAGACAGGCGACTGACTAAGTTTGTTTCGGTTCTAAATTTTCCTGGTTCTAGAACCGTTCCCGTCTTGCGCAGTTTAAGAAATTATGAATTTTAGTGTACTACGCATGACTGTTTCTTTACTGCGCATGATGGGAACTGTTCTAGAACCGTTCTTGTTAGAACCAAAACAAAGCTACTATGACCCCTATCACTATGACCTATGACCTTTGAAGTGAGCGGACGTGCGCGCCCAGTGTTTGCATTTTTGACATCTAGACATCGAGTGTAGTGCAAGTTTAAAGGGGAATCACGGGGAGGGCTAAGGCCTAGAGGAGAGGCACAACTATCTGCAGAGGCCCCACGGTACTCGTGGGGGCCCAAGGAAGGACTCTCGCGTAGCCGAAGAAGGGGCACAGTTGAGCAGACAAGAATGGTATGAATCGGAAGAGAGTAACGTATATAGCATATGTACTGAATAGGACAACGGGGAACACAAGGGCCACGAAGATACGACGGGAAATAGAGTGACGGTGTGTATCGAATCGAGGCCACCATTATATGGTAAAGTGACAACATTGTGAAAAATACGATTAGTAAGTGAAGTTTGATACACACCAGGAAGAAATGACAGGAGGAAGTAGTTGCGGCTGAACCCGACGGACAGTGAGGGGTGACCGAGAAACAAGTACAACAACGGTGAAGCTAGGACAACAGTGTAGTGAATCGATGGACGAGGTGCTGCTAGGCGGGACATACAGCGAAGGCGAACAGAGGTGAGCGTGTAGTGTGAGAACGAGTGAAAGCTTGATTGGGCTAGATTAGGATATGTTAGGTTAGGTTAGTTTAGTTTGGGGAATTTCCAATAAGCCACGGGATTGTGCATCCAGTGTACCTGGTGTTGGCGCATAAACAGTTACATAGTTATAAGAACTAAAATAGATACGGCGACATATAACCCAAAAAAAATCACTGACAGGACAGTACTTAAGCTAGGAATACGCAAGTGATGTTAAACGATAGGGAAAAAAATAGGTATAATAAAAAATAGGAACAAGACACTAGAGTATAATATACGAGGTAATACAGGAAAGAAAGACAGTGATTAACAAACTAGGGACATAGAAAATAAGTAGAATTAAGAATAGTAGTATAAGTAGAATAAAAGCTAGGGTTAAGAATAGTAGGGAGACAGAGCATACGAGCAACAAGGCCCTATAGGCTAGGATAGATAAGATAGAATAAGATAATACAACAGATACAAAATGGCAGAAAATTAGGACACAGCAGCAGAAAAATTCGGGTTCAGGTGGAATGAGGAAACGTAAAGAGCGCTCGAGGAGCAATTCCGGACACAAGGAAGCATCGCCAAAACACCGACCATACAAAGATCACCACCAACGAAGAAAAAGGATGATGGTACAAGGAAAAAAAGCAAACATCAAGAAGAACCAGGTGACAACGGAGAAGAAGAAAGAGAAACAGAAATAGAAATAAATAGCCGTCCAGAAGGAAGAGAAGAATTAAGGAAAAAGGAATTAGATAGACAAGGAAGAGAGAGACAAGAAGAGGACGGGGGAGCGTTAGCTAAAAAAGTAACTGACGCATTAAGTAACATTACAGCCAATACTATAAGAGAAGATAAGGGGAAACTGTCCTTCAACAGAGCGGAACAACAACAAGTAAGGCTATCGGTAGAATCCATTTATAGAGAACTTACAAGACTAGCAGGGAGATGTGCCAGCCAGGAAAAAGAATTAGAAATACTCAGAAGAGAGAATAAACAAAGAAAACAGACCACCGAGGTATACCTGCGCAAAGAAGGACTAGGAAAGACAGACAGTGGAGAGAACAGAAGGATACTAGAAGAAATGAGAACAATGAGAAAAGAGCTGGAAGAAATAAGAAATGAACGACCGCTTACAAGTAAAATAATAAACGAGATAAACGAACTAAAGAAGATAGTAACTGAACTGAAAAGATATGGAAAAGGAGAACAGAGGAGAGGAGAAGAAGAAGAAAATAGAGCACAAGTAAGACGAGAAGCAAATGTAAAAATATATAGAAATAGAGACAGTATAAATCAAGAAAGTAGGGGAAACACAAGCGAATACCCAAGCAACGAGGAAGAAATGGAACAAGAAGTAACAGACCAGCAGAGAACCCAGGGAAATGCCGTAAACACAAAAAGACCACAAGAAGGACCACAAATTACAAGGGCAAGCGGCAGAAAGACAGAAGTAGCGAAACAACAATATAGCAAATCAAGAAGAGGAGAAACAGCAAGCTCCAGACCAGAGGACACTACCAGCGACAAGCAAACGGACACAGAACAGGAGCAAGAATGGCAAACAAGTATAAACAGGAGGAAGACCAAACGAAAAGTAAGAACCCAAAGTAGAACTTACGCAGAAATAACAAGTAAAACATGGGGAAGAAACGAAACAGAGGAACCAAACACTGAAGGCTGGAGAACACCTGAGAAAGAACAGGAGAAGTATGACCTTTTGGTATCAGTAGCAGAGGAGAAAGACTCAACAAAGGCAATTAAGGCGTTGAGAGGAAAAGAAATAGAGGGAAATCTGAAAAATATATCAGACAACTAAAAAGTGGATCAGTAATAATTGAACATCGAGATGGAGAACAAAAAAGGACAATCAAAAGATTACTGGCAATACAAGAGAACATAGAAATAAAAGACATGGAAGGACTTGAACCACTCATAACAATAATGGGGGTACAGAAAGGTTACGATAAAGAAGAGTTCATAGCGGAGCTGCTCATGCAGAACCCAGACATCTCAACAATGTACGGTGAACAGACAGAAAATAGAATAAAGATCATAACAATAAAACAATGTAGGAACCCAAGGAAAGAAAACTGGATTCTCAGAATGGCACCCAACGCGTTTAACTACGTGATGCATAAAGGTCACGTAGTCATGGACGTTATGAGATTGAGAGTAGCAGAATACTTGGAGCCGACGATCTGCTATAACTGCTGCCTCTATGGACACGTACTAAAACATTGTGAAAGCGACCCGGTATGTTATAAGTGCAGCGGAGCGCATGATAGTAGGAAATGCCAAGAAAAAAATCGGTAAAGGTATTTGCACAGAACTTCCCTCGTTATTTGTGCATGGCGGTCACTAAAAAATTATTAAATATGAAATGACATTGAGAATAATACCTAATGGAAATATGGTTATTGTAATTATTACAAAGTCCTGATAACTTTTGGTCAAAAAAATACTGCCCATCCAACAGCAAAAGTTCAATACTAAATAACAGGTCTACCATGAATTATTTCTTGGGATGACCACCCTGTATATTTTCCAATAAAAGTATAATAGCATATGCCAAATATTATTACCATTAGATACATTTTCAGTTCCACTTTCACGCAGTGAAGTGGAAGTATAGTGGTGGTTAAAAATTTCATTTTTTTTTCGAAATTTTTCAAAACTGTTGGTTAAAAATTTTCAGTCTTTTTTCTTCTGCAATAGGTTCAGAATGTCATGAAACACGGAAATTTTAAATTTGAGCAAAGAAGAATAATTTTCCATCTGTTTTAGTGGTAAAAATTTTTTTAAAAATGTGTGAAAATAATTTTCAATTTTTTTTTTTTTTTCTAAAATATGTTTAGAATGTCATGAAACGTGAAAATTTTAAATTTCAGCAAAAACAAAATTTTCCGTCTATTCTAATGGTATTTTTTTCCAAAATGGTAAAAAATTATGCAATTTTTTTTTTCCGAAATAGGTTTGGAATGTCATGAAACGTGGAAATTTTAAATTTAAACAAAAAAAAATTTTTTTCATCTATTCTATAGTAAGTAGTGAAATCGATTTTATCAATTTTTTTTTTAAATTTGTTTGAATAGGTTTAGAATGCCATGGAAACGTTGAAATTTTAAATTTGAACAAAGAAAAAAAAAATTTTTTTGAAATTTTTCCAAAATGTTGGTTCAATAATCTTGAAAATTTTTTCTTCTGAAATAGGTTTAGAATGTCATGAAACGTGTAAATTTGAAATTTGAGCAAAAAAAATTTTCCATCTATTCTAGTGGTAATTTTTTTCCAAAATGGTAAAAAAATTTTACAATTTTTTTTCTTCCGAAGTAGTTTTGGAATGTCATGACGCGTAGAAATCATAAATTTGAGCAAAAAAAATATTTTCTTCTATTCTATAGTAAGTACTGATGAATACATAAATTTTTTCAAGAAAATTTTTCAGAAAAATTTCTTTTGTTTTATACGTTTAGAATGCCATGGAAACGTGGAAATTTTAAATTTGAACAAAAAAAAAATTCCACCTATTTTAGTGGTAAAATTTTTTTCAAAAAGGTTGGTAAAAAAATTTCCAAACAAAATTTTTTTTTGAAATACGTTTAGAATGCCATGAAACGTGAAAATTTTAAATTTGAAGAAAAAAAATTTTTTTCCTCCCATATTTTAATGGTAAACATTTTTTTTTCTGAAATTGGTTTAGCGCGTCATGAAACGTGGAAATTTTAAATTTGAGCAAAAAAAAATTTTTTTCACTATTTATTCCGTTTAGACGGTCCACCCTGTATATTTTTCTGTGAAAATTCTACCAATTCTTCGCTGACAGTAGGGTTAACTACCTACCAAATTTGACTGCTCTCCGTCAAGTAGTTTTTTAGTTAATGCACCAACAGACAAACAGACAGACAGACAGACAGATAGACAGACAGACTGACGGAATTGAAAAACCTATATTTTCGGAAGGGTGATTTTTTCTCGAATACAATACTTCCCTTCGGTATGCGAGGGAAGTAAAAACCGCTAGAATGTGCAAATTGCAAAAGAGCAGGATTGAAAGAGAGAAAATACACGGCAAGAGATCCAGAATGTCCCATAAGGAAGAGAAAAATAGAACTGATGATTAAGGAAAGGATATACAAAGAAGACAGCACAACAGGAATAAACCATCGCAATGGAAGGCATAACTAAAAACTGTACATAGGACAGATTAACCTGGGAAGAGGAAAAGCGGCGGGAGAAAACCTACTGAGAATAAATAAAGACAAAAAGGTGGATATTATATTAATCCAAGAACCTCCAAAAAGATAGATAAACCCAGAGTATATAGTAAAGTAAGCACAGACAAAGGAAAAACGATGATACTAATAAAAAAATATATAAAGCATACAATAATCACACAAATGTGCAACACAAACTGCACTACAATAGAACTATACAGAGAGAAGAAAAAGACACTGATAGTAAATAGTTACGACGAGCCAGGAGTAAATACAAACAAGTTTATGACATACCTCCAGAATCAACCCAGCAAAGATGACAAAACAGGAATACTGATCGGGGGAGATATGAATGCGAAAAATAGGATATGGGGAAGCAAAGAAAACGACAAGAGAGGAGAAGAAATCACTGAATGGACAACAACCAATAACTGTATCATCGAAACCGACAGCGAGGACCCACCCAGCTATTACTCCAGCAGAGGTGAAGGATGGATAGACCTGACTCTAACAAAGAATGTCACGGTAACCGGGAGAACAGTCCACGTAGACATAGAAACAATGAGTGATCACAGATTAATCACTTATAACCTAGAAAGTGAAGAGAGGACAATAAAGGGGAACGAAACAAAAAAAAATACACATAGATATAAAGAGAATAGATTGGAAGAAACTACAGAATGACATCGACAACTTCGACACAAACATAAGATGGAGAAATATAAACGTAGAGGAAGAAGCAACAAGATTCCAAAATCACCTGGAAAGTACAATCACGAAACAAACAAAGAAAAGGAGAACAAGAATTAAAGCCGACCAAGAATGGTGAGATAGGGAATTAGAAGAGGCTAGAAAAGAATGTAACCGTAAAAGGAAAGATTACCAAAACGAACAAATTCACATAGAAGAAACAAAGAAAATAGTTACCGCGAGGCAAGGAGATCATACAAGAAACTCATAAACAAAGAAAAGGAAGAACACCTAAGAAACATATTAACAACCAACAGCCAAGACCCGTGGAAACTAGCCAACAGAATTATAAACGGAAGGACACGTAAACGCCAAACCATGGGAACGATACAAAAAGAAGATAGTACATGGACCAAAGACGAAGTTGAAACACAGTTAGAACTCATAAAGAAATACTTCTACTAAAAAGATGACCTTACCCACGATCACAGTTTCACCGAAGAGGAAATAGAGAAAGCAATACATGCGCTACAGGACAACAAAGCACCAGGACACGACGGGATACCCAATGAAATAATGAAAATAGCATTCAGCAAGAAGAGCATAGAGTACATAACAGCGTATAATCGATGCCTTGAAACGGGCATTTTCCCCAAAACCTGGAAAGTATCACGGATAATTTGGATCCCGAAAGGACCCAACAACTGGAGACCAATATGCCTAACCCCAGTAATGGGCAGGCTGCTAGACAAACTAACGGCAAATAGGCTAAGCCATTATATGGAACATAACGAAAGATACGACAAAAGACAATACGGATTTAGGAGGAACAGGGACACCATACAGGCTTTGGAGAACTTAATCAGCACCATCGAGAAGAATAAAAGAGAAAAGAGACATACGCTGATAGTAACCTTAGACATGTCAAATGCATTTAACTCAGCATGCACTCCAGCAATCAAGAAACAACTTCACCACCAGAATATTCCAACAAATATAGCGAGATTAGCGGCAGATTTCCTGGAAGGTAGAACAGTACTGACAAGCGAACAGGAGCACAATACCGAAAGGGGATGCCCCCAGGGATCCAGTCTAGGACCAGCCCTGTGGTTGTTAATCATGGAGGACTGGTTCAAAAAAACAGACAATCTAACAGACAATGGAAGAGAAAACGAAGACCTAGGCTTTTGCCGACGACCAGGTACTGGCAATTACAGGACACTCTTTAAAAACAATTGAAAATAAGTGGGAGAAATATATTAAAACGTGTGGGGAATGGGCAAAAGAAAACAAATTAAAATACAACGGATCTAAAACAGAAGCAATATTTATTGACGGGAAGACGAATACTAGAAAACCAAGAATCAAAATGACAGAGAAGACGATCAAAATTTCACATACGATTAAATACTTAGGAACAATAATAGACGATAAATTAAATTGGATTGAAGATGTCAAAACAATAAACAGGAAAACGATGGATAAAGCCAACAAGCTATACGTAATTGCCGGAAGGAAATGGGGGACAAGCAGCAAGGCACTAAAAATGATTTACGAGCAAGTGATCAAACCTATAACTCTATATGCCTCGAAGGTATGGGGAAAAAAGCAAAAGATAGTAGGATAAAGAAACACCTGGGAAAAATATAAAGACCTTTCCTTTTATCGATCACTAAGGCATACAGGACAAGCTCCACAGCAGCACTATGCGTTATCGCAGGCTGCACGCCACTGGAGATTGAAGCAAGAGGCAACTATGACTTCAGAAACAATATAAATTAGAATTAGAAAAAAGTAATGTGAGACATCCCACTATTGCACACCCAGCAGAAGACGTAATTCACCAAGAGCTAGAAGAAATGCGACAAACGATACGAGCATATACTGACGCAGCAAAGCTGAGAGAAGGGCAGGCTGGCTATGGCATAGCGGCCAAGACGGAACGAGACAACTGGACAGTAACGGCGGGAAAACTTAAAACTAACACGGATTCTAACAGAGCAGAAGCATGGGCGATTAGGATAGCACGAAAAAAATACAGTACCGAATTTCCAACGAAAAACTTGACAATATACACGGATTCGAACGCGACAGTAAATAGCGTATATAATAATAAGAGTACAACGGACCCAGTTATACATAATATCAGAAGGTACATACAAATAAGAAAAAAGGCAAATCTGAAAACGTCAATACAATGGAGAGCAAGAATCACAACAGAAGGAAATCAAATCGCGGGGCGATTAGCGAAACAAGGAGCAGTACACAGACATACTGAAATAGAGGACGCAGGACTAACCAGAAACCAACTTAAAAAGATAAAGGAGGAAAGGAGGAAACAAGAATGGCAGACCAGCTGGGTAAAGTAAAGGGAGAAAGACATACGAAATAATACCAAATATAGGGAATGACCTGATTGAACTAAATTGGAAATGAACGCAACTAGTCACGGGCCATGGATACATTAAATAATATTATAGGAGATTCCAACTAAGAATAGTGGAAGCGACGTGCAAATGTGAACGGGAGGACGAAGCCAGACATCATATCATAGAGTCGTGTGGAATAGCTGTACGAGCCGAGGCACGTAGGAAATTAAGAGATTACTTAGAAAATAGAGGTGAAAACTACCCCCCACAACTAACACAAAGAAATGAAGACAAAACAATGATAGAGAAATGCAATGAATGGGGGAACTCCATGATCTCAGACGACGAGCAATCAGAGTAGAGTAACGACGGGAGCTGGATGGCGAGACCTGTATGGCCTCGCCTCACCGCTAATTTTTATAAATGCGAGAGGAGAAGGGTGGGATCCCTGGTGTGGGGTTCCGTCAGATAGCAGGGAAAGGGTAATAAATGGCCTAATGCCGAAAGGTGGGAGGGCCTACCCTTAGGCGTAAATCATTCGTCGTGACTATGACCCCAACGACGCTCCCAGGCACAAGAGGCCGAAGCTCTAGATCCTGAATAATGGGTAAGTATAACTAACCCTTTATCTGTTTCAACCCGATCTGCAAGGAGACAATGGCCAAAAACATCCAGTACCCGAGTCCAGGGTACCAAGCAAACAACCAGCTCGGTACCCTTACCCTACCCGTGCCGACCTCTGACACTAAGAAAGTGTCTCTGGCCGAACACAATCCTGAACTACACAGTTCACACTTCCTGCCGATGAAATCGGAGCACATGATGCCAATTGGCACCTTGGGCTTCCGACTAGTCTACACCCCCAAATCCCTTTCAAACTCCGAGAGTGCTCGGTAACAGCCGTTCCCTCTCACGACAGAAGAAAGACGCTCCCGGGGACCTATAAGTGCCAGCGAAGAAAGAAGACCAAGACAGAAGAGCGCCAGAAGAAACGACCAGCTGACAATGTCCAACAGCCAGGACCAGGAGAGGTTTGCTAATATCGCCAATACCGTCCGAACTTGCGAGGGGATAGGCGAAAAAGCAGGCCCACCCCTTACGAGGCCGGTCCAGGTCTACAGCGATGATTGATGCAAAGAGCTCAAGCTCTAATCATCCGAGGCCGTCATCTTCAGTCAAGAATATTAGCGCGCGGTGTTTTAAGATTTCATGTTTGAAAATTTTTTAGGTTACGTTTTAACACTTTCAATATTGTCACATTTGTCAATTCAAAATGGCGGCGTCCCCATAACTTAATATTCATCGATTACTCAGTACAATGAAATTACAAGATTCAAAATGACGGGCAAAATGTATCATTTATGGTCCGATTCGTCTGAAAATCTGTACCTAAGTGTTCTTCAGATCGCTGATGACGAATCCAAAATCCAAATTGAAGAATATTAAAAACCGAATAATTGAACAACTGAAAACTTTATATTGAATGCGAAGAAATCAACATTAAGGGCGAAGCCCTCACACCCCTCCAGTAGGAGATAGAGAATGCTGGCTTTCTCTAGTTCACCATGGCGTTAGACGGGCCGCGGCCCGGCTCACTTATTATTAAAATCTTACATGGATGCGCCCCTTCCTCTTTGCGAAACTGATCCAGCAAAGGATTTTCGAGGAGCGGTTTTTACTGTCGGACCCGGTGCGGATCGATTCACGGGCGAATTTTATTTTGCTTAGGACGTATCCTGAGCGGGTATTTTTTGTGGTTTTTGAGTAATTCATGAGCAAAAGTCGACTATCTCTTTCTGGATGTGTTTTTACGACCCTCAAAAATTATTCGCGATGTTCCGATATATACTCGACGTACGTCTAGTAGTTTTGTTGAAACGTCGAAAAATTGCGGTTTTCTTTCGCTCCTCTGGCGCCGAATTTTCGATTCGGGCAGCGCAATTTACGATGCGGGACAACTACGATCCTTTCGCTTTCCGTCGCGACGCCGTACTGTGCCGAAGGAAAAATATACACGTTCTAAGACTGCACGTTTTCGCACTTTTTTCGGCTTGGAAAGGCGCTTTTGATTTTTGTAGTGTTTCGCCTATATCTCGAAAACGGTTGAAGTTACGCCAAAAATAAAAAATCTCCAGGAACAAGAGCGTTTCTCTGCGATTCCTCCGGTCCCGTCAAAATATACATACGATTCTTCTTTTCGGAGATATCGGCCGAAATATGCGGCGGTGTAGGGCGAAAAATAGAACATTTTTACCTTTAAACCTTCACAACTTCGAAAGAGGGCCTCCTAGAGCAAAATACTTGGCCCTATCGAAAATGTAGAAAATTAAATTATCTAACAGGGCCTTTTTTTTGTTTTCGCCTACTCGAAAAATAACCGAGCTACGGGCGGTAAAAGTGGAGAAATATTTTCCTCCAATTTTATTTCCCTCCTGTATCATAAATTTCGGATTTTGACCACGCAATTCGCGTCGCGGGTTCGCTGCCGACTATCGACCTGCCACACAGACGTAAAACGCCCCCCTCTTGCCGTATTTTTTCTGTTTCGGACTTCCCAAAATTTCATGTTTTTCGACGTTTTATTTTAAATTTACAATATCCCAGAAAAGCTACTTTTTTCGCGCTTGCCACGGGCCTAATGTTCCACTTCTCCAGTCAAACTTGGTATAACGAGAAAGCTACGTTTCTCTGCTCTCCAGCGAGATATCGAGCGCCTTTTCACTACCGACATTAAATTACTTATGAATTTTTAAAGTACCTACGGCTTTAAATTTTTACGAAAATATCCAATTTTAATTTGCATAGAACTACACAAACTTTTCAATTTAACCCAGAGCACGTACTACGTGGATAAAGTGCCAACCTCCATGTTCAAATACAGGCCAAGATCGAGCCTCTATATTAAGTATTAACTAACATATAAGTGTTTTAGGATTTCATGTTTGAGAATTTTTTAGGTTACGTTTTACCACTCTCAATTTTGTTACATTTGTCTCGCCCCTGCAGTGCCGAATTTCCGATTTTCCTTGTACAATTTCGTATCAGAGGAAAGGGCAAATCTCCCCCTTTCCATAGAGACATAGAACGGAACCTAGTCCCCTACGGCTAGGCAGGCTAAAGTAGTATCTACATGATCCCCTACGATATGTAAATTCAGTTAAAAATGAGAACAAAGGCCTGAAATTAATTTATTTATGTACCTTGCTTCTAACCCTTTTTAATTCTAATGAATTACATTTTCATAAAATCTCATTCAGTTTCTTGGAAATGCTTAGCCTTTGAAACGTTTTTCGTCCTTATTGTGGACTCATCAGAAAAGCCTAAAGCCACTCATAACGATGTTCCATGCAAAACTAAGACAATATCCACGAATAAGTATAAAATATTTGTAATTGACATTGACCGATAAAAAATAACAGATCTTCACCTATCTATTAGCTAACTAGTATTGGAGCCTATATACTCTATGCATGTTTAAAAGCGAATTATTTTTTATTTATTTGCTTATAGTAATGAAACATATTCTTTATAGGATTTTGCAAACAGTGGAAAGAAAAGCTATCTATGAGGTTGGATGCTAGTGCTAAAATGAGAATGGCAAATAAGAATTTTTACTTGTTAGCATAACCAGAAGTCAGGTTATCGAAAGAATGCAAAGATTTCGTTAATATTTTTATATATAATTTTTCCTTTAGTTCTCATAGATAGCTCTTTTTTCCACTGTTTGCAAAATCCTATAAAGAATATGTTTCATTACTATAAGCAAACAAATAATAAATAATTCACTTTTAAACATGCATAGAGTATATAGGCTCCAATACTATTTAGCTAATAGATTGGTGAAGATCTGTTGTTTATTATCGGTCAATGTCAGTTATAAATATTTTATACTTATTCATGGATATTGTCTTATAATTTGCATGGAACATCATTATGAGTGGCTTTAGGCTTTTCTGATGAGTCCACAATAAGGACGAAAAACGTTTCAAAGGCTAAACATTTCCAAGAAACTGAATGAGATTTTATGAAAATGTAATTCATTAGAATGAAAAAATGTTTAAAGACAAGGTACGTAAATAAATTAATTTCAGACCTTTGCTCTTATTTTTAACTGAATTTACATATCGTAGGGGACGGTTGACGCGAATATAGCATTCTTGCCCTAGCCTATCACCGCCCAAGACCGTCCGCCAGCTTCACCAATGCCCCTTAGGAGGTGCTGGTAAGCATGTGGTGAAGAACCACACCCTGCACGAGGTGACACTGCTTAAACAAAAGGCGGCGGATCTAGACCGGGAGGTTCGAAAAACATCCCCCAAGTCAAGGTGTAAGCCATCGTGCCGAGGACTGAATGGTACCAGGGTTAGGGTACCTCTAACGATGCCTATGGGAATTTGGGCGACATCCCATAGTAACCAGCCCCCACGTGTTTGTGCCGTGCGTGGCGACCCGTGTCATCGGATGAAGGAATCCTGGTGGTTGAGTGGGCCGTGCCTGCAACACGCCACTTTGGTCCGGAGTTCGGCTAGACGGGCGGTCGGGAGCTAACCCACTCCTGATCAACCGGCTGCGTCGTCCCGTCAGAGGGCCGGCAGGGTGAGTCTCTGGCGGCAGGGGGCGCGTAGGGGGCCGTGGATCTGGCTGTCGATCGCCTCGGCAGTCAGGTTTGCGCCACCCTCTCACAGCGTTGCCTGTCTCTGGGGGCTATATCCATCTGGTATCCTTGGTGATCGCACGGGCTTGCCGTGCGACATCCCCAAAGAGGGCTCCGTGGCGGGTGGGGAACCAGATGGACGAAATCAACAAATAACCCATATGGATAATAAAACTTTAGCCAATCAAGCGGCAGAGCGGCCACGCTCGCCGCGCCAACCAGTGGATGAGCGCCAGCGCCCACCACAACATGTACAGTCTGCGGCAGAGCGACAACGTTCGCCACAGAACGAGCCAAACAAGGTAAGAGTAGTCCAGTGTAACCTGCAACACAGTAGAGCGGCAACGGCAACATTGTGCCGACGACTCGATGTGGAGCAGGATACACTGGCTCTAATCCAAGAACCCTGGATAGTTAAATCTAAAATATCTGGCTTAACAAAACTAAACGGAGTTATTTTCAGCTCACCAACAATGACGCCGAGGACAGCGATTTATGCCCCCCGGCACATCAAAATCCAGCCATTACAACACCTTTCAACCTCTGATCTCACGGCCGTGAGGGTGGAATGTGCAATATCAGGCAAACCAACAACAGTCGTAATAGCATCAGTGTATCTCCCCCAGGACCAGGCAACACCACCGCCGACAAGGGAAATGGAGAACCTGGTAACTCATTGCCTCACCCAGAAATGGGAACTAATCATGGGATGTGACGCCAATGCTCACCATGTAACCTGGGGCAACAAAGACAACAATGTTAGAGGTAAGTCACTTTACGACTATATAATCGGTAATAACCTTAATATAATTAACCAAGGCTGTACACCGACATTTATTAACTCTAGAAGTCAAACCATAGTAGATATCACCTTAGCTACAAACCGTATATCCAACTCGATCCAAGACTGGCATGTGTCTGACGCTGCTTCAATGTCATACCACCGCTGGATTGAATTCGGCATTAAATTAATCAAAGCACCAAGAAAACTCCTCAGGAACCCCCGAGACACTGACAGAGATGAATATCGACGTCAACTCAGGGAGAACCTGAGGGATGTACACAACGGGGTGCCACAAAACAACGGAGAGATTGAGCAGTATGTTAAAACTGTTCAAACCGCTATGAAAAAAGCTTACGAAGCATCGTGTCCCTTGAAGGCCGTACAACAGCAGCCTGGGGAAGCCACTAAATGGTGGTGCCAGACGCTGACCGACCTCAAGAAACAAGCTAGGACATCGTTCAACAAGGCGAAAATGACAAAACTTGAATCAGATTGGGAGCTATACAGAACCAATCAAAGAGAGTTCAAAAAACTAGTCAGGCAGAGACAACGAGAGGCATGGAGAGCCTACTGTGAGGAGATCGAGGATTACTCGCAGGCTGCTAGGCTACATAAAATACTTGCCAAAAACAAAGACAATCACCTAGGTCTACTGAAAAAGGATGATGGTACCAGTACCAACGACCTACATGAAAGCCTAGAGTTGCTTATGGAAACTCACTTCCCAGAATCTGTAGTGACAGATCGGAAGGAATGGCCAAATGAAACCGACACTCAACCCACCGAACTGGACTGGCAAACTGCCAAACAAATTGTGAGTGAAGACAGAATTAAATTGGCAATACTGGGCTTCTCCCCCTTCAAATCGCCAGGTACTGACGGCATTCATCCAGCCTTTTTACAATGGGGTCTGGATGAAATAGTGCCGCACCTGACAGCAATATTCAGGACGTGCCTAGCACACCTTATATTCCGAAGGTGTGGAGAGAAGTCAAAGTAGTGTTCATACCAAAGGCGGGAAGGACAGACTATACTACCCCCAAAGCATACCGACCCATTAGCTTGACCTCGTTCCTTCTCAAGGCGATGGAAAAGCTATGTGAGCGATACTTGAGGGATGTTGCGATCACTGCTAATCCCACACATTCCAATCAGCATGCATACACCCCGGGCAGATCCACCGACACCGCCCTTCATGCGGTTAGTGGTCGGATTGAAAAGTCTTTGGACAATAAAGAGTCCACCCTGGGTGTCTTCATAGACATAGAAGGCGCTTTTGATAAAACCACCTTTCCAAAAATGACAGCAGCCCTCACGAGCAGGAACGTTTCTCCGATCGTAAGTGGCTGGATATCCAACATGCTCTCAAAAAGAGCGGTACAGATTAACATGGGAGACATCGCTGTTAGAGGAATGGTTGCAAGAGGCTGTCCTCAGGGGGGTGTCTTATCACCTCTTCTATGGAACTTAGTTCTTGACAGCCTCCTGCGCCGCCTCAACTCGGAGGGATTCCACGCAATTGCATACGCAGATGATCTAACGATACTGCTTAGTGGTAAATTCGAAGGAGTCCTCTGTGATCGAATGCAGATGGCCCTGAGAATAATCGAAAGATGGTGCAGAGAACACTCTCTGTCGGTCAACCCCAGGAAGACAGAGCTGGTCCTCTTCACAAGGAAAAGGAAATTGGGGCCAATGACGGCCCCAGTTCTCCTAAATACCACACTAAATTTCGCATCAGAAGTAAAATACCTTGGAGTAACTTTTGATGCCAAACTAACATGGAATCTTCATTTAGACAGAAGACTAAAGAAGGCTTACATATCTTTTGAGCAGTGCCGCAGAACCATAGGGAAAACCTGGGGAATGAAACCCAAAGTGGCTATGTGGATTTACACTGCTATAATAAGACCAATGATAGCCTATGGAGCCATCGTCTGGTGGCCTAAGAGTCAGCAGACTGTAGCGAAACGTAAGCTCAGCCAGGTACAACGAGTAGCCTGTTTAAACACAATTGGAGCTATGAGAACAACACCAACAAGAGCAATGGAAGTGATGCTGTGCCTGCCACCACTAGACATATATCTAACTACTATGGCACGTCTCAAATCCGTTGGCATACAGCCAAACATAGGATGTGGAGTGACCAGATGCCGGCTGTGGAATGAGGCAATTAAACAAATGCCACATCTGCAGGTACGGCAGATGGTATTTCTCCACAGTTCATCTTTGATAGACCCTATGAAATACACACCAACAGTAGCAATGAGGCCGTCAGTGAAGGAACAGTTAACATCTTCACAGACGGATCGAAAAAGAAAGAAGGAACAGGTTGTGGGGTATACTCCAGGAACCTGCAAATTCAAATTAAATGGGCTATGGACAAACAAGCCAGTATAATACAAACAGAACTGGCGGGAATAACCATAGCCGCAAAAGAAATTTCCCGTAGACAAATAACGGGAAAAACAATAAGAATCTACACTGATAGTAGACAATCACTACTGGCCCTACAGAGACACAAAATAACAACAGGGTCAGTATGGGAATGCCATCAGGCACTCGTGGGCGCCTCCAGCATGAACAGTGTCATTCTATGCTGGGTCAAAGGGCATGCACAGTGCAGAGGCAACAGGGAAGCTGACAGTCTGGCTAAGAAGGCAGCCAGTCTAAGTATACTTGGACCTGGCCCTTCCAACAAACTGCCGACCTCAGCAATAATGCTAATGATTAAAGAAGACACCCACAGAAAATTTAAAAAACTGTGGGATGAAACTCATAGTTGTCAGTTGGCCAGGGATCTGCTTAGATACCCTGACAAGGATACAACGATGATCTACCTGGGAATGTCCAGGAAGAACCTGCGCTTCGCGACAGGAATTCTTACTGGTCATTGCCAGCTGAGGAAGCACCTTTACAACATGAAGTTAAATGACACACCCCTATGCAGAGGTTGTGAACAAGAAGACGAGACTGTCCAACACGTACTCTGTGAGTGCCCGGCAGTCTCCTCTAGCAGAGAATCCATTTTGGGAGAACGTTGGCCTACACTGGCCGACTTGAGGGATATTCCCCTAGGCAGCATCACCACCTTCTTCACAAGATTAGGATGGTTGGAGGCCTAGGTGGAATCCTGTATCCCTCGGGAGGACGTACAAGGGGCCCAATGGGGCCTAGGTGCTGCGGTCACCTAAATGTGACTGCCCTCCCACAAACTCCAGAATCCAGAATCCAGACATATCGTAGGGGATCATGTAGATACTAGTTTAGCCGTAGGGGACTAGGTTTGATGCTAGTGTTAAAATGAAAATGGCAAATAAGAATTTTTACTTGTTAGCATAACCAGAAGTCAGGTTATCGAAAGAATGCAAAGATTTCATTAATATTTTTATATATAGTTTTTCCTTTAGTTCTCATAGACAGCTTTTCTTTCCACTGTTTGCAAAATCCTATAAAGAATATGTTTCGAGGCCATATATTTCGCACAACCCATTGGCTTTTGGATACAGCAGAAAATTTCTGGACCCACACATTACACTGGTTATTATAATTGTCTTCAGATCCTTGCAGTTTCAACCTAAAGCGTGCTTTATAATCGGACTCAACATTAAATTTTAATATTTCCACATTCCCTTGTTTACCGACAACACTAGTTAAAAAAAGTTTTAATGTTTCCATAATTATTGGCAAAATTCACTAAAACAAATACAAGTGATACTTTTCCACGCTGTCAATAACTATTTTTTAGGTTATATTGTTTTTGCGGTAGAATAACAGTGCGGTATTAGCGCAATCATTTGGAAAGAGCTGTAACGGTGTATGTTTCAAAAGGTCTCGTTGTGCTGGCGTATATTTTGGCAGATAATGTTCTGAGTTATGAAATGTGTTGAAACGAAGTACATTTTGCAGAAACCCGTCGTGCGTAAGTATACTTTGAAATAACCAAAGAGCATTTGGATGGGCGGGTCTGGCGTTGTGCTGAAGTATGTTTTGAAATTACGCTACCCGGTGAGACAAATTTAACGAAAATCGCATTTAAATTAATTTAGAAACACATTTCCATATTTGTCGTCCGACCACGCTGATCATAAATATGAAGAATCGCAAAATTCAAAATGGCGGTGCCAAAATGGCGGACGATTTTTGTCAATTATGTCTCACACCGCTCAAAATCGGTATGTGGGGTTTTCGAGGTTGCTGATTACGAATCCGGAATCGAAATTGAAAAATTCAAAAAGGCGGCGCGAGTTGCAGGACACATTTTGACATTTATGGTGCCTTTCGTCTGAAAATAGGTACGTAAGTGTTTTCGAGATCACAGATCACGAATATGTGACCGCCGCTCAAAAATTCAAAATGGCGGCGTCCCCATAGCCTAATGTTCATCATTTACTATAACTTTCTTATTTGCTGTCCGATTCATCTGAAACTCGGTACGTGGAAGTTACTGAAGTAGCTGATTATGAATATGACATCGAAATTGAAAAATTCAAAGTGGCTGCGCCAAAATGGTTGCCGATTTGGGTCACTTATGATCTCACACCGCTCGAAATCGGTGTGTGGGTGTTTTGGAGGTCGTTGATTACAAATCTGAAATCGAAATTGAAAATTTCAAAATGGCGGCACGAGTTGCAGGACGGGTTTGTCCTTTACGGCCCCATTCATCTGAAAATAGGTATGTGAGTGTTATCAAGATCACAGATCACGAATATGTGACCGTCGCTCAAAAATTCAAAATGGCTGCGTCCCCATACCCTAATATTCATCATTTAGTATAACTTTCTTATTTGCCCCCCGATTCATCTGAAACTCGGTATGTGGAGGTTACTGAAGTAGCTGATTACGAATATGACATAGAAATGTATTAAAAACTGGAAACTGAAAAACTGGAAAATTGAAAAACTGAAAAATGAAGAACTGAAAACTGAACACTGAAAAACTGAAAACTGAAAAATTTTAAACTTTAAATTGATTTCTTGCAATCAACATTGAGGGCGAAGCCCTCACACCCCTGCGCGTTTCCTAGTTCATATATAATAAAATCCAATCGGTGCGAGCCCCTTCCTCTTCGCGATCTGAACTAGATACAGGCGTTTAGGGTGGGCTTTTCCACGGCACGCGCCCGGTACGTTCGACGCGGGACGACGGCCGACATTGGGCCGTATATGTGGGGATGCTAATAATTACTAGAGGATTAACTTCTTATTAATCGATTAAATTCGTCCGTCTCTTTCCAGACGTGCTTTTACGACCCTCAAAATTATTCGCGTTGCTCCGATATATATTCGACGTGCGTCTACTAATTTTGTTAAAACGACAAATACTCGATTAAAACGTTAAAAAAAATCCGGTTTTCGTTCGCACCTGTGACACGGAATTTTCGATTTGTGAGGTGCAATTTACGATGCGGAGTAGCTAGAACCCTTCTTCTTTTCGTCGGACGCAGTATGGTCCCACCGAAGGTGTATATTTCGAAAAACATGAACTTTTTAAGATCGCACGTTTTCGAATTGTTTTTCGCCTTCTAGGAACTCATTTTATTTTTGCGGTTTTCCACCTATATCTCGGAAACCGCTGGAGTTATCTCGAAAATAAAAAATCTCAACGGACAAGTTCGTTTCGTGACGGATTGTCCAGTTCCATCGGCATTTTCCCGCGGTTCTTCGTTTCGGAGATATCTGCCGATATCTGGACATTTTTCGCTTTAAACCCTCATAACTTCTAAACGGTGGCTCCTAAGCCGAAGAACTTCAACTCTATCGAAATTGTACACAATTATTTTATCTAAAAGTCGTTTTCTCTATTTTCGTCCTGCTCCAAAAATAAGCGAGCTGCGAGCGGTCAACGTGGAGGTCATCCTGGCAGTGATGACATCATAGCTGAATTTGAAGGGAAATTAATTTCATCGTATCCCTTATACGATGAAATTAATTGTGTGCGAACAATTTACCGAAAATTACATAATCAATGTTAGTTATTTTATATTTGAAAAGTTTAAATCATTTAATTTTAATGTGACGCTTTGCTACTTTCGACGGGCAAGTCAAAGAGTTTAATTTTATAGGTTAAATATTTGACTATAAAAGTCAGTCAGTTTGGAGGGCACACAACTCATTGTTTTGTTTTTTACAGATGGGGCAAAGCTGTTATTTCTTAATAAAAAGCTGCTTATGTTAGCAACTAATCTCTAATTTTTAGATTTGCTTTCCTCTGAGATTGATGAGGTTTGTGTGACCTCCAGAGTGTGTCAAAATCAGGTGACCGAAAATGGTCAACAGGTTATATGTAGTGTGACATTTAATTTGGTTTGAAGATGTCAGGTTTAGACATTTTAAATTACTTCCGACATGAAAGTCAAAGAATTTAATTTTATAGGTTATTAAATGTTTGACATTACAAGTCAGTCAGTTTAATTTTATAGGTTATATGTAGTGTTCACATTTACGAATACGTTTAAGAAAATTTATAATTTCGTCATGTATAGGGTGTGTGAACAATTTACTGGAAATCTATATCAATTATATTTCCTAATTTGTTGCGCGATTTCGCTGGGTATGGGGGGAGGGGGTGGTTATCGACGTAGCCGATCACGAAAATAACGTCAGAATCGCAAAATTCAAAATGGCACACGATTTTTATCGTTTGTCATCCGATTCGGTATGTGGGGGTTCTCGGGGTCGCTGACATCAAAATTGAAAAATTCAAAATAGCGGCACGAGTAGGCGGACATATTTCATCATTTATGGTTCGATTCGGCTCAAATTCTTAATAAATATGGCGATCGTAAACCCGTTCTATATCTCGATGTTAAGGAGAAGGTCTAAATAGATCTTGTGTTCGAAAAATTGATGTTTTCCCGATCGTGCCATAATTATAAATTATTATCATTTTTTCAATTTTTTCGGCCACAATAATAACGAGAATAATCTTTCCAATGGACTCAATTAGTGTGACGTCACATAATTATGCAACCCCTATTTACTAGTGTCATGACACACGGGTTGCCTACCAAGCATACTGAAATTTGACCCTGAATGCATATGTTTATAAGGCGACATTTTCGAGGATAGAAACATAGTATACAATTTTATTTTAGTTCTCCTGTGTAAGAAATATTTAAGAGATTTCAGTTATCATTTATTGCATGGACAAGGTACCTGCAAATATACACAAGTAAAAAGTATTACAAATACTGTAAACAATAACTAAAATATAGTTTTTATAACTCATACATGGATATATACATTTTAACGTATTTTTTGAATGTGAAATAGGTATTTGAAGTCTTTAAATATTTCTTCCACAGGAGAAATAAAATAAAGTTGTATGCTATGTTTCTATCCTCGACAATGTCGCCTTACAAACAGACGCATTAAGGCTCTCAAGTTCCAGTGTGCTTGGCAGGCAACCCGTGTGTCATGACAGTAGTATATAGAGATTGCCTAACTTGTGACGTCACAACTAATTGAGTCCATTTATTTTCGTCTCTTAAGCAGAGAGAAGTCCGGATTCACATCCAAGAAATCCAGGTTTGAAGCACGCGCCCGGAATATAGTTTTTACTTTTTTTTACATTTTCGGCCTTAATCTGATACTCGAGTATTACCTATATATCACGCGCGTAATTGCTTTTTAATTTATGTGTTTGTTTAATTAAATGTTTAACCTTACTTCAGTTTCAAACTAATTCTGTTAGAAATGGTACAAGAAAATTTATAATTCAACTTCGGATTATTTTATGAATCGATAGAATCCGGATGACATTAATTGAAACGAAACTTATGTTCCCAACCATTGATTGCATTTACTTATTTGTTATATTTGACATTTCTTTCGTCAATAACGCCACCCCTCCCTCATTATTGCAACTACATATTAAGTGTGGCAGCCTTCTACTTACTGCCATTTTTCATGCTGGCAAATGTTACATAAAACAGCTGATGATTAGGGTAAGTTGGCAATGGTAAAGTTGGCAATATGTTTGTGTCATATAACCTTAATAAGTTTGTAACTACCTTCAGTGTCTTGTCAAGTGTTTACCTAAAAACAAGGTTTTTAATTCGGTTTAGGAAGCCCGCTGTCTTTATTTATAAAGAAACCTGCTGAATTTATGTCAGAAATTAATAATCAGATAAGTGTGACGGGCGGACGCCTGTTCACTTATATTAAAATCTTATATTATATTATCTTATTAATTATATTATCTCGGTCACCTCCCTATTTACATAACAAAATATCGTTTCGAAGTGATGTTCACTTTATTAATATAAGACGTAAAGGACATTTGACGCCTCCTCCTCACAAAACGTCTTTTTTGAAAGGAGTTTTCGATATACCATTTATAAGCTATACAACTCTATCCCAGATAGTTTGAAGGTTCTCACGAACGCTAAATTTAAAACGAACATATATAAGTATTTTCTCAATGCATAATAAGGATACTCTATACTTGATTTCATTCTCGGTTTGTGTAATCAGCATATATTGTCTAAATATCCTAATCTTATGTTTATTTTTTTAATCATTATTTTAATTATTATTATTAGTTGATTATTATTGTTAGTTTAATCTAGTTTAGTATCAAGGGTTAAGTGGTAGAGCACTCTCTTGAGTGAACTTCCGCTTGTATTTCCCATGATTGTTTAGTTATTATGTAATAAGTGTGTATTTATAATATTTTTATGTTTATTTTGTACCTGTTTACTTATGTTGTAAATTGTTCTTTCTGTGGGAAATAAAGACATTTATTATTATTATTTTGTTTTTCTCAGGGTTGTCCTGGTATTGTCGAGGCATTGGCGGAGGGTTAACTCAAGCCATGCTTCCTTCATTGTGCATTGAGAAACTTCCTGACTAATGTGCATGTATTGATGATTACGGATTTTTGAAGGCTTATGTATAAATCTGGATGGAGTTGTAGAGTGGCAATACTTTGATGCAGTTTTTTAGGGATCACACCAGTTGCTGATATTATAATGGGTACTATTTGTACTTTGTTTTGGTTCCATATTTGCTTTATCTCTTCCGATAGTGGTAAATATTTTTGGATTTTTTCTGTGTACTTTTTTTCTAGATTAGATGTGTTGGGTATTGTTATTTCAATTAAGTATGTTATTTTGTCCTGTTTGTCTATTAGTGTTATATCGGGTCTATTATGGTTTATTGTTCTGTCGGTTAGTATGGTTCTATTCCAGTATAGCTTTACATTATTGTTTTCTAGGACAGTGTCTGGATTGTATAAATACCATGGTTTGTCGGGTTGCGTGAGCTTATATTTGTGGATTAGTGCTAGGTGGATCTGTTTGCATACATTATCATGTCTTTGGGTGTATTCGTTGGGTGCAAGTGTATTACAGCCGCTGGTAATGTGTTCTATGGTTTCCTGTGTCGTGGAGCAACGTCTACATTTATCATCATTTATTGTGCTGTCTTTAATTATATACTTAATATAGTTCCTGGTGTTTATGACACGATCTTGAATTGCTATCATGAACCCTTCTGTTTCTGAGAAAAGATTGCCCTTGGACAGCCATGCATTTGATGCTGATGTGTCTACGTGAGGTTGTGTGATTTGATGCGCATGTGTTCCATGTAGTGCTTTGGTTTTCCATTTGTCAATTTTCATTTCATTTGTTGTTATTTCTTCGCTGGGTTTGTAGTTCTCATTATTAAGTTGTAGAGGTGTTAGAGAATTATCAATAGAAATGATCGCTTTGTGCAAGGGGCTTTCCTCTCGAGATCTGAAGTAATCTCTTAAGTTGGCGATTTGTTTGTGGTGGAGGGCTTTGATGTCACTAAACCCACGACCACCGTATTCTCTTGGTAATGTGAATCTTTCAACTATTGTATGTTCGTGGTGTTTGCGGTATTTTGTAGTCATAGTACGTAGTAAGATGTTCAGTGCTTCTAGGTCTGTGTCAGTCCATTTGATGATACCAAACGAGTACGTTAAGAGGGGTATTGCATATGAGTTTATTGCGTGTGTTGTGTTTTTACCATTTAGCTCTGTTTTCAATATTGCTTCTATTCTACATTGGAATTTCTTTTTTATTTCAGATTTGACCTGTGTGTGGTCTATCGATGGCTTTTGGAAAATTCCAAGATATTTGTAATACTCATTGTTGTTTAAGGGTTCTATTTTATTGTGTTCGTTTTCTAGCACCAGACCTTTGTGTGCTTGTATTTTACCTTTAATAATGGAGCAAGATTTACATTTGTCAAAGCCAAAACTCATTTTTATATCTGAACTGAATTTGTGTGTTAATTCGATTATATGATTTAGATGCAAGTTATTGCTTGCATATAGTTTCAGATCATCCATGTAGAAGAGGTGGTTTATTTTCACTTTGTTTTCTTCTATATTGGTGATATTATATCCATATGTTTTTCTGTTTAGCAGGTTTGATAGTGGGTTAAGTCCAACACAGAACCATAATGCACTAAGTGAGTCGCCCTGGAAGATACCTCGTTTTATTGGTATTTCATGGCTTTTAAGGATGTTGGCTGGCGTTTGCATGTGGAGTGTAGTTCGCCATGTTTGCATTACTGTGGTTAAAAAGTTTACTAATTGGCCATCTATCTTGTATATGTTAAGTATATGTATCAGCCATGAGTGTGGTACGCTGTCGAAAGCCTTTTTATAATCAATGTATGCGCAGTATAGATTTATTTTCTTTAACTTGGCATGGTTGGTGATCGCCGAGTCGATTATGATTTGTTCTTTGCAGCCTTGGCTGGATTTTCTACACCCTTTCTGTTCTTCACTGATGATTTTGTTCTGTATAAGGTGTTGCTCTATTTTACTGGTGATGATGGAGGTTAAGATTTTGTAGATGGTAGGTAGACAGGTTATTGGTCTATATTTTGACGCGTTCTTTGTGTCTTCATCTTTGGGTTTAAGGTAAGTTAATCCTGATGTGAAAAAGCTAGGTAGCTCTTTAGGATTATTGAGGCATCTATTAAAGAGCTCAGCTAGTTTGGTGTCCGTTGCTGGGAGATATTTGTACCAAAAGTTATGAATTCTATCTAAACCAGGTGCCTTCCAGTTGTGAGTCTTTTTTATTGCGGCCGTAACATCAGATGTATCTATTTGCACTCGTTGCATGTATGTGTATTGATCACTGTTGTTGACCTCATTTAATATCCACGTTTCTTGTGTATTGTGTTTAACTTCGTTCGACCAAATGTTTGACCAGTATGCTTCGAATTCCTCCATTGTTGGGGTTTCTTTAATTTCTATACTCTTGCTGTTATTTAGTTTATTATAGAAATTTTTTGGGTTTATCTGGAAAGACATATTGTGATTCTTTCTATTTCTGCTTTTTTGGTATCTTTTTAGTCTGTGGGTATAAACTGATAGTTTTTGTTTGAGTGTATCTAGCAGAGTTGTGAGATTATTTTCATTGTGTTTGTCCTTTATTGCATTTATTTCTTTTTCTGCTTTATTTTTCCTAATATTTCCTTTAATTTTTTGTGTGATTTTTCCTATTTCTCTTCTTAAAGAATATTTTTTTTTTCAAGTCTTCGTTGCCGTGGTGGATTTTGATATTTATTTCTTTGGTTTTTTGTTTCTTCGGGTATTTTTTGATCGTTTAACTTGGTAGTAGTGTATGCTGAGCAGTATACTAGAAAGTGTAGGTGTTCAAGTGTTGTATCTTTATTTAATAGTTCTTTTATGTGGTTGTTTATTTCTTTGAGTATTGTCTTTGATTTTTTAGTTATATTTAGTTTTGGAATACTGGGTCTTTTGGTTGGGTTCATGTCTGTGAAAAGTATTCTTGTTGTAGTGAAAGCTTGTATGATTTGCTGTCTTGAGATCTGATTGTTTGTATTTTCTATTGTTTCTGACTGGGGGCCTGCATGATGGTTTATAATATTTTGGTTCTCTGTGTTGGGGGTGGTAATTGGATTGTTATTGCTGGTATTTACTATTGTGTTTTGTTGTGACGGGGAGTCCTGTTGTTCTTCTTCAACTTGTGTTGTTTCATCCCTGGTGTGATTCGGTGTTTCTCTTCTGTTTTCCATCGCTGCCTCGTTTCTTAGTCTTTCTAATGTCATCTGGCTTAATCTGTTATTATTTATTATTACTCGCTTCTGATCCGCTAATCTTTGTTCTGATATGTATGATAATTCTGGGTAGATTTCTATGAATTTTTGATGTAGCTCTTATTATTATTATTATTATTATTATTATTATTATTATTATTAATAGTTAACAAAATTGGCAAGAAAAACATCTATTGCGCTTATTGCATGGATATATATATTGAAATGTATTCGTAAATTTGCAACATTTTTTTGTTTAGTTATTTTAGTAAACACCTTACATAAATTACAAATTACTAATATAACATGGAAATTGTGGCACAATATGGCGGACAGATTTTATCATTTACAGTCCTCGACTGAAAATCGGTACCTGGGAGTTTTTCAGGTCACAGATAACAAATATGACATCGAAACTGGAAAACGATTTTTTTTATTAAAACTGAAAAGCTGAAAATCCAATAATTAAAAAACTGAAAAACATTAAAACTGGAAAACTGTAAAACGGAAAAGTAAAAAAATTGAAAAACCAAAAACTGAAAAACGGAAAAACTGAAAAAATGAAAAACTGAAAAAACGGAAAAGGGATAAAATTGAAAAACGAAAAACTAGAGGATTGAAAAACTGAAAACTGAGGAACTAAAAACTGAAAACCGATAAAATGGAAAACTGAAAAACGACGAATGACTTGAAGAACTAAAATACTGAAAATTGGAAAAAAATTGAAAAACTGGAAAATTGAAGAACTGAAAACCTGACAACTGAAGAACTAAACAACTATAAAGCTGAAAATGGAAAATCTAAAAACAGAAAAACAGAAATACAGAAAACTGGAAGACTGAAAAACTGAAAACTGAAAACCTGAAAAGAAGAACCGAAAACGTGACAAATGAAGAACTGGACAGTTGAAACACTGAAAATTGAGAAACTAAAAACAGAAAACTGGAAGATTGAAAGACTAGAAACTGAAAAATTAAAAACTAAAATTAAAAACAGAAAACTGAAAACTGAAAACTGAAAATTGGAAAGATGAAAAAGTGAAGAATTGAAACGTTGAAAAACTGGAAACTAAAAAACTAAGAATTGGAAAAAATGAAAAACTGAAGTACTGAAAACCTGACAACTGAAGAACTAAACCTCTGGAAAACTGAAAATGGAGATACTAAAAATGGAGAAACTAAAAACAGAAAAACTAAAATACAGAAAACTGGAAGATTGAAAAAGTGAAAACTGAAAAACTGGAAACTGAAAACGAAAGACTGAAGGACTAAAAAACTGAAAATTGAAAAAAAATTGAGAAACAAATTGAAGAACTGAAAACCTGATAACTGAAGAACTGAACAGCTGAAACACTGAAAATTGAAAAACTAAAAACAGAAAACTAAAGCACAGAAAACTGAACGATTGAAAAACTAAAAATTTAAAAACAGAAAAGTAAAAACTGAAAATCGGAAATCTAAAAACTGAAAAACTAGAAAACTAAAAATTGAAAAACCGAAAAATTGAAAACTAAAAATCAAAAACTAAATAACTGAAAATTGAAAAATTGAAAAAAATGAAAAAGCGAAAAATTGAAACACTTTTCAGTGTTTCAATTTTTCGCACCTGAAAACTAAAAGACTGAAAATTTGAAATAATTTGAAAAACTGAAGAACCGAAAACCTGACTGAACGACTGAAAAACTGAAGAACTTTCGACATGGCGGCGCCAAAATGGCGGGCAAAATGTAGCATTTGTGGTCCGATTCGACTGAAAATCGGTAACTGGATGTTTTTCAGGTCACTGATGACGAATCGAAATGGAGAAATAATAAATATTGAACAATTGAAAACTGAAAAATCAAGCTTTCTATATTGATGCAAGCATTACCTAAACGACGGCACTCGCCTTGACACCCCTCCGGTAGGAGCTAGGAAATGCGCAGCATTTAAAAAAATATCGAGATGCAAATAGTGGCATAATTTATCTTGACGAAACATGGTTTGACCCACGATGTAGTTCAATACGGTTGGGTAGATAATACCAAAAAGTGTAATTTAAGTGTTCCATGTTCTAGGGGAAAAAGAATTATAATTCTACCTGCTGGAAGTAAAAACGATTTTATTCCAAATGCGTTGTTGTTGTCTGCTAAAAATATCAAGCAATCCTGTGCCGACTGCTACGAGGATATGACAGCCGAATTATTTGAGAAGTGGGCAAAGAAACAGCTGTTACCAAATATCTCACCAAATTCTGTAATTGTTATGGACAATGAGTCATATTATTCTCGGCCACACACAAAAATTCCGAACACAAGCACTAGAAATGGCGATATCATTGAATTTCTGAGAGGTGAAGGCTTGGAAATACCAGAAAATAAAATAAAAAAGACCTTATTGGAACTGATTGGAAAGCAACATTTTGAAAAGGAATATGCCGTTGAAAAAATGTTTGAAGCACACGATCACACTATTTTACGTCTGCCTCCATATGATTGCGTTTTCGACCCCATTGAAATGGTGTGGGCTGATGCAAAAACAAGACTACGTCAATATAATCCTCACAATTAAGTGAGTCTGTCTTAAAGGATATAAAGATAATAGTAGACGAAATAGGCAAAAGCGATATATGGAGGCAGTGTGTATCTCATGTGATTATTATTAATGTAAATACCAATTTAAGTTCTGAAAACTCGGATAGTGACGAATGAAATATTGCTTATTTAAAGTTCATAGACAAAGTATTTTGACATTTGTTTATTTAGCGTCGACCTATTTCCGCTACTGAGAACAATTACCGATGCCAGGAAACGAGTTCCCACTTTAAAATTTTGCCGAGTCTTTCCATTATAGAATAGTAGAACTTTTAAACTTGCCTAACATCATGATACTGCAAAGTTCATAGTATCATGGCCTAACATTTAAAAAACAAGTCAGTCGCTGCTTTACGCCCCTTCGGAAGGATTATGTACCATCCATGCAACTCCCGCCTAAGATTACATAACTTTGCCGCTAGAATGTAGAACGAGAGGTAGGTCACTAGACAATAGACGTAGCCTTAATATATCATTGACGTGACTTATAAAGTGCCCCATAAAGGAGATGCCGACTTTGCTCCGAGTTTTCATTTTTATGCTGTCCCAATTGAGGTCATATATAGTATACAAATTTTCAGAGGAAGTTGACGCCTCGAATTTTGTTTCAAAATATTATTGAAGTGTTTTTATAAATCTCTCATGAAATGAATGAGAGTTGCAGTCGAGCGTTGCCGAATGAAAATAGCCAATAATCACGATAAAATCTGTTAGATCTAAAATTATATATTAAAAGGTATTTTTTAACAAGAGTATTACGAAACAAGTAAGAGTTTCAGTAGGGCGTTGCTAACTGCGAATATAAATTTAAACAATCAAAAATAAAATTGGCTATGTACTTAATCTCGAGGCAAAATGTTTATGAAATATTCGCAGTCAGCCTCAATTTAATGCACTTGTTAATATTTAGGTTAGGAGCTCTTGAGCCCAACCAAGAGTAATATTTATTTATCTTATTAAAGTTAATTCTTTTCCATAAGTCCTCATAATTGTCGTCATTTTTCAATAATTCGAGGCTTGTAATATATTTTAAATATATTTCTGCACCTTCCCTTACCCGCCAATATTCATTTTATAAGCAAGTATTTATTTCTTGACATGATTTTTGTTTCTCAAATCAATATTTATTGCTTTTAAACTGACAATGCATACATTAATATTAAATCCGCTTTAGTCACTATTAACCTATTTTTACGACAGGAGATCGAACCTTCTTAATTAAGTTAATCCTTATTTCTTAAGAAATCATGGAAACGATTTAATTTTAATTTTATTAATTAGATGATATAAAATAAGCTATTAAAAAATGTTTTATGGTTAGATACCTATAACATTTTAGGAAATAAAATTTTATTTTCAAATTTCATCATATTTAATAGATTTATTATGTAAGTCTAATCTTGTTTCTATTTGTGTCATATAATAAATTAGTTTAGTTTTTAGTGGTTGGATATATCTCGTAGACTTTTGATGTTATCGGAAGTTTATAATTTCCCTGAGAAAAGTTTCAATGTGCGTCTGCTGCGATGTGCGATGAGCACATAGATAGGGTATTATTTTGGCTAGTATCTATAATTGTTATGGTAAGATGTATTAGTTTAAATGCTAAACTATATATAATTATTGCACGTTCTATAGGATACTCTTCGCAAATTTTTCTTGTAAATAATATTAGTTTTAGGCATTTTTGTTTAATTACGGAACATAATTTTTTTTTTCAGATTTAGGAAATTAATAACTTTCTTATTTATTGATCGACTTTGTTCAATAAGGTTCTTCCTCTAGATAACACTAACTTACTGTCAATTCAATCAGACTTTCCATTCTTAAGTTATCGTGCTTACAAGAAACGTGACGGACGGACAGACGGACACCATTAGATACAGCAGGCTCTTCTCAAATTAATCGTTATTATATAGTGTAACAGTTGATTACTTTATATCCGAAGGGCTATACCCATCCGGAAACGCAATAGCCATTAAACATTCCATGCCAATAACCTCACATATGCACCAAAATATTAGAGTCGAATGCAATTAGGTTTTTACCTCTGAACACAGTTATAATGAATGGGTTATCATGATTTTTTTTGCATTGAGTTTCTAATACTGAGTATAAAAAAGTTTACCTTTAAAAAATGGCCGCTTTTTACTTGGAGGTGGTTCCCACCGCCACTATAATAGGGTTGGACAAAAAACTAAAATAATAACCACCGAATCATATATAAAATCATATTGTAAGAGAAAGAGGTGGTTTACAATTTTTCATGAAAATTTATATTTTCCAAGTCGTAACAATTGGAAGATTGCGATTTTGGCTTTAAAAAATTGGTACTGTCGTGAGCAAAAAAAAATTGGACAACTAATTTTTTCAAATGTAAATCTCTCTATTTGAATATGTGCAATGATTTTTGACAACTAACTGACAATGTCGCAAAAATTAAAGTTAGATGTACACAACTAGATTTTAGAAAAATACGTTATAAGACTTGTCCTATTTTTACTTCCCTCTCATACCGAAGGGAAATATTGTATTCGAGCAAAAATCACCCTCCGAGATTTTCTACAGGTTTCAGATCACGTAGATTACGAAAATATAGGTTTTTCAATTCCATCAGTCTGTCTGTCTTTCTGTCTGTCTATTGGTGTATTATTTAAAAAACGGATATTAGTCAAATTTGGTAGGTAACTGACACTACTACCAACGAAGAAACGGTTGAACTTTCACTGGAAAATATACAGGGTGGACCGCCTAAGGGAATAAAAAATGAACAACAATTTTTATTTACTCAAGTTTAAAATTTCCACGTTTCATGACATTCTAAATTTATTTCAGAAAAAAAAAATTTCATAACTGTTTGCAAATTGTTTTATCAGTAGAAAAACGATATTTTTTTTTGTCAAATTTAAAATTTCCTCGTTTCATGACATTCTAAATTTATTTCAGAAAAAACAATTTTTCAAAACTTTTTGAAATTTTTTTTACCAGTTGAAAGATGGAATTTTTTTTAAATCAAATTTAAGTTTTCCACGTTTCATGACATTCTTAACTTATTTCAGAAAAAAAAAATTTCAATAGCAAAAATTTTTTGAAAATTTTTTTACTACCAAGTATACCAAGAATAAATGGTGGAAAACTTTTTTTGCTCAAATTTAAAATTTCATGACATTCCAAACCTATTTCAGGAAAAAAAAAATTCAAAACTTTTTGAAATTTTCTTACCATTAGAAAGAAGGGAAATTATTTTAGCTCAAATTTTAATTTTCCACGTTTCGTAGCATTCTAAACCTATTTCATAAAGAAAATAGTTTTTTAGTGAAAATCCCATGACGATTGTATAATCTGGGTAGGACCTATACATGTTTTCGTTTTCTTGTGTTGGTATTTTATTCTTCCAAATACGCTACAGAATAATATATAATTCGTAAAAAAATCGTACAATATAAAATCTGAGTAATAACAAAGTTGTTTTATCTTTTAAAAAATTTTCAAAGTTTAATTTGAACCCAATAGGATTTATTTTGCTCTTTACCTTGGCCCGCTATCTACTATGCAAAAACAGACGAAGTTTAGTTTCAGTTGTGGTGCGATATGCACCCAGAGTATCGCGCCTTAATTCTCACAACAGGTATTGAGAAATCAAGTATTCTTCCTGCGCAGGACGGGCTATGCTAGGGCACTGCGTCAGCTTGGAACAGCACCAGCCGCACAACCGCCGCGGCTACTACAGCCTGACGAAGAACTTGGAGTACGCCAATGTCGACTTAAGGACGAGGGTTAACTTGAATATAAGAGTTAACCCAAAGCCAGCAGATCTGGCAAGAATGGATTCAGTGATCGCTGACGAACTTCCAGAAGAGGTCAACATTTGGCAGCTCAATCGGGCTGTGTACGAAGCCGCTGGTCAACTCGCCCCACGACAACGTCGTAGTGCGTCAGAGGGGGTCGAGAAGATCAAACGGCGAGTACAAAAGATCGAGGCCAAAATTAAATCGGCGAGAATCCAGAGTGTGGTGGACTTCATGTCACACGGTAGGGCTTTTACACCTAAAGTCCGGCGCATAGTAGCTGGACTGAGACGCCAACACCACACTCTAAATCTGACGGTGCTTCAGACCATAAAGCAGTACTGTCTGGACAGGGTTCGAGTGCTAATGGCAACAAAGAAAACTTTGGTCAGGCGAGCAAGGAGTATGGAGCAGAACAAACTGTTTCAGACAAATCCCTCTCGCCTGTTCCAAGAGCCACAGCGTATTGTCGAAAATCCGCCGACGATTGAAGCCGTTGAAGCCTTCTGGAAGGAAATCTACGAGACAGCGAGTCCATTCGACCCCAGCACTCCGGTCATAGCACACTTCGAAGATCTGTGTCGCAGACACATTAATGATCCAGTAGAAGTGTGCCCGCCGATTAGCACGGAAGAAGTCCAACAAGCTCTTGTTGGTACTAAGAACTTCGCTGGACCTGGTCCAGATGGCATAAACAACTGGTGGTGGAAAAAGTTTCCATTCACCCATCGTCGTCTGGCCAGAGTATTCAACTCATGGCTGAACGAGGGGCAGCCGATTCCGAGCTGGTTGGTGGAAGGACGAACTGTGCTAATCCCCAAAAAGGGAGATCTCTCTAACCCAAAGAATTATAGGCCGATCACTTGCCTTAATACCTGCTACAAGCTGTTTACTCGCATCTTGTACGACAGGACAAAGAGGTTAGTTTATCCGGTCTTCCAACAGATACACGAGCAGCGAGGTGGTAAGAAAGGTGTGGCAGGTTGTAAAGAAAACCTCTTGATAGACCGCTGTGTCACACAGGACTCTGTGCAACACTTGCGGAACCTATCAATGGCCTGGGTGGATTACCGTAAGGCATTTGATACAACATCCCATGAGCTAATATTATACTTGCTCCAATCCCTTGCGGTCCCACCACCACTAGTGAGATGCATTGAACAGCTGATGCCCCTCTGGAAAACCCGCTTCACCATTACTTCAGGTGCTCAGCGGGTTTCGACAGAGCTGGTCACATTCAGGAGAGGAGTGTTCCAGGGTGACTCCCTGAGTCGTCTCCTGTTCTGCATCTCTCTCCTACCGTTATCTGCTGGTCTCCGCCAAACCCGTGGGTATCAATGTGGGCCACCGAATAACCGGAGGCACAAGGTCACTCATCTATTTTATATGGATGACCTCAAACTGTATGCCTCCGGAGAGCGCGAACTCAAGAACGCTCTGAGGGTGGTTCAAGAGTACACGCGGGCAATTGGAATGGAGTTTGGGTTGGACAAATGCGCAGTCGTCCACCTCAAGAGAGGACGATGTGGGGAATTCTCTGAAGACGTGCAGCTCGCAGACGGAAGCATCCTAAGACATCTGGATGCCGGAGAGACCTATACATATCTGGGTGTACAGCAACACCATATCCAGGATGTAAAACAGATTAAAGAGTCTCTCTCCGTGGCAAGTACAGACACCGGCTCCGACAAATTTGGTCGTCCGAACTGTCGGGGAAGAACAAGGTGTCTGCAACTAATATGCTTGCCGTTTCTGCTCTACTCCTTTGGAGCAGTCAAGTGGAACAGAGATGAGCTGCACCAATTAGACAGAGAAACTCGCAAGATGATGCACATTCATGGTAGCATTCATCCGAGATCGTCCGTTCCTCGGGTGTACCTCCCACGACAACGAGGAGGCCAAGGACTCTTGATCCTGGAGTGCATGCATGGCAGAGTGTTATTGAGTATGGCATGTGACATCCTTAGGAGCTCCGACGAGATCGCGGGGGTGGGCGAAGGATTATTCAAGGCAGCTAAACGGGCCGCAGATGAACTCGGTCTGGTATTTGACTTCAGACGAGGAGGTCGGCGAGGTGCTGACGCAGAATCAGTAACTGAGCTTCCACCAAATCGTCTGATAGCCCAGATTAAAGCTGCCGAACAGAGGAATCTGTTCCGGCAGCATGTTGATAAACCCCTGCACGGTGCATTCTACAATAACATAGAAGCACTGGGTTTATCGACAAAACTAACCTTCGCCTTCTTAAGGTCAGCTGGGCTTAAGTCAGAGACCGAGGGATTTATTGTGGCCTGTCAAGATGGTGTAATAAACACCTTGGTTTATCGAAGTCACGTTATGGGTGTAGAGGTCCCTGACACTAATTGCAGGATCTGCCGTCAGGCGCCGGAATCGCTCACGCATTTGCTATCCGCGTGTCCTGTGAATGCGAGTTCGGCCTACATCCACAAACACAACGCGGCATTAAGGGTGCTGTACTATCATTTACGGCACTCGTATGAGATAGACCAAACGCCACTGCTGCCTTATATCCCCGGAGATATTGAGTCCGTAGTCGAGAACGAGAAATGCCGAATATATTGGAATTACTCGTTCCCGACAGTCAGGCAAATCCAAGCCAATAAGCCTGACATAGTACTCCTCGACCACGAAAGCAAGGTGATATATGTCATCGAGTTCTCCGCGCCCGCGGAGAGAAATATCACCTTGAAGGAGGAGGAAAAGCGGACAAAGTATCGAGACCTCCGGTATGAGCTCCGAGTGCTATACTCAGGATACTCTGTCAAGATGGTCGTCCTCATTATCGGTGTACTCAGAGGAATGAAGCCCACGTTGCTCTCAGAACTAAAGACCATTCCGGCCTGCCGTAAATCAGCCGAGTGGTTGGCAGTTCAAATGCAAAAAGCGGTCATCTCAGGGTCCCTTCGTTTACTTAGGGCAATCGATTTTGGAACCGATGGTCGCTAACCCTGCAGGAAGTAGGGAGTGGCCACGGGTAATAGCTGGCGCTCTTCCAGTGTGATTGTCATCGGAGGCCACGGGAAGACTGTCCAGCATCCGGTAACGGGAAAAAAAAAAAATATATATATAGATATATATATATATATATATATATTTAAAGTGATATTATATTCTTTGGGCATTAATTACTTTATTAGTGCTGGTAGTTACAAATATATACTCATAATTTCAAGTTGCTCGGTCAATGTTGCTATATCTAGGCATAATTTGATTAGATCTCGTCATTTTGAAAATGTCATTATTGAAACACTAAATATATCTACCGTTGGATTTTTGAGACAGATGTGCTCTTTTTCTTGTCCACTTGGCGGAATATGTTCACAGTTCTGTCCAAAGATGCCCATGGTCATTACATTGAGAAAAGAATAATAACAATATTGCTTGATGCTGAATAAAACAATTATGAAAAGTAAGGCGAAGAAATGGAAGGTCCGCTAGTTACCCGCCGATGAAAATATGGGCAGCTTCTCACTAGGGATACGAAGTTTAGTCAGTTGGGTACCAAGGAAAGTTGAAAAATACAATTTTTAGTGAACACATCGATTTCTTGTAATTATTGTTAAAACCGACATTTATCTGTTAGGCATCTAAATTATTTTCATCCACTTGTGGATATGTCTGTCGGTTGGTCGGTCGGTCAGTCGGTCTGGCTGTCTGTCTGTCTATCGCTCTATGACTTTTTTTGTGCTCACGCTTTCTCAGGAACGGTTTAAGATATTAACTTGAAATTTGGTACACATATGTATCATGACGAGATCTGGAAATAGAACACTTTATATAGGGGTAAATAAGGGAAAATAAGTAAAGCAAGCTGGAAAACGTACAGAAATTTGGAACTTGGTGTATTTGCTAGAAGCCGAGGGCTTAGATTTTTTTACAATATTTTCCATCCACTGCCCACCACAATTACTACATTATTAAAGGGGTTGATAAAATGAAGTTGACATATTCACTTGAAATTTGTATAGTATTTTTATTATGAATTTGGAAATTCAGTCTAAGGCATTGCTACCAGGATAAGTCATTACAAAGCCTATTCGTGATAGAATAACAAACGAGATCGCGAACTGGCGAGTACTTGAATATTGCAAACGATATCGGTATAAAAACATAGTTTACCAGATATGTTATGCGTTTACTTCAAACGAAAGGAGTCGATCTGGAAATAGAACACTTTATATAGGGGTAAATAAGGAAAAATAAGTAAAGCAAGCTGGAAAGCGTACAGAAATTTGGAATTTGGTGTATTTGCTAGAAGCCGAGGGCTCAGATTTTTTTATAATATTTTCCATCCACTGCCCACCACAATTACTACATTATTAAAGGGGTTGATAAAATGAAGTTGACATATTCACTTGAAATTTGTATAGTATTTTTAGTATTAATTTGGAAATTCAGTCTAAGGCATTGTTACCAGGATAAGTCATTACAAAGCCTATTCGTGATAGAATAACACACGAGATCGCGAACTGGCGAGTACTTGAATATTGCAAACGATATCGGTATAAAAATATAGTTCACCAGATATGTTATGCGTTTACCTCAAACGAAAGGAGTCGATTGTTTACCTGGCTCACCATTGCAGGTCCTTTGCCTGATTTCATTTATGCCGATTGCATAGCCTTAGGTGAAATGATATTTATATTTACTTTTATTGGATCATTTACGGAGTTATTCGTTAAACTAACATTATTTACTATAAATAAATAATATATTATAAAAAAATCATTTACTTCGTGCCTATCAATTAACATAAAGTAGTGAAACAATATTTTCAATACCTAATTATTATAAAGCCATTCTAAAATTCGATGATTAGAAATTGTGGGTCTACGCTCATGTCCATCGTTAGGAAGTTTTCCTTTGTCGGTCTATTTTTATGAGTTTCAGACTGACTTTGGATGAAGTATACACGTACATACATTATAACGACATCTGGAATTAGATTTTATTTTGCACTAATTCCGATGAACAGTTGGGGGTTAAATAGATGTAAATAAAGGAAAACAAGTATAAATTTTGGATTTGGTGTATATACTAGAAGCCAAGGCCTCAGATTTTTTATAATATTTTTCATGGACTCATGGCTCAACCCCCCACCGCCTCAACTTCAGTATTAAATGGGTTGGCAAAATTAAATTGAGATATTCACTTGATAAATTTGAATACGTATGTATTGTAATGACATCTGATTGAGATGATCACGTTGAATGGGGAGGGGTAAATAGGGGAAAATTAGTAAATCGAGCTAATGTGAGTCTAGAAACTATTATTTTTGGCGTATATGCTAGAAACCAACATCTCAAATTTTTGTGTGATATCTGCCTCAAATACTATATAATTAAAATTCGATGATCAATTATTTCCACATACTAGAGTGTAAATATAGTCAAGGTATTTTCCTCTAAAGAGACTTGGATGAGAAATCTGGATGTGGAAGTAGTGATTCCGTAGGCAGCAGTTTTTGCAAAAGTTTTGAGTATCCGTTACAATGTCGTCGGACATACTATATTAAATACATTTTGGAGCATATTTCAAATAAGAATATAATTGCCGAGGTGGAAAGAGTTTCGTTGTTTTCGAGAGATAAGAGGCACGAGGCGGCGAGGTCAACTAATTCTCCAGGCAGCAATGAAAATTTTCACCAAGGTTTATATATTATTTTATTCTCAATCATCCTTCTTAATGAACAAAAAGCCAATAAACCGTTTACTAAATTTTTAAATAGCATTGTATGATTCTATTATATAGGTAATAAACAAAAAAATCTTGTCAAAGGACAAACGTCAAAGTGACGTCGGGTCATTAATATATACTGTTAAGAAAATGGCCACGTTCCATCCTGAAATGTCCCATTTCAGTTCAATTGTCGAATGAAGTTGAAACTTTCCAACTTTTGACATATAAGACAATTTGATTCTTTCTGTATGATTGTGAATAATAGTAATTTATTTCACACTGTCCGGTAAATGATTATTTCCCGGACTCATTTGCGGCCTGTAAATCATTACAATATACTGTAATGTAACATTACAGTATCTGATATTGTAATGTGTTACCTAACAACACTATAATACTACTGTTATTAGCAGGCAATTATTTTTTAATTTTAACTTTTGACTATTTCACTTAAAAATAGTGTGTTTTTTACTGTAGAATGTACTTGGAAATGGCGTGCAAAACCGACGACGAAAAGTTACCGTCTACCAATCAGTAATCGAAGAGACCATTTAAATACGAAACTTCTTTCTCTCTGAAAATTGTTGGTATGGTGGGAGAATATGGAGGGGGGCAACATTTTTTTAGACGAATGGTTATTGAGCTCGGTCCGCATAGGTAATTAGTATATGTACTTCACATACCCCAATGACAGTAGCAGACGAAAACTCTACTCGGTGCGCGGTAGAGGAAATTTATACAAAAACTAAATTTCTTTTCATTTTCATCTGCCAGTGTAATTGGAGTATGTGAAGCACCTATACTAACTACCTATGTTTTAAATGTTTTCTTAACCGCTTCTCAAGTCACCGAGGTAACTCCTTGAAAATCCAGAATGATTTTGTGTAAGGCAAAGAGAAACGAGGCCCATACATACATAACAAATTTATTCAATATTAAAATCGTATAAAACATTGCCTCCCCGGATCGTGATCCGAAGTCAACCGTACAACCACGTCGCACAACGCCGTGGTGTTAGTGCTGTTGGGCGGATCGCGACCGGTTCGGCTAAATAAAATTAATTAAAATAGACAAAACTCCTGCCGCCTGTGGCAGCTTAAAATAGTCATTAAAATTTTAGATATTTAAAACTTAAATTTAAGAACACTGAAACTAGGAAAACACTGAAAAATTTGGGTAAAAATACTGATTTAATTTTGGTTGCTGAGACGGGAATAAACTCAATGGAAAAGACCCGTTCGAGGCAATTTGTGCCCCAACAGTCTATTCGCCGTTGGGAAGTTGTGATTAGTAGAAAGGAAAATTAAGTTTTAAAAGTAGTTTGAATTTTTATAAAGTTTCTTGGCCAAAAGGGAATTTTAAAATAAAAGGACAAAATAAAAATGTATTATTATTTATTTATTTATTTATTTATTTATTTATTTATTTATTTATTTTCTTAACCGCTTCTCAAGTCATCGAGGCAACTCATTGAAAATCCAGAATGATTTTGTGTTAGGTAAAGAAAAGCGAGGCCCTACAGTTTATAGTGGAGTCCGAACCACATCTTGGGGATAATTTTATAATTAAAATTATTTCGCGGTGACCAGGGATCGAACCTGCTTCGCTAGGTATGCCAGTATGCAAGCTAGACGCGCTAAACCACTGAGCTACCGTCCCCTTGTGGACAGATATCAATAACCATTCGTTTTAAAAAGAATGCCCACCCCCCTCTATATTCTCCCACTATACCAAAAATTTGCGAAGAGAAAAAAGTTTCATAATTATATGCTCGATTTGATTACTGAGCGGCAGACGGTAACTTTTCGTCGTCGACTTTGCACACTATTTCCTAGACTATACGTAATAAGTAACATATTAGGTCAATCTTACAGGGCGAAGCATGTATACATCCGTATCGCCTCCATGGCAAAAATATTCAAGTTTTATATTTCCCAACAAGTCCTTGAACCAAGTCATCTACTTTCAACGTTTTAACTTCATGACTCGTCTAGTGCTGGATCTAAATAGGATGTTCCCACACAGAGTTGGCAGTTGCCATACAACAATAATAATTAGTAAGCATATACATTGCAAAACAATATTGAATGTTTTCTCGTCTATGTCAGACTGAAAGAACCTTAACATTTAACATTTCATTTTTTAAGATAACTTCATTAGGACTCGGGTATTATGAGTAATTTTCGTTTTTTTTTCAAATTTTGTTTTGTTCGTTTAAAAAGGTAATTACCGCTTTTTGTCATTAAATTTATTTATTTTCTGTACCCTTTACATATCTCGATAAAATATCAAGGTGAAATTGTTCAGTAAGTATCAAAAATGTAGATTTCTCTCACATGACGTAGACTATTAAGCCCAGATAATGGATTTACTGTGTGTTATGCATTAACACTTCTGATCGCTTATCATTATCAAGAAAGCTATGGCCTCGTTTAAATGAATTAAATTTTGCATATTTTTACTATATGTGGAAATTTGTGGTTTACAATATTCGGAAAAAGAAATTTTGGATAACATTGCCACCATAGACTGGTTATCAACTTCATTAAAATTGTCAATTTGGTATTTTACTTCCACATCCACGTATTGGATTAGAAATATAGTAATCGTGAAAAAATGTTCAAAAATTTTTATTCCTGAAGTAGGTTTAGAATGCCATGCAATGTCGAGATTTTAAATTCGAGCGAAAAAAAAATTATGTCTGTCTATCTGTCGGTTTGTCGGTCTGTCTGTCTGTCGGTCTGTCTGTCTGTCTGTAATCTTTTTCTTGCCTGCGCGTTTTCTTTGGAAAGGTTTAAGATATTGACTTGAAATATTGTACACGTATATATTATAACGAGATCCGGAACTGGAAAACATGGAAGCCATCGCCATAATAGTTTCAACGGAACGAAACGGCCCAGTCAGGATAGTTTCCTGTTACCAGACAACTCAACGTCCGCTCCTAAACCATGACCTGGAAGCCCTCATAATACGGGGTACCCAGACGGTGGCCATAGGAGACTTCAACGCCAAATCGCCAGTATGGAATAGCAGACTCACCAACACCCGTGGACGGGTGATGCTGCGATTCCTAGAAGACTTCGAGGGAAAAGTGCAGGTGTTAGGTCCGGAAGAACCGACGTTTGACAACGGAAGACACAGGCCTGACGTGCTGAATATAACCTTGCTCAATGAGATTACTTTCACCACTGAACTTCGAACCCAAGCTGAAGGCTCCTCGGATCATAACCCCATCTTCCTAAAACTAGGAGATGGTGTCCCTGAAGAGGAAACTTTCATTAAGAGAAGAACGAACTGGGAACAGTTCCGAGCAATTTTGCAAAGGAACATTGCACATGTTCCCAGAATCGATAGTGAGGAAGAAGTAGAAGAAGCTATCATCTCCCTGGAAAACCACATCCGGGCAGCGCTAACGGAAAGCACGACGGAAACTGTAACGAGAAGAGTTGCAATGCCGATGGGAGAACTCCCTGAAGACACCATGCAGCTCATTCGAGACAGAAGGAGGGTTAAGAAACTGGTACAGAGGACAAGACTCCCAGAACACCGAAGGGAATACAATCAGCTAACTCGAAGAGTTAAAGAAGCTCTGCAAGAACATAGGCAGAACAGATGGCAACGCCACCTGGAGTCGCTGGACCCTCAGCACAGAAGCATGTGGATCACCCAGACGGCTCTGCGTGCCAAGCGAAAACCAATCCCGCCCATCCAAGGAGAGAATGGTATTGTCTACACTCGCCAGGAAAAAGCCGAGGCTTTTGCCGACAGCTTGGAACTGCAGTGTAGAGAAAACCAGATCGACGACGAGGACGAGGACTGGGAGGACGATGTAATACGCAGAGTCAGAAGACTGCGACGCATGCCGGATGAAGAAATAATCCCTCCGACTTCTCCAGAAGAAGTCAGAGAAATCCTGAGAAGCCTCAAGGCCCGTCAAGCTCCAGGGTACGACGGAATAGGAAATATTGTACTCAAGAAACTACCCCTCAAAGGAGTAGCAGCAATGGTGAACATCATCAACGCCATCCTGAGACTACGTTATTTCCCCACCCAGTGGAAGAAAGCCGACGTCATCATGATTCCGAAGCCAGGTAAGAACTTAACCTTTCCTTCTAGTTACAGGCCCATCGCATCAGTCTTCTACCGGCGATGAGTAAAGTAGCAGAGAGGATCATCCTGAAAAGACTTAAAACCCTGACCGATGAGCTGCAGATGATCCCAGATGAGCAGTTCGCCTACAGAACCGAGCACTCCACCGAGCTCCAAGTGCTTCGTCTAACGGAACACATCACGGAGGGTTTCAACCATCGACAAGTCACAGGAGCGATCTTCCTCGATGTAGCCAAGGCCTTCGACAGGGTTTGGCACGATGGTCTTCTGGCGAAGATGCTGTCGATGGGTTATTCCGTCGGCATCGTCAAACTAGTGAGATCCTACCTTCACCGGAGGCAACTCCGTGTGAAGATTGCCGACAAGCTGTCCAACTACAGGCCTATGGAAGCAGGCGTGCCGCAGGGATCGGTACTCTCCCCCCACCTATTCACTATCTACACCTCCGACATGCCAAGAACTACAAGGACCTCTTTGGCGCTCTACGCAGACGACACGGCCATCATCGCAAGATCATGGAGCGCAAGACTTGCCACCCGCAACCTCCAGGAAGCAGCATCACTTCTGGAAGAGTGGTGAACAAGTAGAAAGTCAAAGTCAATGCGGAGAAGAGAAAAGCCATACTCTTCAAGAGAGTGAGGAAGCAAACTCCCACAGGACACGTCTCCATGAACGGCGACAACATCCAATGGCACGATACCGTCAAGTACCTTGGCGTTATCATGGACAGAAGCCTGACGTGGAAACAGAACACGGAAGCGATTATACAGAAGGCGAGGACGAGAAGGTCTCTACTCTATCCTATGATAGGTAGACAAAGCCAACTCAACCTGAGGAACAAGCTCACGCTCATCAGGACCCTCATTGCATCCATTCTGACCTACGCCTCCGTTGCCTGGGGATACCAAGCAGCCACCTATTTGAAGAGGACACAAGCCGTGGAAAACGTCGCACTCAGGTGCGCCGTGGATGCACCATGGTTTGTCAGAAACGCCAACATCTTCAGAGACTTGGAATACACCCCGGTAACTGAAGTTATCCAGGACAGAGCGAAGAAACTATACGCCCGTGCAGCAGAGCATGGGAATCCGCTGGTCAGAGAGGCGACTGACTACGACCCCAACGACGCTCCTAGGCACAAGAGGCCGAAGCTCTAGATCCTGGATAATGGGTAAGTATAACTAACCTTCCTTTCAGCCCGATCTTCAAGCCAGGCCGCAAGGAGACAATGACCAAAACACCCAAATCACCCGATCCCGGGGGTATCCAGCAAGCAACCCGCTAGGTACCCTTACCCTAGCCCGTGCCGGCCTCCGACGCTAAAACAAGCGTCCTTGGCCAAGCACAATCCTTGAACTACACAGCCCAAAACTTCCTTCCGATGAAATCGGAGCACATGATGCCAATTGGCACCCTGGGCTCCGACTAGTCACACACCCCCCAAACCCCAGCGTGCTGGGCTGAGACCTACCTGAGTTACTTGTTAATTAACCGACGTCGGTGCGTTGTCAAAAGGTACCCAGCGCATGCATTATATTCTCGTCGCTTCGAAAATATTTACGAAATGATTAAATGTCCGTAAAAGATACGGAAACGTGTATGTTATGTAACACTGACTTGATCTACCTTATTGAGAGAAAATAAACTGTTTATTTGAAATTGGACTATTTATTTACTAACCGAACTCTGGATTAACACCTCCAAACCAGCCACCCAAGCAAAACACGTTACATAATGGGCTTGTTCCATGATATTCTTTTTATATGGTTTTTATACTTTTTCATATAGTACTCGATATTCTCATTATACACTTAAAATTTCGTATTATTCACTTTTTCCGTTCTCGAGATATAAGGAGTTGAATTTAGTAATAGTTGCAAAAGTCGAGCGCTCATTTGTGACGTCACTATACGCAGGTAACGTAAGAAAAATGGCTTTCTGGGACCTTTCAAATTTAACCTGAAAAGTCGAAAAACATGGAATTTTTAAACGCTGGCAACTAAATAAATACGTCGAGTGGAAGTTCGTTCTGTATGTCTACGGAAAGGAGAAGGTCGGCGATCAATTATAATCGTAAATTGCAGGGTCTAAATCGAAAATTCGTTCTGGCAGGAGCGAGAGAAAATTGTAATTTTTTGGCATTTCACCAAATTGTACTCCCCTACTGTCAACTAGTAAGCAAAACAAACAATACTTCGAAAACACTTATAATTATAACCAATAAGGAGCATCAAGTCTATTGAGATCGCCGAGTCTATGCGTATAGTGACGTAGCGCCTGGCCACGCCCCATTTTCGCGAGATGGAAATTTGTAATAGTTTTTAAGATACTAAACGTGCGAATAAGATTCTGATTTTTTGCAGATCCATTAATTTATACTTGCACTTTCGATTTGTGAAATAAAAAAAAATGCCGAACAAGAACATTTGGAGCCTGAGCGGGTCCATTTTGAAGAACGTTACATAATTTGGCACCCGAGCAGATTTTACGACTTTAGTAGATAGTCCAAACAACGCAGAAATTTTCAGAGATGCTCAAGTCAAACACAGATGGTGCATATGGACCGGAAGTCGCTGACGCCACAGTAGGATGGATCTAGAAGTTAAAAAAGGACGAGTTACAGATAGAGTTATCCAAGTACGACGCAATTACTACTGGAACTATTGAAGAACTGCGCAGTGAACTGAAAAACAAGATACGCGGAGATGCACCCAAGAACGACGATGTCCCACTACCTCACATAAATTTTACAACACCAGGAATTGAACCACAATTAACAGGACTAATGCCAAATAATACTCAAACGATGACAAACCTAAGCACAGTTTTAACAGAAGTCCGTAAATGGAACGTCCATTTTGAGGCAAGAAATATGTATTCTCCTTTTTAGAAAAAGTAGAAGAATTACAAGTAGGTTATAATTTCAACAACGAACATATGTTACGGGCCCTTCCCGAATTACTTCAAGGTGATGCAGTATTATGGCATAGAAACAATAAAACATCCTGGAATACATGGGCACAATTCATCACTAAACTTACAACTTTCTACGCATCGCACGATTACCACTTAAAATTAGAAGATGAGCTAGACCTAGCATACATAAAGAACACGAAAATGTAAAAGACTACGTAATTGTAATTCAAACCTTACTAAGAATACTGGGCAATATCACTACAGAACAAAAGTTACACCTAATTTATACAAACCTGAAACCAGACATTGCAAAATACGTAAGACGCTGCCTAAGCTGTCAAAAATACAAGCCGTCTCAACAGCAAACAGCAGGAAAAATGCAATTCCCGAGAATAAACGGACGTTGGGATACTGTCAGTATCGAAGTTGTTGGTCCACTCCCTAGGTCTAGCAAAGGGAATAATAATTTCATCGTATTCCAAGACAGATTCCCCAAGTGGGTAGAATGCCACCCAGTAAGAAAAGCAACGGCAGTCACCGTTTGTAAAGCTTTGAGAGAGAAAATTATTGCACGATTTGGATGTCCAAATTACATAATCACCGATAACGGAAAGCAGTTTACTAGTAACGAGTTTACTTCTATGTTATCTGAATACGGTATTACACACCGCACAACTGCGCCGTATTCACCCCAATGTAACCCAGTCGAAAGGACTAACAAAGTAATAGAAACAATGATCACTCAATACACATAAAATGACCATTGAAAATGGGACCAATTTTTACCAGAATTTACATTGGCGATAAATTCGTCCAGACGTGAATCTACCAGATTCTCACCAGCAATGTCAAATTTTGGAAGAGAGTTGACGCTACCTACTTCTCTTAACAAAGAACAACAAAACGACACAACCGAAGATACGCCCGAAAAAAAAATTGAAAGTTTACAAAAGTTAGAGATATGTTTGAATTAGTACGAGCAAACCTAACCAACGCATACCAGATACAGAGTCATCGTTACAATCTACGTCGTCGAGAATGGACCTCACATGTTGGAGATAAACTGATGAAACGAGAACACCCCTTATCGTCAGCAATCCGAAATTTCAGCGCAAAACTGGCACCAAACTTCTCAGGGCAATATATCGTGACACGAATATTATTCGGATATTATCCCCAGTAGTTCTTGAGATCAAACCCCTCACCGGCAGCAAGAAGCAGCGCGCCCATGTGAAAGACCTGAAGCCAGCCCATATCTAAACTGTATAAATTAACCCACTCATTTACAGATTTACCAGCCCAAGATGTGCAAAAATATTTAGTAATTCGAGTGCCTCAACGCTACCCAGGTCAGATGACTCCATGCCAGCCCAGTTTGTTTTGATGATTCCCCCCCAATCCGAATGACGGAAAAGACGGTTCAGTCCCCCCCCAATCCGAATGATATCCAGACGATTCCACCCCAATCCAAAAATGATGCAGACGATGCCGCCCCGCCGAATGTAGACAAGTTTAATGGCTCTAGTTGATGATTCTCCGATGAATGATTAGGACGACGTCCAGTCCTAATATATGATTAAACAGACGATGATTAGGGCGACGTCCCAGCCCTAACCGGTGTTTCGACCCCAGAAGTCGAACGTGCCGTAAGCAGTCCAAGACGAGCCAAATCCACGATCGATATGAGCCGTCCCCTTCCTAAAGCGTGCCGTTACCAATTCAAGACGAGCCACATCCACATCCTAGATCAGCCGTCACCAGTCAAGATCGCATCATTCCCATTCCGAAGCCGAGTTTTACGATTTGATTTTTGAATTTGATTTTTACCTGTTTTATTATGACAAATGTATATTGTAGATTGATTGAGAATGATAATTACTTATTTTGATTTATTTGCTTTGATTGAGTACTCATATTTTGTATATATATGAATATATACCATGTGTATCCGAAAGAACTGGCCATTCTTTCATAAATGATTAACATATTAAACATGTTTTGTGATGTATTCTTTGAGATTTACCGTTAATATTTGTTGAGATTTGAATTTCCATGTATTCTATTTTGATGTTTTAAATACATTTTGATACTATGTATTTATGATGATGACGATTGTAAATGGTAATCTTTCTATGTAATTTTGGAACTTGGTTTGTATGTTTTAAATATTTTTCTGAATACGGTTTGATTTTTGTTTATTTTCTTTTACGAAGTACGAGTGTAATGAGGCATTCATAATTTCTTGACACATTACTATATTTCCGTTTACCAAGCGTTCCCAATAACCAAAGATCGCCGATATACCGGAAATCCACACGCGGATCTATAGTTGCACACGCCACCAAGGGGCCATCCATTAATTACGTCACACTTTGAGGGGGGAGGAGGGGGTCCATAAAGTGTGACAGACTGTGACAAGAGGGGAGGAGGGCGTAAAACTTTTGGACATCGCATTATTTACATCTACGTATACGTTCTTTTAATTAAATGGAATTAAAAAAAAATCAGAAAATTCTACCTCAAAATTTAAAATTTGAGGCGTTACAACGGGGGGGAGGGGTTGACTCGAATGTGACAACCTGTGACATAGGGGGAGGGAGGGGTAGAAAAACCATGAAGTTTACGTGACGTAATTAATGGATGGCCCCCAATGGGTCACATGTGTAGGATATCGGATATAAAAGCGCGACCAAATTCTAGACAAAGTAGTGCTCTTCTGGCATTTGCTTTCAGCCTGCTGAGCTGAGTCAATTACAGTTAGTGCACTATACGACGTACCACGGCGGAGTAAATATAAGTTGACCGGTAGACTCTTCCAGCGTGCTGGGCTGAGACCTACCTGAGTTACTTGTTATTTAAACGACGTCGGTGCGTTGTCAAAAGGTACCCAACGCATGCTATCGACGCCACGACGAATCACCGCAACGTTGCCAACATTACACTCTCGCCACTTTGAAAATATTTACGAAATGATTAAATGTCCGTAAAAGATACGGAAACATATATGTTATGTAACACTGACCTGATCTACCTGTTATTGAGAGAGAATAAACTGTTTATTTGAAATTGGGCTATTTATTTACTAACCGAATTCTGGATTAACATCTCCAAACCAGCTACCCAAGCAAAACACATTACATAATTTTCAGCCTGAGCAGGTCCATTTTGAAGAACGTTACACGATGCCTTGCACGGTATTTATACACACTTGATAGACCGCACCCAAACTATCGCTAACTTTCATTAGCTCGACTATATCATTAGGTTCAGTATCAGAGTCCTACTCCAATACTTCATCCTTCTTCATTCTCTTCGAAGTAGGAGCAGACCTAGCTGCGGATGGTATAAATAGGTTCTCATTCGCGCATTTTCTGTGTTCAACAATAGAATATTTTTCTGTATTCTGTATTCTTCTTTATCACAATTTTACTTCTAACTTTTACTCGCTTCCAGAACGGTGTATATTTTTTGAGCATGACATGTTAAATTATCTTTCTCTTAACTGGGAGTTAAGCGAAAAAGTTTCAGAAATGCGCTATCCATAGGTCAAGAATTTGACGTGCGAGATAGGCACAACGAACCAAATGAGATAGTCGAGCAAGGGAAAGTTTATTTAACTTGTCATGTGCAGTCCCGAGGCGAGTGAAATTCAGAAAAAAAATTGCGATAAAGAAGCGTTACCTAGAGAGAAATATTCTATTGTTGAACACAGAAAACACGGAAATGAAAACCTGTTTATGCCATACGTAGCTAGGTATGCTTCCACGTCGAAGAGAATGAAGAAGGATGAAGTATTGGAGTGGGACTCTGATACTGATCCTAATGATATAGTTGAGCTAACGAAAGTTAGCGATCGTTTGGGTGTGGTCTATCAAGCGTGTATAAATACCTTGCAAGACATGGGTATTATTATCCGAACTTATTCGAAAATTTCTGCTGAATAGATTGTTTAAAAAGTTCTGCCTGAAGATGAACAGGAACCGTATAAAAAACATGTAAAATTGCAACTCTCAGCCTCCCCCGTACTTGTAGAGATTATTCCTCAAGTAAGATATGTCTAAGGATGAAGAACATATGTTTTATGAAAGGTCTTGATATTAACTACCAAAAGATCTACGTAAATTATTAATAAAGAGAATAAATAATAGCGTGAATATGCCCTCATACTGACATTGAATAATGCATACATGTAAAAAATTAATTCCATTCAAAAGAAACAAGCCATTCATAGTGCAAAAATTCTGTGAACTGAAATTTGATAAACATAGCGATCCAGACAAAAAATATGTATCAGTATGTGTAAAAGCGTAGGGTGAAAATGTTCCACAACTAGTTAATTTGGTTATGATAATATTATAGTTTCTTTATTATTATCCGCTAGTAAAAGTAAAATATACTAAAATATGCCTTTCATTTAAACAAATATCTTCAAATGCTTTCCCGCCACCACAATTTCAAATAGAGTCTCTACAACTTTTAAAGAGGGTCTGTATGATTCTAAACAGGGTCTGTACGATTTTCATACTGGTCTGTAAATGTTAAGGTGGAAGTCGTGGTAAATAACTATAGGTGAGTATTATAAATGTATATGTATGGGATCTTCGATTAGTTAATATGTGTATAACAATACCATAGTTCTCTTATCTAAATACACTAATAATGAAATATGTCAATCACTTAAACCTAAAGTACTGAGGCTCATATATGCATCATAAAGTAATCGTTTTAACGTTTCAATTTTATTTTTTAAATTTGAGTCCACGAGTTCGCAATGTATTTTTTTTATCCGAAAACAAAGTAGGTACGCTGTAGTTTTAAAATAAGTAACTCTACTGAGGATCCTGTACATGAAAAATATATTGGGCTAACCTATATATTGGGCACTATTTGTATAAAGCCTATTTTCCATAATGATTTTTAATGTCAAAACATTGCGGTTTTATTTGTACTAAGAGACAAATTTGAGATTTTTAAAATTTTTATACATTTTTATAAAGAAATATTGGTGGTAGAGTAATTTCTTTATTTCGTCGTTCTCAAAAGTTCCATAGTAGTAGTATGTTGTAAGTACTTAAACTTTACCTGTTGAAGTTGAGATGTAGTCACTATTTATAAATGAGTACCCGTTAGAATTAAAACGTAACTCCGTCTTGATTTTCAGATATTCACTGGGGCCTTCTTAATGATGATCTATCACTTACCTCCTGTAGACCTAAAAAGGAGGACGTTTTGTAAAGAAATGTTAATTTTATTTAGCTTTATCTAACAAGAACAGACCAACTGAAATAATACTTATTTTTAAAATATATGATCACTTAATGGAAGTAATGACAACATAGAGAAAACACATTTAGAGATTTGCACTATAGTGATATGAGGCTATGTTGCGCGTTGCTGCTGCCCGAGGTACCATGCGGTAGAATTAGGCATTTCAGATGCATTGATCGTGTGCAGAATATATATTCTTAAATATATCAACCATGTTGCTTTTTAAAATTAAGGTATTTAAAAAATGTTTAAAGCGTTTTCTTAACCGCTTCTCAAGTCATCGAGGCAACTCATTGAAAATCCAGAATGATTTTGTGTTAGGTAAAGAAAAGCGAGGCCCTATAGTTTATAGTGGAGTCCGAACCACATCTTGGGGATAATTTTATAACTAAAATTATTTCGCGGTGAGCAGAGATTAATCCTGCTTCGCTAGGTATGCCAGTATGCAAGCTAAACACACTAAACCACTGAGCTATCGTCCCCCTCTATTAGCATGAATAATTGCTTTTTGAAATTATGGTCACCCCTGTGTATTGTGATAAAGTCGGGTGTTAGTACTTTTTAAACGTATGATGTCGTAGATTTGACATATTAAAGTTACAGAAAATTCTAATCTTTTTAGAGCAATTTTATGATTTTTAGATATTAGCTTCTTTAAAAGTGGCTAAAGCGTAAGGTGAGGCCCTCTTGATATGATACGTTGGGTGATCCTATTTGATGTCTATAATTTTCTAGTAAATTTTTATTTCGATCGGACATCGCGAAATTCATATGTTATAGTTATATCTTTTATTTGCGGATATATAGGAATTTTGTCTCCAGTTGTTTTTTAGGGTAATATGAATTTTAGATTTTGTTTGGTTAAAAAGAATAAAGTTTAAGTTAAGGCCCTTTTTTTACACCTTGTGTCAAACGATCTTGATGTTAGTATCGCCACCTAAAATTTGACTTGAAATGGGCAAAATATTCGATTTAATCAATTTTTACTAAACTTCTTAGTAGGTAGAGAGCCCGCTGTATAGATTTCCTATGAATAAGGTACATGAAAAATTTTCTATGAGTGAGTAAGTACTACTACAGACATACAGGGAGCTACTTTTCATTTTTGCAAATTTTGCCCGCGTCATGGAATTTTACCGGAAGTGACGTCAAAATTAGAGAATGCGGGCAAATAAGAAGAGGCAGCCTATTTTTTTTAATAACTAGAAGGCTTATACTTTAACTTAAAAAAAAATTATTCATGTATTCGATGACTTGAGAAAACAGAAAAAAGAATACTTTAATCGAAAGTCTCAGGGTTGCGGGCAAATTAAGTCTGGCAGCCCACTACAGTCTCATTGTATACCTCAAAACTTACATTTTGACGTAAGTTTTATTCATGTATTCGATGACACAAAAAATCGTGACCGGAAGTGACGTCAGAATTCCATTGCAAAAATGGAAGGTGCCTCTCTGTATGTCTGTGGTAGTACTTACTCACTCACCTAAAGATTTTCATGTATCTTATTCATAGGAAATCTATACAGCCGGCTCTCCACCTATAGGTGTCTATTTTATTACATGTTCGGCCTATCGTGATTTGTTCTTGAAAAATGTAGTACTATGGCGCCAGAGCTAGAAAGGCTGTACAGTATTCTTACTGCGCATAATATCCGTAACAGGTATAATACTTTTTCTACCTCGAATGCTTTTCTTTAACGATAAATGATTTTCCTATATATGCTATAATAAGGTTTGTTTTGGTTCCCAAAACGGAAACAGTTTGGAAACTGCGCAGGACAGTATGCGTAGATGTAAAAAATCCGTAACAGTCCGAAACTGTCGAGGACTCGTAATTGAACCAGAACGAATATTGGCGTGATCAACGCGCCATCTTTTGATGTTTCTTCTTATTACAACCATTCAGGAACTTTGAGTTGACTGCCTTGAAAACGTTTCATGTGTAATTTTAGTTTTAGCAGTTGACACCGTTTTGAAGAATTATATTTTGTATTTCTATATTTTTCACAAAGCAAAGTAAACAAATACTTCAGTTTTTTAAACCTTGTAGAACTATGTCTGGTAGGTATATGTAATAAATAATATGAAAGAGGACGAGGCCTACTCCATCGTACATTAAGAGAAATGAAGTCTTAACCGACATAAAAAATGATTTAAAGGCATATATGCCGAAGAATTAAGCATTCAAAGAGAACGATTGCAAATTGAAAGAGAAAAGCTGGAAGATAGAAAAAAGAGAACTCGTCTCCTAGAACAACATTATCATTGAGATAATAATGATAATAGTTTGTAGAACTTCTTACTAAATTTTTTTTATTTTTGTGATATTTGTTTTTTATAACAAACGGACTTTAATTTTAATTTCATATTATTCATGTAAATACACTTAAAAGTGTGACACACAGTATCTACTCACTTAAGATGAAGATGCTTGTTTTTTTTCCGATTTGAACCCATATGTTACTGAAGTAAAGAACAAATTTAAATTAATAAATCGTATTGGGCATTTTTTTATTGGAAAATTTTATTAATGAAAATTGTTCACAATTATCCAAAACGTTAAGTCCAAAATTTCATCCAAATAAAAAAAATTATAAATGTACAAAATTTCAAAAAGTTACAAATTACTTTACAACGACCTGACAGCTTGAGTTTAAATTCAAACGAATTTTTTAAGATGATAATTGCGAACGGACATTACTTTAAACATAACTTCAATTTTTTTTAGTTTTGATTAAATATTGGGCATAAGGGTTTTTGGAGAATTCTGAACAACTGTCATTAAAAAGTTTTCTGATACATACGTGCCTAATATGTTTTAATGATTTCTTCGGCTTATGTTGGTACCGCAGGTAGCTTAGAATTTGTAGGAGACGAATATTTTTTTGTCTATAAGTATATACCAATTTGTTGTATACTTCAGTAAAATTAGGTTCAAATTGGAAAAAAATATTAATATCTGTCTTACGTATACACTTTTAAAATATTTTTGTTTTGTTTTGAAAATGTTACTTTCATCCCAAAATAAACTAAAGAAGTAAAAAAACACATATTGGGCATATTTTTTATTGAAAAAATGTTACTAATGAAAGTTACCGAATAACTTCACTTTCATCAAAATTAAAAAATATTGAAATAGTGTATGTGGTGTGAAAATTTTTATTCGAAATAAAACTATATAATTTATTTTAGGAAATACTCTACAGCTAACCCATTGAAATGGTATTATCAGATACGCATGACATTTATTAAAACAAATTTTTTAATAGACAAATTTTCATTAGTAGTTTTCCGATAAAAAAAAGCAGAATCTATGTTTAATTTTTTCAGTTAATTTTGGTATGCATTTGGTTTTGTATTTCTATGGGGGTGAATGTTTTTTTATGACACGCTGTATATTTATGTATATTCCCAAAATTAACGTTTGTGAAAATATTAATTTTAATTATTTTTATATATATATATATATATATATATATATATATATATATATATATATATATATATATATATATATATATATATATATAGTACATGATTATATTTCATTATGATACACAAATAGAAATCTTTGTCCTGAAAAAGGTAAATATACATGGTGTTCCACTTAAAACTCCCAACAGAGATTACTCGAAAACTAAAATGATATATTTTTAGCCTGTAAACGGCACGTTTGATGGTATTAAATAGTGTTGATAAACTTATAAGTTTAAGAACAATGTAAGTATAACAGAGACAAATTTGAAGACAAAATGAAGCCATTGTAGGGTGGTCATGAAACATGCAGTTGGCATTCTCAAACAAAGATGTACCACGTGAAACTCAGAAAAATTGAAAATATTTGCCGCTTAATAGTATTTAATATCAAACATGTGCCACATACGGAGTAAAAGTGACATTTTTTGTGTTGAGGATGTACGTGACAAACGAGCAAAGCGAATCCAGCAAGAACAGCTAAGAGAAAAAAAAACACTTTTACTCCACATAAAACATGCTATTTTTTCTTCAAATATCAAATATGAATTAAATAAATAAGTATAACTTAGGTACTGCTTTGAAAATAAAATTCTAGGATTAAAAATAATATATTTTTTTAAAGTAATGTCTATCTATTTATTTCTCATTGAACGTTTGAAGAAAACGTAGCATATTTTACGTGGAGGAGTTTTTTGATTTTTTTATCTCGGCTGTTCTTGCCAAGCTTGCTTTGCTCGTCTGTTAAGTACTTCCTTATTGACACAAACAGTTTTACTTTTACTCCTTATAAAACAATATACTATTTTCAGTTTCTGAGTAATCAGTGCTGGGAGTTTATGTGGAACACCCTGTAAACATACAATTTTAACTAAAATATTAAACACATTTCTATATATTGATTGGTGATCAGATCAGAGCGCCATACTGGTAGCAGCGAAACGTGAAGCGCAAAAGCGCATGCTCAACAAAAACAGTCCAGATTTGTCCATACTCGAGGGCATGTACGATTTCTGACGGTCCCTGACAAGCCCAGATTATTTCTAACAGAAAACCAGAACTGATGATCGGTGAATCCGAACTAGTCAAAGACAAACCAGAACGCGTTTTACTAACTGCGCATGTGCCTGACATCCGAGGACGTCCTCGGACAGGGTATTTCTCAAAACCAGAACAAACCTTATAATACACCTACTTTTCTCTCCAAGTTTCTGTATATAGCATCATTGTCGGGGTTTTATTCGTGTATATAACGGTGTCTTTATAAAGGATTCTGATAAACATGTCGTTAATTCAACTTACCGATTAGAGTTTCTTTTAGCTAGTGTAATTTTGCATCGTATAGGACATTTCTTGCTATACCCTATGATTTCTAGTTTTTATATGGATGTCTTGGATACTTAAATATGAATATTTGTAGTGCCAAAACTTTTTAAACCTCTTTATGGATGTCGTTTTCGTTGTAAGCGGGTAAAGATGTATGTGGATCCCCTTAAACATTTTGTACCCAACGACTGATTTAGATGCAACCATTTTAAGTGACATAGTTCCAGTACGTCAGCGCTGACATGCGCATTACTACCTCCACATCCAGGATGTGGCCCTGGAACCTACAATTCACATCTCACTTTAAAGAGAAATGACAGTTTCTGCGTCTCCAGCGATCACTTTATATGACAAATATAATGTAGAATTTTCTACCATGCCTTTTAGATATGTTCCAAATTTGAAAACAAAATATTGAGCCTAACAGAACTGGATTGATATATTTCTTAATCTCTGTAAAATTCTCCCGAGTTTTGAAGACACACTCTGTATTATAGACTTCTGATACCTCGTATATCTTTGTATCTTAGGGAGATTTATCAAAATCCTTCGCAATATTTTGTTCCAAAACGATAATATAACACAGTTTATATAAAACGCAACAGTTTAGATGCCTCTGGAGATCATCTTGTATGACAGATGTGTTCCAATTTCAGTATTCTACTATTTTACATAATATGTGGTACATTTGAAGGAAACATTTTAAATGTAAAAGCAGTCTAGAATAACAGTGGCAAGATTATTAATATATAGACAGACCAATAGGGCTAAAGTATGTATATTGTTTTTAATAGATAAATAATATTATTGAAACATTCTTTATAGGATTTTGCAAACAGCAGAAAAATTAACTATCTATAAAAGAAAAACTTTGTGAAGAAATATTAATGAAATCTTTGCATTCTTTCGATAACCTGAATTCTGGTTATGCTAGCAAATTAAAATCCTAAAATGAATTTGTCTAATTTCTTATTTGTCAAATAAGAAATTAGACAAATTCATTTTAGGATTTTAATTTGCTAGCATAACCAGAATTCAGGTTATTGAAAGAATGCAAAGATTTCATTAATATTTCTTCACAAAGTTTTTCTTTTATAGATAGTTAATTTTTCTGCTGTTTGCAAAATCCTATAAAGAATGTTTCAATACAATTATAAGCAAACAAATAATAAATCATTTTTAAAGATAAATAATATATTATGAAAATTGAAGGCTTGTACAAAACTCCTATAGCATATAGTATCTCTTCTATGGTGAATAAAAATTATATACTCGATAACATATTCGTCCTCTCATGGAATGAATAACACCTAGTAGAATATCTTGCTCGAATATGCTGTAATCCACTTCTACTTTTAATAGACACTGACTTTCAAATACTGCCGCCTATTTTCAAAGTGAATAAGTTCGCCACTAGCTACTGGTGCAGCAACACAGTGGGGTAAAGTGTGTTGTGTGGCCAGTGTGATTGATACACTGTCGTGTATTGAGGTCGATCCCCAGCCCCGACATTGGCAACGTCTGTGTGTAATGGATGTTGTTTGCGTTTTTCAAATGAGTATCCTTTTTCCGGAGCCTCCACGTTGGGGTTTGTCTATTATTATATACATGTAGTATGTTACATTTGTGTATAGACTTCTGTTTGCAGAGACTGGTTGATTGGCGAGAAGGTTCAAAATTGTGGTTCCCTTTATTACCGCTGTTTCTTCTGCTTCTGTTTACTACATTTCTGATACGATCTGAAATAACCTTAAGTTGAACATACTCTATGCTCAGATTTCCAACAGAATATACTTTACTGATTTTTAGATGTAACACTTTTTGGAAATCGCGTTTACTTATAATATAGTGACGTTCTATATTTATGGTGGGAAAGAATCGTCCGTTCAGAAAAATTAAGCAATTTTATTCTTTTGCCAACATCTCGTTTACTTAGTGTAAACTTTTTCAGGGCTGCAAATTAAAACCCAGTTATAATCTAGGAAATGGCGTGCAAATTCGACGACGAAAAGTTACCGTCTGCCAGTCGGTAATCGAAGAGAGCATATAACTACGAAACTTTTCTCTCTGGAATGGGTACCTCGGGTAAGATAGGTGAAATACCCCTTGACATGGATTTTGGAATAAACCTGATAGGATCATTTCCTGGGCCTGAAAAATAAGGTCAACAGGGTCCGCATATTAAAATTGCACCCCCTGCTCAAGAGAAAATCGACTTCATTTTTTTTTCTACAGAAATGGAATCAATTTAAAATTCTAAATAAAATCATGCATATAGTAATGCCAGAGATCTGTAGCCTCAATTTTTGGAGCTCTATTGGGCCCTCTAAGGCCGTTAAAAATATTTTCGAATTTTTTAAAGTCGAATATTTTTGTTATGATAAAGAAGTGCGGAATATTTTATTTTATCACATTATCTGCGACCAAATAAAGCAATTTTTAAGGTAGTTTAAAAATGTCTAAACCTCGTGCGTCAGACCCAAATTCAATTTTTTCATTTTTTAACGAAAATTCACGTTAATTAGATAGAAGAAGTAGCTTTGAAAGCTTGGGTTATGAATCAACCCCTGGGCAAAGGACACTCCTCTGTGATCAAAAGTCACCCACCCCTTGGGGTAAAAAGATACCCCCCGTGGCCCAAAGACCACCTTCTTTCGTAAAATGTTGTCATGTTGAGATTAAAAGTCACCTGGCATGATTGAATAATCTCTCAGAGAGCAAAAAGGTAAGCAGAGGTCGAAAGATATCCTCTGATGTTAAAGGTCCCCAGCAAACACAGTATGTCTGGCAAAACGATGGGCCATTACAGGTATCATTGGTATTGTGTTGGCAATTTTTGCCAATATTTAGAAACTGAGTATAAAATATTGTCTAACCATTATAATGTCCTTGTTGTAATGGTCTTGTGTTTATAAAGTACCCTTTCTGTTATTGGGTAGCTGAAATTATTTTAACGTTGCTGGTACATTGAATTACTAAAAGCACTTTCTTGCCTGTGACAAATTAACATCTCTTAAGTGATGTAAAAAATCCTTTATAGTATCGTAATTTTGCCAGCAATTACTCATTGTTGGCCTGATGAATAATAACCAATATGCAGTAAATGTAACAATGGGCTAATACTTTATTTTTAATGGTGTAAGCACAATATTTGTTAATACAAAAAAAACGTGCATAAAGTGGTATATTTGCATTATTACGTATTGTGTCATTGCATACTTTTAAATCTCCCGCGTTTCTGAAGCGCTGCTGTCATGATCATGTGGTGGTAGACGCGACGCTGACTATGTGACATTTATTTAGGTTAAATGATTAGTTGTGGTGCCCAGTTATACATATATTTTATTTATTATTCTCCATTACAATTTTCTTATTTGAAATACCTACCACCACATGATCATGACAGCAGCGCTTCAGAAACGCGGAAGATTTAAAAGTTTGTGCTGTTGTCTTGTGGAACCGTGTGCAGTAAAAAGTTTATTGTGAGCAATTGTAAGTGTTTCACATGGCTAATGACAAGTGAGTCATATTAATTTTTATCACACAAAATTCGTCATAATGCTTTAAGAAAGAGTCGATATAGCGAATACAGATTTCTAAAAAAGAGAGTTAACCAGATATTACAAAACATACATTACAACTTAACAGGGGAGAAAGAGCAAGCTGGAAAAAAAAATATTAGTAAAAACCTAAGAGAAGTACCTCGGAGCTTTGAGATAAAAGTTGAGGTTAATGTGTATATTTTGTACTTTAAAATTGCCTTTATGCAGGAGAAAGGAAGTCACAGTATACTTTATAGAAAGAAAAAAAATATGTAAGACTGATTTTATCATGTATGCAAATAAGAATTTAGTATGTACAACTGACATATTAAATTCTCTTTATGAAGCATTTTGTGACGATGCATTCTTTTTGTAAAACTTAATTTTTTAAAATTATCTCCTATTAATCGAGAAGCGTGAAGTAAAAGACTGATAGAGCAAAGCAAAATTTTTGGACAAAATTATTAATAATGTAACTTAAATAATTGTATGAAAGAAAACAAGTCTATTGTGATTTGCACCCTAACTAACGCCTATAAATCTTTTTTAGATTATGTAAGGTTAAATCCCTTATGCAAAGATACCACCGAAAAAAATATTGAAGACATCACGAAAACTTGGTTACGAGGTTCAATTAACCGTGATGGAGGGCGATCAAAGAGGACCGCTAACAGAAGAGATGAAAATTAATTATTATTTATTTGATAATAAGTCTACTGACCTACTTGTATTGTAAGAAAGTAAAGAAAAATATATTTTTTTCAGTATCAATACATGCACTTCTTAGATCTTCTATCTGGCATTTCCTACGTTTCTTCAAGTTTCTTTGCATTAACTTTTTTGAAAAACATTTCAATTTGTGGACTACATGTTTCACTTGTATAGGTATAATAAGAGTTAAAACAAATAATATCATAAAATAATGAAAATTAGAAAATTGTGTTAATGTTTTGCAATTGATTACTCTTGCATCAAAAGTAGAGAAGAATAATACGGTTTTACAAATGGAAACCGACATTTCTTTGAAATCATTTTTAAATTTGTACGAAAATAATAAACACGATTAACTTCTAGATCTCCTTATTTTGGCCTATGATTGATGGTGACGAAGCCATGAGAATGTTATAAGCAAATACATTTTTGAGAAAGTAGTCTGATTAGAATAACTTGACTGTCAAGTTATTAGTAGTGGTAAGAGATATTGTAGAGCAGTCAGCGGGGTAAAGTGGGTTGTCCAAAAGCTTGCCGATAAGAGCAATCGCTACCTTCCTTGCTGCTTCATTCTACTATATATGTATTTCATCACCTTTATGATTGTGTTTATTTTTACAGAATTTAAGATTTTTGGAAATACAAAAAAATTAAGCCTTTTTTATATTTCTGTTTACTTTAACAAAATATAAGTAGAGTTGTTTCAAAATCTTATGAGCTGCTGAATGCGCAAGAGGCAAAGTTATTCTGCGTTATAAGTATTTTTTTGAAGACACTGGGTGCTGCGTTGCTGTATACATAAACAAGAGCTCGCGATAAATTGTAAACAATAAATATATTTTTAAAAGTGAATTATTTACTATTTGTTTGCTTATAGTAATGAAACATTTTCTTTATAGGATTTTGCAAACAGTGGAAAGAAAAGCTATCTATGAGAACTAAAGGAAAAACTATATATATAAAAATATTAATGAAATCTTTGCATTCTTTCGATAACCTGACTTCTGGTTATGCTAGCAAGTAAAATTCTGATTTGCCATTCTAATTTTAACACTAGCATCCAACCTAGTCCCCTACGGCTAAGCAGGCTAAACTAGTATCTACATGATCCCCTACGATATGTAAATTCAGTTAAAAATGAGAACAAAGGCCTGAAATTAATTTATTTACGTACCTTGTCATTAAAAATTGAAACTGAATGAGATTTTATGAAAATGTAATTCATTTGAATGCAAAAATTTTTAAAGACAAGGTACGTAAATAAATCAATTTCAGGCCTTTGTTGTCATTTTTAACTGAATTTACGTATCGTAGGGGATCATGCAGATACTCAGTCTCGGTGTGACAGTGAAACTGTTTAGATCGAAGTGTTATCAACAAGTGAAATTTGCTGCTTTTACACTATAGTAATCGATTAATTACAGAGAATACATCGCCAAAGGTGGTAGCGTATCCTACTGTTAGAATCTAAAATATCTACTCAATTACTTATATATAAATAATATATAATATTGTCAGGCGAAATCAGGTAAGTGATAGATAATAAGTTAGTTTAAAATGGGAGAAACAACGGGCGGCCCAGAGCCGCCCGATATCGGAGTGATGAACGCAAGAAATGATACTGATAAGGACTTGTCACAAAAACCAATTGATTTCGACAACAAATATAGTATGAGAGATCTAGGACCTTACTTTGTATATGTTGAACACTCGAATAAAAATATAGGAAGACTTTTTCCTGTAAGGGTAGGTCACTATTTGTTTAATAATTTAATATTTAAAAATAAAGTAGTTGATATAAAATCTATTGGATTGAACAGGGTAAAAGTTATATTTAAAGACTATATAACCGCGAATTTACTAGTTAATCATGACATTATGAAGAGCAACAACCTCATTGCATATATACCAAAATTTTTCACACATAAAAAAGGAGTAATTAAGATGATCGACACTTTCTTTGAGGAAAACTACCTAAAAAATGCTATAACATCCTCAAAGGAAGTAGTCGAAGTACAAAGGCTGAAAAGAAGAGTTGTTGAACCAGATGGTAACGTCAAATATATACCACGGCAAGTAATAGTAGTTACATTCCTGGGAAACACGATACCTCAGAATGTTCAAATTAATTGTTGCAATTTTGTAGTAGAACCTTATATATACCCTGTAGTCCAGTGTTTCAAGTGTCTACGGTATGGACACACTTCAAAACAGTGCAAAAGTACTGATAACAGATGCAAAAAATGTTCAAAAAATCATGCGAATACCGAATCATGTGAAAATGAACTACCTTTTTGTATATATTGCAAAACAAACGATCATTCAAGTGTTACAAGACTATGTCCTATGTATGTAAAACAACACAACATCAAAAAAATAATGGCTCTGGAAAACACTTCGTTTAAAGAAGCTGAAACCTTGGTAAACAATCCATCTTATGCCAAAATTACTACAAACAATAGATTTGCAATTTTAAGCAATATAAATAATTTCCCGCCATTACCTACTAGACCTGAAAACGATATAAGTAACAACAATAATGATAAAACTTTCTGTAATCCACCATCAAATAGTCGAAGAAAGCGTAAAAACAGATCACCAAATCGTCAATCCCCTCTACCTCCACCAAAAAAAATTTCGGAAAATAAACCATCTAAATCGACCCCCATCATACCAAACCCATATAGGGAAGAACTAAAAGAATACAAAGAAAAATTAATAGGACAAATCACCACATTTTTAAATCAAATTATAAATAATATATATGCACAAACCAACGCCGAGTTGGAAACCATCAATGTACATGAAAATAAAGTCAGAGAATATATTTCTTCAATTTTAGGTGTAGAAAATAATAACATGGAAGCCTATAGTCTCAGTGACTATAGCGAATACTAAAAGCAAAGTAAAAGAAAAACTAAAAATGTTTTCCATATTTCAGTGGAATGCGCGTTCCATCATAAGCAACAAACCAAATCTACTAAACTATTTAAAAAATAATATAAAGCCTGATGTAATTGTTCTGTCAGAGACTTGGCTAACATCACATAATACTTTCAAAATAAATGGCTACAACCTAATACAAAAATGTAGAGCAGACGGCAAGGGTGGAGTAGGTATTCTAGTTAAACAAAATATAGATTATAGTATTATTGATGTAACATACAATTTTAACAAAGACATTGAAATCTGTTCTATAAAACTCTCGGATAATAACGTTAGTATAATATCTATCTATAAACCCCCAAATGTTGTTGCAAATAAAAAAGATTGGGAAAATCTATTCTCCCAATTTTCCTCTCCTGCTATATTTTGCGGAGACTTTAACTGTCATCATAGATTATGGGGATCACCCAATGATAATTCTCAAGGAAACATATTAGTAGATGCACTTGATAACACAGATTTTGTAGTAATTAACGATTGCAGTGCCACAAGAATCACACCCCCTAAACAGCCTAAATCGGTTGTTGATCTGACCATTGTCTCACCAGACGTAGTCGCTCAGTGCGAGTATAAAATATTATCCGATCCTTTGGGATCAGACCATTTCCCTATAATTATAGACATTTTTTTCAGTATGAACTATAGAAAAATAAATCCCGCCACCAAGTGGAAGGATAACGCGGCCGATTGGCTAATATTTCAGATAGAATTAGAAAATTCCTTAACAGTAATACCTGAGAATTTAAACCTAGCCGAACAATATCAGATGTTTATTAATGCGGTCAACGACGCTGCCACATCAGCTATACCTATTAAAAAACCTTTTACCCCATCCCCAGACCTGCCAATATGGTGGGATGATCAGTGCTCAATAGCATCAAAACAACGTAAAGAAGCCCTGAATAAGTATAAGAGGTTATCAAACCTGGATAATTATTTAAGGTACAAAAACTTAGACGCGCGTGCTAGGTTTACGTATAAAAATAAAGCCAAACAGTGCTGGAAAGATTTCCTAAATAAATTAAATAAAAATACATCCTTAAGTAAAATATGGTCCTTTGTCAAAAAGTTAAATAACACAAAATATTCACCTAAAAAGCCTCAGATTTCTGAGCAAATAATAGAGTATATGTTGGACGCATTAGCACCACCTTTTGTACAAAACCTGATTGAACATAGAGGACGCAACAACGACACCAAGAGTAGAATTATTAGTGAGGCATTTACTATGACGGAACTTAATATTGCCATTAAAAACACAAATAGTACAGCTCCAGGCAAAGATTATTTAACCTACAAAATAATAGAAAACCTCCCACATGCTGCAAAGCAATTATTACTTATGATTTTTAATAACTGGTGGACTAAAAACCAATATATCGACACAATCAAAGAAGTAATAATTTGCCTAATATTAAAGCCTAATAAAAATGGAAATGACCCATCATCTTTCCGCCCAATATCCCTCATGTCCTGCATTTTAAAAACATTTGAACGAATGATCAAAGCAAGGCTGGAGTGGTATCTAGAATATCATTCGCTACTTCCAAAGGGTCAATATGGCTTCCGAAGGGGCCTGGGCACAATTCATGCCATAACTCAATTAGTTACTGATATACAATATACCTTTTCACAAAATAAATACTTAGTAACATTTTTTATAGACCTAAAAGGGGCATATGATGCAGTGGACCTAAATATTTTGAATGATATTTTAAAGTCGATGAAAATAGATAGTAATTCGGCTACAAGTATAATGGAACTATATAGAAATAGAACAATTTTTATCAGAGATCACAATAACAAATTATTTGGGCCTAGAGTTATATCCCAGGGATTACCCCAGGGGGCTATTCTTAGTCCAATTCTATTTAATATCTATACTGCCGATTTGCATGACATATTTGACGACTCCATTAAATGTATACAATATGCCGATGATATATGTTTATACTCCATACAGGATACATACGAAAACTGCGTGACACAGCTAAAGTACATAATGTACTGTTTAAAAGATTGGTTAATAAGTCACGGACTTAGCCTCGCTCCAGAAAAATCAGCCATATTATTCTTCACCAGGCATATAATCAAATTAGAAAATGAAATAAAATTGGGAAATATTTCAATACCAATAACTACACACTACAAATACCTTGGTGTCATTCTTGACAACAAATTGACCTGGACAAAACACATCGAATACCTAAAAGGCAGATGTGAAAAAGGTCTAAACATCTTAAAATGTGTGTCAAAAACAAAATGGGGCGCTGATGCTATAACCGCACTAACTTTCTATAGAAGTTATATACGTGCAATATTGGATTATGGTAGTATCCTGTATGGATCCGCGTCACAATCAAATCTAACCAAAGTCGATCGCATACAGTATCGAGCTATTCGATTGTGTATGGGAGTGATGAAGTCGTCACCTTATCCTGCAATTTTGGCGGAAGCACAAGAACCTCCACTAAATATTAGAAGAAATTTTTTGGCAAATAAATTTTTAATTGGACTAAGAACCAAAGATAATACTTATTCATTGAATGTAATATACTCTCTTACAATAGAGACTCTCACGAATAAATACTGGAAAATAAAAAAGAATCCACCGCTTGTAGACGCATTGCTGGAAACGAATAATTACTCAGAATTTTTAACTAGTAGCAAAACAGCATCCATATTTCAGAATGATTATTGTATACTACTATTTATGCCCACTATCATATTCCCCATATATTCAGAAATACCACAATACAATCGGAATATCATACACTGTATATTAAATAGTGACCCCGAAGAAGTAGCGATATACACAGATGGCTCTAAAACCCTTATCGGCGTTGGGAGCGCCTTCTATGTTCCCAACAATCAGTATTACTGCCAGAGGCGTATTGCCGATATCAGCTCCATATACACAGCTGAAGCGTATGCCATAGAGTGCGCTCTAGACTGGGTGAGTGAGGCGTGCATCCAAAAGTGCGTGATTCTGTCAGACTCCAAGTCTGTACTTCAGTCACTAAGTAACCGCGATTATAAAAAAGCAGACTCCAGAACTTTAAAAATAAAACAAAAATTGACCAGACTTTTTGACAAAGGACAAATAATAAGATTTGTATGGGTAAAAGGACATATAGGGATAGAAGGTAATGAAATCGTTGATAACATTGCAAAGGAATCGACAAATCTTACTGTAATTGAACCAACTACTGACAAAAACGATATAATAAGGGAATTCAAGGGGAAAGTAAGGAAAGATTGGGAATGCGTCTGGACGGATTATGTCAGGTCAACAAAAAACCCCTACGCACTTATACATCCTACCCTCCCAAAGAGTATCCCATATATCGAAGAATACTCCACTCCAAAGTTTTATTCTTCTACCATAGCTAGACTCAAATTGAATCATGGCGCCTTTCCTGCACACCTGTGCAGGATAGGCCTTCAGAACACCTCTACATGCCCATGTGATAACACGTCCCTGGGAGACCTTAACCATGTATTCTTTGCGTGTAAGAAATATTCTGCTCAAATAGAAAAATTTTTAAATGACCTGATTAATCTCGAAATCAATTTACCAATAAATATAACAAGCCTACTAAGTTATAATAGAAAGGAAATTTTTGACCTAATCGTACATTTTATTAGAACAAATAACATAAAAATATAATATTAGCAACAATATAATTTTCTGTGGCTGAGAAATTTTTTTTTCTGTAGCCAAATATCTCCCCCACACACACACACACATGTAGATACTAGTTTAGCCTGCTTAGCCGTAGGGGACTAGGTTGGATGCTAGTGTTAAAATTAGAATGGCAAATCAGAATTTTACTTGCTAGCATAACCAGAAGTCAGGTTATCGAAAGAATGCAAAGATTTCATTAATATTTTTATATATATAGTTTTTCCTTTAGTTCTCATAGATAGCTTTTCTTTCCACTGTTTGCAAAATCCTATAAAGAAAATGTTTCATTACTATAAGCAAACAAATAATAAATAATTCACTTTTAAACATGCATAGAGTATATAGGCTCCAATACTAGTTAGCTAATAGATAGGTGAAGATCTGTTGTTTTTTATCAGTCAATGTCAATTATAATTATTTTATACCATTCATAGAAAATGTCTTAGTTTTGCATGGAACATCGTTATGAGTGGCTTTAGGCTTTTCTGAAGAGTACCCAATAAGGACGAAAAACGTTTCAAAGGCTAAGCATTTCCAAGAAACTGAATGAGATTTTATGAAAATGTAATTCATTTGAATGAAAAAATTTTTAAAGACAAGGTACGTAAATAAATTAATTTCAGGCCTTTGTTCTCATTTTTAACTGAATTTACATATCGTAGGGGATCATGTAGATACTAGTTTAGCCTGCTTAGCCGTAGGGGACTAGGTTGGATGCTAGTGTTAAAATTAGAATGGCAAATCAGAATTTTACTTGCTAGCATAACCAGAAGTCAGGTTATCGAAAGAATGCAAAGATTTCATTAATATTTTTATATATATATATATATATAGTTTTTCCTTTAGTTCTCATAGATAGCTTTTCTTTCCACTGTTTGCAAAATCCTATAAAGAAAATGTTTAATAAATATATTTCTAAGAAATGTAACTGAGTCGACGGGAGAGATTATGTCTCTGCGCACATGAAGGTCACAGCTCATGAGATTTTAAAACACATCTAATGTCTTTAGTTTTGGTTTGAATTTGGTGATACCAAAGTATTAATAAAGAAATAATATCGTTACAATGGCTCTTCGGGTGCAAGAAATAAAGAAGCATATGCACTATCGGCTACTTGAATTTGGGAGGTCACCGCACTTGCATGAACTATCCTAAAATATGAGGATTGCAGATGTAACCGAAGCTGAAATTGACTGGAGAAGAATAGCATTCAAATTCCAATTTATGATGATCAATGAAAAACCTTACATCATCGATTTAAAAAAATGTATAAGTTATTTCTCGTTAATTATTATGTAACATGCTATATCATTTTCCAATAAATGTCAGCCTTAATTAATAATTAAGCAATTCTCTTATTTGGGAACAGCGTGTGCAGGGTCTCCAATTCTAGCAGCTACCATTGCATATATTGTAATGGCAAAGCAATAATGCTTTTCATTCATGTGATGTAAGAGACGTATTAAAAAAGCACTGTACAGCCATCATTAGAAAAGTGTTCTGTGGCCGAGCGATGGCCGGTGTTGCACTTTATTCATTAATTTAGCGTTCCTTGCCAGTACTCTACCAATGATGAAGTAAAGGCATGTAGGCACTTTATTAGCAATGGGCCATTAATTGGTGTTTGCTGGGTCACCCAAAGATGCCCCCCTCCCCGAGGTAACAATTCATTCAGAATTGGTAAATAGTAACCCCTGAGGTCAATATTCATATAGTATGTGTAGCCAGCAGGCTAACGTTACAATATTGTAAGTTGTACTGCTATATTCAAATAGGGATTATCACCACAATACTAATTGTATTTTTATTTTTTTAAATATTAATTTCATATTTATGAGGAAGCAATAACTAATAATCAAATGAAATTAACTTCTCAATTTAAAAGACGTATGAGAATAGCTAATGTACGCGTAAACAATGTACATACTTATATAGTATAATGGTATGCATATTACTATTAATGAGATATTTGATACTGCCTTTTTTTAATTTAAAACTAAATTCTAAATAATTATTAGTTGATCCTAATGTGAAATTGATATTTAAATAGATCATATTTATTTAATTACTTATATTCTGTAAGTGCGTTGTTTTGTATTGTTCTCACTTTTTTATAGTTCTTTATGAAGGGGCGAATGGCGCTAGAAGAAATCGCTATCTTTAATGAGAAGAACTTTAAGAGGCCGTGCGGTGACGCGTGCATCGATCGTGTTACTCATTGTACAAATATATACAAGGTATACTCGTCCGAGCTACCAGAATTCGACTTTTCTGCGAATTGAACCAACGGGAACCATATTGGAATGATATATCACAGTATATTGACAGAGAATCCTAATATTCTGTGATATTACACATATTTCAAGTTTTTATTATATTAAGTATCCCTCAATATTCTACCCCTGCAACCCGGTGTAAAAGTAGCCGTGTTTGGAGTGCGTAACTGCGTAATATCATTTTTGTGTTTGGTTTCTCTGTGATGTGATATTTGTGAGTTAAAAAAAAACGATTATCTATAATAAACTTAAGACATGGTTGGGTGTTGTATAGACAGTTGCAAAAATAGGAGTCGAACTTCAACTGAAAGAAATGTAATATTCTCTCGGTTCCCAAAAAGGGAAGAATATCGGGAAAATGGTTAGAAATTTGTCCAGTAAAACCTGATAATATCAAAAACGGTAATTATAGAAACAGTATAATTATAGAATACATCGGCTTATTTACTTATAATTACAAAATATTTATTAGTAAAAGATGTAGATACCTATTTACGATATAAAAGTTTGCATTTGTTATTTACATGTATAACACAAAAGTGGTCAGAAATAAAAAAAAAAAATTCTTACAGCTCGCATATTTCTTCGATGCATTTTGAGAGGTCAGATTTTAAAGCAACTCCAAAGTATTTGAAAAATCTTGAAAACCATTCCCCAACGAATATCCGTGTCCTTCTGCCTCAAGCAGTACTTACAGAACATTGGCAAGAATCTCCAAGACATAACGAACAAAGCAATAAGTAAGAATAAGCAAGTAAACATATTCATGCATATCGTTGAATTTCAAAGAAAAATTAGTATGCAGTATGATACATAAATCTGAATCTACGATATCTAAAACTTTAAGAGTATTTAGATTTTAATCTGTAAAATTTGATTAATGAGGCTTACGTCTCTTATCAAGATACTCTATATGTTGTAAATAGTCTCAGCATAATACTTATTTTATTTATTAAGTATAGCGTGTGTTTATTTTGTTATAGAATAAAAGTATAAAACAAAACGAGCGCGTGATTTCTTGTGTGACTGTCCTGTATACCTTTTCCCTCATAAGGTGTCTGCTGGAATACAATTAGAAGTTGTACATATTACCTGTAGTGTATGTATTTTTCGTAAATCTTACATTATTATTCAAAACCATTCTAAAAAATTTTCCAAATGAATATTTTGTCAAATTTTAACCTTATTTCCAAAATGAAGAGTCTGTTTTTAAATGGTATGTGGAATAAGCTCGTTTTGTACAGAACTGGAAGAATACACTATAAGAAATATGCGCACGAAACGGTGTTGGTCCGATTATCAATATGGTTCCCGTTGGTTCCAAAGCATATGATTGGTTACTGCAAAAGTTGCACAACAGCATACCTTGTATTATTTGTACCATGGTGTTACTTGGGATCATATAATACTCACAAGGTGTGAAACGTAATAAGCACCGTTTGAAGAGTGTGCATCGCCTGAGTCGGCGGTTTCTTTAAAGATGCAGGGGCGGTGCATGATGTAATTCCTCCCCCAGAAGATTCAACTACCGAGGGTAACTAAGGGAGTTGAACGGTTGAAAGGTCCATATCTTCTGTTTGATGCTCCTTCTTGGGTTTTTGGATATACCACTTAAGGATGACTCTCTCCCAGACAATATAGACCAATATTAAAATTATTAGGCCATAAATAAATAATGTCCAAATGCTCGGTACTTGGGACACTTTTTGGTAATACATATCGGGTTGATTTTAGATTATTTGTGTTTTTATTTCTTGAAGTTCATCAAGTTCAATGTTGTCAAGTTAGAGGCTAATATTTATTTTTGGTGTATTCATAGCTTCCGTATTTAGATTTGGAAACAGTATTGGTTGATTTGAACTTATCGATTGCATTGTATTATCGATAGTTTCATGGCGGGTGGCTATTTGACAACCAATTGGAATATTTAGTAGGTAGGTACCAGCGGTAATCTTTCTGGTTTCTTCTTGTTCTAAAGAGTTTAATTACATCGCTTCTTCAGATGGCAAGACTGCAATCCACTGGTCAGATTTATCTAATTGTTTGATTATCGGTCTGGATAAGGCAACTTTTACTTGTTCACACGTAGAATTACTTGTGTCTAGCAGCTGTATTTCGCAAAGGGTTTCTTTCTTGATCTCTTGCAGGTCTAATCTAGCACAGGTGAAGGTTTGTGTGGTTACTTCTATACAGGGGTCGCTCAGAAATGCGTAGCACAATCCATTCATTTACCAAAAATTTGTTTCTTGGAATTATAGCCTTAAACTGACCCTGGGTCAAAATGGGGATAGAGTAAACGTGATAATAATTGAATTCTGAAGGGTAAGTTATTGGAATATATAGGATGTAAGTAATTTTGTTGTTTAATATATATCCATCTATTTTTATAATTTTTTCGAACAATAATATATTATCCAGTGTGACTTCAAAAGGATGTTGGTTTTCTTTTTACTTGTTTTTGTAATTTTTTCAATTCATTAAACAAATATTTTGTTTTTATAATACTGGGGTGCATAATTTGCAATTTTAAAAAGGATATAGAATTTTCTATATCTTGCAATATTGAGTTAATCATCTCATACATTGTAATAATTTGGTTCATGATATCTTTTATAAACAATGTAGTTTCCTTGTATAATACACGGTCTTAAATTTGGTTGATTTTCAGTTCCAAAAGTTATTCAATATGACTTATTTGTTGAATTGTTTGATTGAATTTGTCTATTAACTCTATTGAAAGTGAATTTTGATTTTTGATATTTGAAGCTAATTTTAGTTGATTTTCTTGTAGTTCTCGAATTAATATCTCGTAACGTTCCCCGTCATTTGCATATAAATTTCCTGTGATTGATTTGAAAATCGATCCTAGGCCATTTATTAGTCCCCTCTTTATTCTTTGACGTTGGGGTAGTATTTCCGACAATTTGTTTTCTACCTTTTCTTCAGCAAATTCAATAATTTTTAAATAATTTGACACTTCAATTGAATAGTATTTATCTTCGATAATTATTTTTTTCAAATTTGTGGATTGTGATTTCAAGCGATTTATTTCGGCGATGACTGGGTTAAGGTTATAGTAATGTATTAAAGTATGTGTATATTTTGTAATTTTGGCTGTTCCCAGTTTTAGGGGAATTATTCCAGAATTACCTTTTAAATTTCGTAGGGATATTTTTTGTGAAGATCCAAAAGTTCCCAAAAATCTTAAATTAATTTAAAATTTTATTTTAACTACTGTTTACTCGTTTTACGTGGTCGTTTTAAATTATCCATATGAACGGGACCTTGTTGGACAGTAGATATTGTTTTCTTTTTCTTATTAACCTTTTTTATTGTGGTAGGTTTATGGAATTTATTTGCATGTTTCTGGCGTTTGTGTTTTTTAACATATACCTTTTGTTTTCGCTTGAAAATATCGGGATTTTCTCGATCTCTATTTTCTCTTTCAATTATCTTTTCTTTATGTTGGATTAGATCCGAATTAATTTTTGAGTATAATAATTTTGATTTCTCTTTATGTTCGTTAACATAGTCATTAAGGAGAATTTGATCAATCCGCATGTTAAATGGGTCGTTGTCAGTGATATGCCCGCTAATAATATCTATGGGCTTCATTTTAGTTGCCGAATGTATTGAATGATTATACGCGATGACAGCATATATCATTTTCATTTTAACGGGTGTTTTTAAAAAACGTTTGGTATTAAGCGGACGAATGTGTTCGGCGATAGTCGAATGAAATCGCTCGATTACCCCATTCGATTGAGGATGGTAGGGCGTACAGAAATGTACTTTAATTTTATGTAAACCTAGAAGTTCCGAGATTAATGAGGTTTTGAATTCGGTTCCATTGTCTACAATAATTTGTTTTGGGATACCGTGGTGAGAGAAAAATTGCAGTAAGTTATTTGCTATTTCTGTGCCGGTCAACGATGTAATGAAATATGCTTGTGCATATTTTGAAAAACTATCAATGATTGTGAGAAACTTTGTTCAAGCGTGTATGTATCTAGGTGAATAATTTCGAATGGTTTCGTTGCGGTCGGGGTAACATTCATTTTTACGCGTACTGGGTTGCGTTCATATTTACTTTGTAGGCAAATTTCGCATTCGTTAATGAAGGTTTGAATGGAATTCTTGACATTTGGCCAATAATATTTATCTTTGATTTTCAAGTACGTTTCGTCAATTCCACGGTGATTTGATTTACTTTCGTGATAGCCTTTTATAAGTTCCTCAATATCGTCCTTATTCGTGACGTCAATTAATTTTTTGGTACACGTTTTAAATTTGATTGATCCCCATCCAAAATATTTTTGAAGAACGGCTGAAAATGGTTCATACATTTTGGGTTTTTCGAAGTATACGTAATATTGCATTTCAGGAGATATATAATTTTTGATGAGATCTATGACATCTTGCTCAAAATTATTTTCTGAAATTTGAACGTTTAAACGTTTTTTCTTCTAGAATAGAATCGTAATTTTCGGTTTACTTGGGGAGTGCAATACTGAATTTACAATAACTTGATTTTGGCCAAAATTTACAGCGCGGTCTATTACAGGGATTTCTACAATAGGGTTTTGTACTGCATTGGAATGTAATGTATCATCGTCGTAATTTTGTTCTTGTGGAATGTTTTCTTCTGGGTCTTGGTCATCGACCTGGACTTGCATAGATACATTGTCAATTTCAGAATTATGCGATGGACCCGGTAAAGATAGGAGGTCTTGGACAAACCGATCAATTTCGAGATTTTCAGCTGGATTTCCGTTATTATTTTCGATTAATTTTTCGATTTCATCAGAGACTATCGGTTTCCTTAGTATGAATTTCGACGCGCGACAATGCGTCCGCGTTAGTATTCTCTTTTCCTCGTTTATAGGTGATACTGTAATCAAATTCTTCCAATTTAATGCGCCAACGCAGTAATTTGGAGTTTGGGTCTTTTAATGAGAATAACCACTGTAGCGGTTTGCGGTCGGTAACTATGTTAAACCTTCTGCCAAATAGGTACGGCCTGAAGTATTTTGTCGCCCACACAATACTCAATAATTCGCGTTCGATTACAGAATAATTTCCTTCAGAATCATTCATTGTTCGAGATGCGTGCGCTACAGGGAGGTCATGACCTATTGGGCCCTGTGATAAAATAGCACCAAGACTTACACTACTCGTATTGGTTGTCAAATTAAAAGGTTTGGAAAAATCCGGGTACTGTAATAGCGGTTCGTTAATTAATAAATTTTTGCGTTTCGAAACTTGTTAAAAATTCGTCCTTATGTTCAATTTTGGCACCCTTTTTTAAGCACTTAGTTAGAGGCTTGGTAATCTTGGCGAAGTTGTTTATAAAGCGGCGATAATAGCCTAACAGCCCTAGAAATCCTTGTATTTGTTTCGTAGGTATCGGGAAATTTTTAATCGCGCTAATTTTATCGGGGTTGGGCTTGACACCCTCAGGAGTGACGATATGTCCAAGGTACGCGAGTTCCTTTCGTAGAAATTCCGACTTATCTAATTGTATTTTGAAATTTGAGTCCCGTAACCGTTGAAATACATTTTTTAATCGTTCTAAATGTTCCTGCAAGGAAGTTGAAAAGACAATAATGTCGTCGAGATAAACAAGGCATTTTTCATTTTGAATGTCGCGTAGGATGTTATCCATAACCCGTTGGAACGTGGCAGGGGCGTTTTTGAGCCCAAACGGCATCCGTAGGTATTCATAATGCCCGTTCTCGGTATTGGACGCGGTCTTTTCAATATCATGTTCCTCCATTTCAATTTGGTGGAACCCGCTCGCCAAGTCTAACGTGGTAAAATACTGACACTTTCCGAGTTTATCTAGTAAGACCGTAATATTCGGTAGCGGATACCTGTCGTCGACGGTTTTTCGTTGAGCTTCCTGTAGTCCACGACTACTCTCCACTTTTGTTTTCCCGAGGCGTCGGCCTTTTTGGGCACCACCCAATTGGTGATGACCATGGGGAATTACTAGGGCTGATAATATTTTGATTTAACATGGTTTTGATTCGATTTTCGACATCTTTTTTATGTGTAAACGGGTATCTATATGATTTGGTGTATACCGGAATTTCGTCAACTGTTCGTATTTGATGTTTTATTTTGCTAGTGAAACTTAACGGCATATTTTCTTGATAGAATATATCCGAATAGTCCTGACACAAATTGGGAATTTTTGATTTTTCCTCTGAATTTAAATGGTCAGTTCGAATTTTTGACAAGTCTAAATTGTATTTCAAATTTGTCGACTTGAATAGGTTGAGAAAAATCTAACGTTACAGGTTTAGTGATACTATTTAATATGGTAGTCAAGGCTTGTCCATTTTTTGCAATTGTAAGAGATTCAGGAATTTCGCAGTTATGACATTTTTGGTGGGGAATTATTATTTCTCCGTTTGGAATTGATGTTTTAATTCTTATCACTTGTTCAGATCAGAGTGAAATTGATATAAGAGCTTTATTTTTGCATATGGGGTGATTAAATAATCTTTGCTAAAATCTAGATTTGCATGGAGAAGTTTTAAATTATCTAACCCACTTAAACCATTATGTTGTGAAACTTAAATAAAAAGAATTTTAAATTTTGTTGTTTTGGTAAATTAAATATTTCAGATGCAGGTATACAGACACTGTATTTATGCACATATTTTTGAAAAACTGTCGAAACAATGAAAAGATCATGCACAATTGAATTTGGAAAAGTTTTTCTGTTATGTTGGGGTCAATGACCGATTTTGTCGATCCCGGGTCTATTAAGATTTTAAGCTTATACTCAGGAAATATAATATATGGTAATTCGCTTAAATTAGTTGTGTTAAACGATATAATTTGGAGATTTATGTCTGATCGGCCGGTCGAGGAACTATCTGAAAATTTTCCTCCTGTGTTTCGACTACATTTACATTTTCAAATTCATGTTGGCTATTGTATTCAGCAAATTCATCATTTTGGTAATTATAATCCACATATTGATTTTCGAAATTTTCATTAGGTTGATTTGTTTCAGTATTAAATAATTTTTCAGAGGCAAAATTTTCCCTGTGGTTTATGAAATTGGCGCGAAGTTGACGGGCCTTTTTGATAAGTATTTCTGGTAGATACGCTCATGGGTGTAGGTTTTGGCAAGGTTCTATTTAAGTCTAGCTTAAAAACATTGTTATTTTGCTGTGGCTGTTTAAATACTTGTGCATTTGTGAAAAATCGCTGAGGCTGATAATTCATTCTAGGCTGTACCGGTACCGGTTGTGATGGAAAAGTATTCCTATTAGTAAAATTATTATTAAAATTTTGATGTCCGAAATAATTCGGTCTATAAAAATTTGGCGTATGGGCATTAAAACGAGATTGTCGAGGAGCTTCGACAGGTCTTTGATTTGATAATTGTAGTCTATTAGGTACCTGAATATTTTTTACAAAATTTTTATTAGAATAATTTTGAAAATAATGAACGTCGTCCTCCTGAGTTACAAGCTGTAAAGCTTCGCTAAGAGCTTTCGGCTTCATACAGCGAATGGTTGTACTTAATGGTTCTTTCAGCCCAGATAAAAATGTTCTTAATGCCAAATTATTATAAAGATTTCGCTTTAACTTTTTTGAATCCTCCGTAGTTTCATGTGCACTAACATAACTACATAATAAATTTAAAATTTCTAAAACTCTATCATAAAACTGTTGAGGCCTTTCGTTTTGTAATTGTCTCATTAAAACAAGATCTCTATTAACACATGATTCGTCTCTTTGGTCAGCAAAATTACTAATTATTGTTTCTTTTAGTTCCTCCCATGTAGAACCATTTTGGATGTTTATTACAACTTTTGCATTACCGGTTAATTTTGAAAGCAGCGAATTCAACAAAGTATTCTGAAAATCATTTGTATTTTCGCGATTATAAAAATGTGTAATTAATGAATCACAAATTGACAAATATCGATTTAATTCATTAGGATCGCCATTAAATTCTGGCACACATTTAAGATAATCATTCTTAAATTGAGGCATAATTGTTCTAGTCGTATTTTGATTTGGTTGCACGACTTGATTTGACTGCATAACTTGATTTATATTTAAATTTAAAACAGTATTTTGATTTTCTTCAAGAATTTGAAGGAAATTTCAAGGATTTTGTGAGTCAGTTGAAGAGCTTTCTAATTTCAAATTCTCCAAAATATCACTTAAATCTTCTACAGACGTGGATTGTACTTACATTAAACTAAATGCGACGTAGAGCATCTTCTATAAGGTTAACGTCCGGTTCGCCGATTCGGTCCTCTCCAAGTACGTTTCCCTTGCAAGACTGGACGATTTGTGTTCCAATCCTCGATGAATAATTGCTGTTGTGTGCTGCTTTCAGGTCTGCGATAGACAGGGTTTCTTGAGTTTTGAAGAGCCACTTCGAAACAATACCTCCAGTCAATAAAATTCACCAATGTTCGATATTTCGGCTAATCGATGAATCGAAAAACTATACGTTCGATACGTGTAGTCCCGAAATTATCCGTACGACTGCGCCACTAACAATATTCAGCTCCGTAGTCGCCTTTTTAAAAAGATTTTTTAAAGTTTTATTACAAAATGTCTTTATTTCGATTTTAATACAGAAGATAATAATTAAATGGTTACTGCTTGAAAGCTTACAATAGACTAACTAACATAATGCAAAACAATTCTAGTATTCCGCGAGATGCAGATAACGTCTCGCTAAGTCGGCGGTTTCTTTAAAGATGCAGGGGCGATGCATGATGTAATTAACGCCAGCCCGCCGCTACTGTCTCGGTAACACACTGGAACGTCTCTAAACATCCATATCCTGATCAGAATTCAATTCCGGAACTCAGTGGTCGCAAACCTAACACTTAACCATTTACTAATTAAAATCGCTAGCACTGCGACACAGCTAATTTGTATATAATTTATTTCATGGATATACGTAATATCAGTTATACGGCCGCGTGAAGTTTACTACGTATAATTAGTCTCAATTAGATTTTAATTCCTGAAGAAGTTTAGTTGACGAAACAATAAGATTTATTGTACTGAACTGATTATTCTTTCTCACCATGATACCATTCCAGTACATGATTTCGAATTGACAGTTCTATATTTTTACCCGTGTAAAATAATATCCTGTTGTAAATCTACAAATTCAAATTCAAATGTATGTTCAATTTTTATTTTTGTGGCGCTGAATAACTATTTTTGAATTTCGTAGATAAAAATAGTATTAATAAATAAACTCGTCTCTATTATGCGTAGAAATGTGTATTATTGGCGTAAGTACTCCGTTTGAAATTTCAAGGTTTTCAACGAAAATGCCTTGTTTGCGAATTAATTATCTCAATCGAAAAGATAATAGAAATATTATGCAATAGTTACAGATTAGCAAACTATAAATCTGAATAAATATCTCATAAAGGATACCATAAGTATGTTTTATAATGAAGTGTATAATATTTAAAATTTCCAATATATTTAAAGCACTAGGTGAAATGTCAAATTCCACATAAACAAAACATTTGTTTATTAATAAAGTAAATTGTGACTGCAGCAGGTTATGTAAAACAGAGCACGAAAGAAAGGAATAGAGTGGAATGGAATGATTTTCTAAAGACAGAAACTCGACTGCGAAAAAAAAATAACATCATGGTAAATTTTTAAAATGGAGAAATAGCCTTTTCTAAATTTAGCTTAATTGTTTTTTACCGTCTTTAGTAGTTTTACAGAGGCTAAGTACGCCACTGAGACTTTAAGAACTATAATAATTTCTGTTTAATCAGAATTAGTTGGGCAGTTTAACCAAAAAGTGGTTGCAAACAAACGTAGATACAAACATTACTCCCAATTAGCTTTCATGTCTCCGTTCTTTATCCATAGACGGATACTAAGAAACCACTGCCTAAGGAATCACTAATTTCACATCTCCCATGTTATAAATATTTGGTGCCCTGGCTTCTAGTATATACACCAAATTCCAAGTTTCTGAACCGTTACCAGAATTATTTATCTTCCACTATTTACCCCTATTTACCCCCAAGCCTTCACAGGAATAAGTTCAAAATATAGTCTAGTTCCAGACCTCCGTATAATACTTCAGAGCGACAGACCAACAGACATAAATTTTGTTTTCCTCTCAAATTTAAAATCTCAACGTTTCGTGACATTCTAAACGTACGCCAACAAAAAAGTGATGATGTTTTTACAATTACTATACTTCCTGTTCACTGCGTGGATTTGGAAGTAATTACCTCTGTTATAGAAATACACTGAAATTCTAAGCAGATTCTTGCAGCTACATTTTTCTCTCGGTGCCAGTGCGTTATATAATGTATTAGGTAACAATCTGCGTTATAATGACCCATCTATAAACATTCATGTAAACGTGGGCCAGATCCGGTTGATGTTGTTTCGTTTTATATTATTACTGCAAAGCTGCATTTTCTCACTAGGTGTTGCTCATACTTACCTTAACATTGTAAAGTAGTAGTAAATAATAGACGTGTATGTTTTTCAAGCCTATCATTATATAAAAGTTTATGAATAATAGTCTAGGTGCCCGCGTACAAAAAATGAATTTCTACATATCCTCTTGTAACTTCTTGCATGGCTTAATTGCGCCTAATCTACAACTTTTTTCCTCTGCGAAAATTTTCGATAACGCTACTTCTTCCGAAAGAGTTCCACGCGTCGTACTGGATGGGGCAATCAATTTTGTCGGACAATTCGAAAATTAGATTCTACATGTTACTATTAAGCAAACTTGAAAAAATCAGCTGGATATCAATAAAATTGTTGTTAATTCGGAATTTTTATAAAAATTCCAAATTAACAACTTTTACAAATTTATTAATAATCAGCTGATTTTTTTCAAGATTGCTTCTTTTACAAATTTATTGATAACCAGCTGATTTTTTTCAAGATTGCTTAATAGTAACATGTAGAATACAATTTTCGAATTGTCCGACACAACAGATTTCCAGATTTTCCAGTACGACGCGTGGAAATCTTTTCGAAAACTTTCGCAGAGGAAGAAAGTTGTAGATTAGGCGCAATTAAACCATACACGAAGTTTCAAGAGGATATGTATAAATTCATTTTTTGTACGTGGGGACCTAGACTATAATAGATACCTAATAAAAAATATGATGTTTGGTAGGACACGCTTTGGTGTAGAAATTAATTGCTAATGAAAATATATTAGGTATTTTTATTTTATTTCAATCATCCAAAAGTTCAGTACCATTTGGATGGGAATCTAAACTGACTTAATCTCACCTAACCCAAATAAAAAATTTAAGTAAGAGTTATGAAGGGCGTTTAGTGTGTTTAGACGCTAATGCAACAAATCAAATTTTCAGCTGCTAGGCAAATATATCTAATTTACTGAAATGAGCTTCATAACTAGTAAGTGAAAATATTGCATAGAGGAGAAAATTTTACCACATGAGCTCTAGGAGTAGGTAGATACTAGTCTATGAGAATGATGAGAATTACTGCATGGGACATAAAAGTTCAGTTGACTCAGTAGGTATTTCATTGCATTCGATTTTATTATACATAATTTTGTCTAAAAAAGCGAAATAAAGATCTCGTATGTATTGGCAAGACTAGTAGTATCAAATGGTTCAAATGCTGATTTTGACGAATACTAATTGGCGAATATCTATTTTCAATTTTTAAGTTTAAAAATTTGAGAAAACAATGCAAGTTTTTCTAATTTATCGGCAAGTGATATAACGGGACTACCAGATAAGTGACAGTACTCGAACATAGATGGCGAGAAAGTGTAATAAGGGTAATTTTAAGCTTCAAGCATCATTAAAATTATTGCTGATACAGACGATCTGCGTGCATCCGAAAGCACAGCATCAATATGATTAGCAAAACTTAATTTTTTATCTAAGATTACATCTAGGTCCATAAAAGTCTGTTCAGGACGTTCTTAACATTATAATTATATGTAATTGAGGACTCCTAGGTTGTATAACTCATAACATGACACTTTCCAACATTTAGGAGATGATTTTCACCGCAACATGATGACAACTTTATTAAATTGTTTTGAACTTGTTCACAGTTAGTAGAATAATAAATCCTGTGCTTTATCTTATAGTAGAGGCTCCACGCCTTCAAAAGTCATCAAAATCCCAACGTAAGCCATTCCAGCAAGGTGAATAATTTTTTATCTCGCATATCGAAATAGGGTTCTAACGGTCACCGGAAGTGGATTGTTAGACGTTTGTTGGTGGTTGCACAACTTCTCCATAAGAATAAAAGATGGAGGAATGTTTCAAGAATTCGTGTAAAGACACGCATTCTTGAAATAACGTTTAAACGTTTAAAGAGCCATTTACATTTCGCTAGAAAATTAACTACGTGCGACATTGATTTGTTTTTTATGTTCATATACTACTGACGTGAGAGCATCTATCCATAAGAATAAAAGATGGCAGAATGTTTCAAGAATTCGTGTAAAGACAGGCATTCTTGAAATAACGTTTAAACGTTTAAAGAGCCGTTTACATTTCACTAAAAAATTAACTACTTGCGATATTGATCTGTTTTTTATATTCATATATTACTGATGTGAGTGCATCTATCAGTACTAATAGAACTTCAAAATCACTTACTGTTTTTTTCTAAATAAATCCAAAATCAAAAAAACGAAATTTGTATGATTTAAATTTCGACGTGGCAGCAACTATATTAAATGTTCAATTTTTTTATATTAAATTGTAATGAAATATGTTTTAAAGATCAACAAATTTATTTAAAATAGCTCGATATCCTGTGCAGTTTTTGACTTACAGACTTTTAAACTCAACCAAAATTTAGATTCGCGGTACTCCTATTAGCATGCAGACTGTTTTCTGGCATACTGCTGTCTGGCTAATTGCAATGCATCAAGATAGTGAGCCAATACATCTGTTAAATTGAGTTATTATTCATTTTGACCATTTTAAAAAAACATTAATATGTAAAATGAAATTCATTTGGCAGATGATTTATTAGATCTACAAATTATGAAGGCGTATATGGAGATATTAGTTATTACCATTATATCATTATTATTGAACAAATGTAACATTTTGTAAATATAAAAATAAAATATAAGGCACATACACATATACATAATACATCTAGTATACGTATATTTTATTCATAAGTAATAGTAATGCATTAATAAGTATACATAACTCGGTAAACAATGTCAAAGCACCTTGTAGGCATTACTAGTAAAAATCACTGTCTATTAAAAACGGCTCCAAATTATTTCTGTCCTTAAAACAATTGTTAGGAAATGCTGCACATGCACATGCAACAGAACACCATTTTTAGCCGAATAACTTTTTTTAAATTCGGTTGTGGTTTCTTTGTGGTTTTACTTGGTTATTGTCTATCAGATATTCAAAAGTAATTTTTTGAAAGTCCAGGATGTGGTATTGGTAAGGGAAGTAAGGCCCTACAGTTTATGGTAGAGTCTGAACCACTTCTTTTGAATAATTTTCACAATTAAAATGGTTTCGCAGTAATCTGAGTCTGTACCTGCTTCGCTGGGTAGTTCAATTGCAAGCTAAGCTAAGCACTGGAGTACCATCCCCTTTATTGCCCATTTTAAATGCAGTAAGAAACCGTCCTTTGTAGGACGTATTGAACATAACGTATGGAAAATAAATGCCGACTTAGCAAATCTAAGGCACATCTTTTATGCATGAGGCTTATCGCCTATCTATCGCCCACGATAAAAATCGCGGCATTTTCTAAATACATTGTTCTATATTAGTGGAGTAAAACTAAAATTTCTAGGGAATTGTCTTACGGTAGCAATTTTTTTGCTGAAACTTGTTGAAAACATTTCAAGAAGTGTAGTAAAAAGTTTTGGATTAAATCCACGTGGCGGAAAGCTTTTGTTTAAACAAAAGAATGTTCAGAATCCTGTGGTATCGCAGCTTTTCTTAAATGTCTCTGTGTAACTTGTATCGCAAAAAAGAAAGAGACACGAATTATTCTAAATGAAATTGGGAAGAGAACTAGATTTATCCGAAACTTTTTAGTCAATATGCCAAGTCGTAAAAAATTAAGACTTTTAGGGAGGCCATTTTGAAACAATTGATGATAACTTGAACAATAATGTATATATTTTAATGAAACTTTAGAACAGTATACCCCTTGTGGTGTTAAACTATCAAGCCAAGTTTCAAGTTAAAATGTTTACAATCACTCCTAAAAAACAATTGCAAATTCGATAATCGAATTGTCGATTATTTGTGGGCATTAAGTCGTATTTCAAAAATTTGAAAGTCTTTTTTCTGAACAACTACGTAGTCGTAAAGACATGTAGTCTCTTATCAGCTTCAAGCTGTTCATTTCGCCTTCGTCAACAATAATGGTGAAAACGCGCTTTTTATCGGTTTCTGTCTCAAACCACGAAAACTGATTTTCTATCTTCTACGTGAGTAACTAGCATAATCACAAGTTCTTATCGTCGACATCCACCAAATTATAATGCAATTTTGTTCATTAAGAACGTCTCACTCGGTGCCTCATGAATACATTTTAAAACATCTTCTCTAGACAGAACTTTGGACCTTTTTGGACTGTATCCTTTTGACCGTTGCTTCAAATATTCGCTTAACTTATGGTAATTAGCGACGTTAATATCCGTATTTACCATTAAACTCTTCGGAAGCCGAAAAAAATGTTTCAGCGGGATCGCCGAAGTATGCAAGCAGTACAGTTTCATCAATATGCTCTACACAGTTTTCTGCCAACCAGTTTAATAATTTGTCATATTCTCTGTTGTAGGCGTCTCTCAATTTATTCGGCAGCAAGTTTTGTGTTGCTTTTTCTGCATTTTTTGCAATTTCGTCAGGAATTTCAAAACGTTTTGGATTTCTTAAGTTTGAAAGCTAACAAAATTGGTTTATCCATGCAACACGTCTCTTCTAGATCTACTGGACGGAGACACGTGCAGAGCGCGACAGCTGATATAGTCGGGAGCGGGTTGTGGGTTCGTTATGTTTTTTTACTTATGTGATTACGATTAGGTAAACCTAAATTGGGCGCCAGTCAATAATCAGATTGATTATTGACAAAAATAAAAAATAATAACAAACAAAAACTTACAAATGAGGGGCAGAATAAATAAAGGAGTAATAAAAAAAATGATCAGCTAGAAATAGGTTTAATAAGCTTAAACCTGGTAGATACAATAAAAATGTATACTACTATAATAATAAAATTAATAGGTATAAGTATATAAACAATATGGCGGTAAAATATATATAAATAGGTATATAAAAAAAATTTAAATAGAGATTACGAGAAATATATTCCTCAAAAGAGGTTAACACTAAATATTAATACATAGAAACACGCAGATCTACTCACAAAAATACTATGCTATTAACACCAAAGAACACTAAAATATCGATTTAATTAATTGAAGTTTTAACTAGTGAGAAATACTGTATTTGGAAATTCGTTCTCCTGCAATTCACCGTACTGACAAAACTAGTTTGACAGCGCTGTTTTGATTTAGGTAAACAGTAAACTAATATTTAATATATTATTGTAACCTATGAAATGCACAATGCAGTCGCAACGTTATAGCCTGAGGTAGGTGTGAACACATCACAATATACATATATATATTACTAATTAACTCATTATTATAGCCATAATCACAATTTTCGTCGGTACCAGCAAATAACAGCTGTTATTATAGAGGTTTACACAGTGCATATGCCCTGAATGGAAAGTTACTTTAATATGGTATTTATGACAGTTATTTTTATTATAATTAGACTAAACTACTAGCAGTATCTAAACCATTACATCAAGCTTACTGTAAATTCACTATTTGCATGCGGCTGTTACAATTGAAATTTATTCTTAACAAAACTACCCTCTTGTAGGCGATAACCAAAAGGACGTACGCATGTAGGGCTACCATGAAACGTGTAGTTCTTCAGTGCATTAAAGAATACTGCTCCGTTCCCACAAAATCTTCCGGAGATAGGGAAATAATAAAAAAATTACTTACAGGAGTTTCTCGTTACGTGGGGGGCACAAACCTCCAAATACGGTTAATTCCCAAGACTCTTGGCGTATTAGACAAAAACAGGCTTAGCAGGTGGGTGCTTATTTCCAACATACAATTATACCATCAAATTCCCATCGGTATTGATAACAATAACCATTTATGATATGAGGTGTACAGGACAAAAAGGTATGGCCAAAAACTAACGTGAAAATCAGAACTTAGAGTTTCACCAAAAATCTCACATAAAAATCTGACCATAAGAGCCGAAAAATAAGTTCTGTGTAAAACTTCGAGAATTACATAATTTATATCTCAAAATATGTAAAAAAAATTGAAGAGTATTTACCTTAGGTGTTCTTAGGCTTAAATTTATTTAATTCAACACACAGCCAGGACCTCACAAAAATGTGCACATGGCTCCTTAGCTGGCACCAAAAAAGAAGAGAATTTCTTTTTTTGTCACAAAAACTCAAGTCTACCAATCTTGATATCAATAATAAGATAGGGAATTTGATTTCAAATTACATGCTTGGAAAATACACACATACCAATATTAAATAAATTGGTAATTTATTACTCATTGTTTTAGAAAAATGGAAATACGAAAAAAAACAAAGGGCCACAAAACTATTACCAGTAACACTACCAAGGGTGTTTTCAGTTGCCTATCTTAGATATGATGTTTTCAAGAAAAATTCAGACAATCCTATACACAGTGAGCCAGTAAACCTCGTACACTGTGACCCACTAAAGTGACGGTTACACACCCCCTCTTCTTCCAAAAAAATATTGTAGCTCAGCGAAACTATTTTTACCAACCTTAAAACTACAAAAGGACTTATCTCTATAAACATATATACAAGTCAAATCGGGATAATAACGTCGAAGATCGACTGTTACAGTAGATATATCTATGCATAGACAAAAATTCACAATCTCGGGAGTATAAAGTCAGAATAGGGATTAAATTTTAAGTCACAATCGAAAAATTATCATATCGCAATCAAAACAACAATAAGAAAAAATCACATATATGAAGAGTTCTCATTCAATCTTTGCAATCATCAATTCGCTGCCACACTCACACACTTATTCATTCTACTCTTCCTCCACATCAGTCTCTGATCCTTGATATGGTTTCAAATCCTTCACGTGGAATCTTCCAACGTCTTTACCATTTATATCGGCAAGTTCGTACACTAACTTAGAAACAACTTTTGTTACCGTGCACAAAATAAATTTTGGTGCCAATTTTGCGGCGAAGTATTCACCACTATTCGACAACACAAAGTTTCTCTTCCACACTTTGTCTCCAACACTATAACTTTCAGTTGGGCGTTTTCTTAGATTATAATGTCGAGAATTCTTAGCATATGTTTCAGCTAGATGACGGCGAACATCCGCATATAACTGTGGAAGTTTGTCGATTTCTGAACCATATTCTTCTCGGTTCATATTACTCAAGTCTAAATCATTTATGGATTGTAACTTTCCATAATAATTACCACTGGTAGGGACGTACCTACCGAAATTTAAGAAGGCGGGAGAATAGCCTGTCGCCTCATGGACTGCTGTCCTTAGAGCGAATCCAATTTTATGGATCTCTCGATCCCACAATCGGTGATCACTGTCTTTTAAGTATGAGCGAACTGCGGCTCCAAGAACTCTGTTAACACGTTCAACCGCATTAACTTGGGGATGATAATTAGCGTTGAAATAAATTTTCACGTCATATTCGTCTGTTAATTTCTTGAAGGCATTACTTGTGAACTGGACACCATTATCACAAGCAACAATTTGTGGTGTACCATACACTAAAAACACTTGCTCTTCCAAGAATTTCACTATCTGAGGAGCCTTAGCTTCTCTTAACGGATGTAATGAACAATATTTCGTAAAATAGTCAGAGACTAATAGCAAATAAGGAAAACCGTTCTTGGAACGTGGCAGGGGTCCTAACAAATCTATTGAAATGTACTGCCATGAAAACTTAACTTTCTTAGGCTGGCCCATAAATCCTGGTCTCGCGGAGCAACTAACTTTTTGGGCTGCACAAGTCTTGCAATGCCTTACATACTTCCTGGTATCTTGCAATAATCGAGGCCAATAGTATAATTCTCTCATTCTATTTACTGTTTTGTAAATACCTAGATGAGCAGCTTTTGGATCCTCATGGCACGACTTATATACTGCTGATCTCTTATTCTTTGGAACCACCAATTTCCATGCAGAGAAGTTGGTAGAGAAGCCAAAATCAAAAGGTACTTGTTTATAAAGTAGACCACCTTCTATCTTCCAATCTGGATATTTCTGAGGTGAATTCTTAACTTTCTTCATCATACCTGCATACCAAGAATCTGCTTCAACGTCAGCTTCTTCCACGGATATCATGCATGTTTCCAGGGGCGCCCTTGAGAGAGCGTCTGGTATTACATTTAACGCACCTTTTCTGTGGACTATTTCCATGTCAAACTGACTTAGTCTCATTGCCCATCTGGCCAGTCTACCTGTGGGATTTTTTAGATTACTTAACCACAGCAATGAATAATGGTCGGTTATGACCGTAAAATGGACGCCATCGATGTAGGGTCTAAACTTCTCCAAACCAAACAATACACTTACACATTCTTTCTCTGTCACCGTGTACTTTCTTTCAACATCAGTTAGTGTTCGTGAAGCAAAAGCTACTACCAATTCTTTATCCTCGCTCCTCTGTGTTAACATAGAGCCAACACCTACATTAGACGCATCGCATTGGATATAGAATGGTTTACTAAAATCTGGTGCTGACAGGATAGGTGCAGATACTAAAGCTTGCTTAATTTGTTGAAAAGCATCATCAGCTTCTTTATTCCAAACGACTTTTTGAGATTTACGACGACCTTTTAACAGAGCATTTACAGGAGCTGTGATAGTTGAATAATCCTTCACAAAACGCCTGTACCAACTGCACATACCAATAAATCTCTTCACTTCAGTTGCTGTTTTGGGCACCGGATATTCCAGCATCGCCTTAACCTTGTCAGGATCGGTGCGTAAACCCTCACGATCTACCAGAAATCCCAAGTACTTTAGACTTGATAAACAAAACTTACATTTGTCGATGTTAATAGTTAGATTAGCAGATTTTAGACGATCAAACACAATGTTTAAAATATCGAGATGTTGCTCAAATGTGGGCGTAGCTATGATTACATCGTCCAAATACACAAAAACGAATGGGTCTAGATCTGGTCCTAGCACAGAATCCATCAGCTTCTGTTGAGTTTGTGCTGCATTACACAGTCCGAAAGGCATGACTTCAAACTCAAATAAACCTCGACCTGGCACAACAAATGCCGTCTTCTCACATGAGTCAGGATCTAGAGGAATTTGCCAGAAAGCTGATTTCAAATCAATACTGCTTAAAAATCTTGACCCAGAAAGTTTACTCAATATGTGGTCAACTAGGGGCAGTGGATACGCACACTTCTTAGTTACTGCATTTAGTTTCCTTCCATCAAAGCAGAAACGCGAGTCTCCATTTGCTTTCTCCACGATAAGTACTGGACTCGCCCATGGACTCGTCGAAGGACGTACCACCTTAAGCTCTAACATCTTGTCTAACTCCTTATTTAAGGTTTCCAACTTGTATGGAGACATAACATGATGACGCTGCTTAATTGGCTCTGTATCCCCAGTATCGATTTTGTGCACGATCCTATTTGTTCTACCTAATCCAGTAGATGAGAGCGGACGAAATTTCTCTATCATGTCATTCAGCTGTTTAGACTGATGTTTGTTCAACTCTGACCTTGAACAAATTCTGTTGATAGTACAAATTTCATCACCGTGCTCCACCCAGTTGTCACTAGTATTTAAATGATCCTTCCTAATAAAGAAAGAATTAGACCCAAAATCTAATAACATACTGAAAGCTCTGCAAAAATCTGAACCTAATATTAAACCATGCGATAAAGAAGGTACCACCAGGATTTTAAGAAGTTTCACTACCTGATCAACCTGTATAGGTAAATTAACATAACCAATAATTCTTTGTGCAGTTCCGTCTGCTGTACTAACACTTTGTTCCCAACAATCTTGCACCTGCAAATCAAAAAGATCCAATAAATAAGTTCCACGACCGCCAATAACAGAATGATTAGCACCACTGTCTATACGGCCTATTGTCATTGTCTTTTTCGACCAAAACAATATTGGTTTCATTCTTAACTACACTGGATACCTTAGACGATGACTGAACCTGCTTAACCAAGGACGGTAAAGAACCTAACCTATAAAAATGTTCCACTACCTTAACCCATTTTTTCCATTCCACTGTAGACGTATATCTGTAGATCTCTTTATAACTCCGGTTTTCCCACAGCCAAAACATGTAGGACTTCGTTGTGGTTGTTGCTTCCGACAATCCTGCTTCACATGACCTACTCCATTACATTTCCAACAGTGTAGCTCGGAAATCTGATTCAAAACACCTCTGTTTTTTGGATGTGCTCCCTGAGATCTTTTTGCATTTCTAGATTTAAATCCACTATTAGTAACGGCTGATTTCTTCCTCAAATCGCCCTTCTCGGCATTACGATGAGTGGACGCATGGACGTCAGGACAACAAACTGCGCTGCTCAACGAAGACACAGCAGCTGAGTTACAGGCAACGCCTGGTTCTAGTGTGGAAATGTCTCTATTTGGTGGTGGTCGAAACGTCTTCTTGTTTCTCTCAGAATCCTCAAGTGCTCGACAAACCGCAACTAAACCGCTAACATCCGAAATATTCTGCAAGGCAAGATGATTCTGGTATTCTGGTAAGACCCGTGACATAAGTATCCTCAACTTTTTACTTTCGGAAGGTTTTTCCGATAAGCATTCAAACAAATTTTCCATAATAGAGATGTAAATCACCACTGGTTCACTACTATGCTGGGTACGCCTCTCTATTTGTTTCCACAACTCCTCGTCGTAACCACTTGGAAGAAAATCCTTTCTAAGAGCTACCACAAGAGAATCCCAAGAATCGAACCTCTTATGCCTCAACTGTGCTCTAAACCATTCCAATGCACAATCCTCAAATAGATCTGAAGCCGCGCCAAACAGTTCCTCTTTGCTACACTTTCTTGCTAGTCGTAGTTCATCAACCCGCTGTAAGAAAGAATTAAGAGAGTTTTTCTCTGACCTACCATCAAATTTAACCGGCCATTTGTAAACTGGAACCGACTTCGTAGTGACCACACTATTAGCAACTATACCACGCACCGCTCCACCGGCTACTTCGCAGACTTTATACCGCTCAATAGCTTCCTCTAAATCTTCTTCCAATGCTGAAGCAATAACAATCTGATCCCCTCGATAATTTGAAATTTCATCGCTGATATTATCTGGAATACGGCCTAGCCTTCCTAGAATGTGGTTTAACCTGCTGCGAATACGATTGCCTAACTCTACATTAGATCCATCATAGTCACCTATTAAATCCGTAACAGATTTGATACTATCATTCAACTCTCTTTGCTCCACCTCAAAATCAAAATTAGGGGTTGCATATACATGAGCTTCCGGCCTAGCTAAATTTTTTTTAAGTTCCCTGCGGAGATACTTTCGTTTCAAAGCAATGTCCACCCTGTCCGTAACTACTTTTCTAATTCGCAACTCATAGTTAAGTTCATATGTCCTAAGATGCGTTGCATCTATATCATAATTAGCCAACATTTTAATAAGCACAATAGCAATAATAAAAAAATCAGAAATTTAAATTCAAAAGCTTTACAATTATTTGTAAATTAAGAACAAATAATAAACCATGCAATCATTCCACCTAATCGCAGCTTAAATAACAACAGCTAGAAGCTATATCAATAATACTGATTTTTGGAACACTAAAAATTATTATTATTATTTTTTTTAAATCACCAGTGCAAAGTCCTAACTTAAATTCAAAATAAAGGGCCGTTAAAAGAATCTGAACAGTGTACAGAATTAAAACTGTTTCAATGACTCAAGAAACACATAAAATATTTAAATCAGCTCCTACTATACTTTTAATACACCCTGTATATTTCCTAAGCATTTTGTGTAAAAATATTTTTTTTGAAGTCACCCTGTATACAATGTAATATCGTAGACACCTGTATATAAATATTTGGGACACACCCTGTATACATGTGCTTTCGAATACACCTTGTAAGCAAAAAATTTATTTTTGTTTAAACCTATGCACCAATAAGTGGACCACACTGCGTAAAGGCAAACCTGAACTCACTCTGCACTCAAAATTTATAGTATATAATAATACATATCGATAGGCAACCTTTATGTAAGTAGGTATTCTGTGAAAATATTACCCTGCTATCATAAATATCCTATACGAAACAAAATAAGCAAACAGCCAAACAATGCTAAGCAAAGATAAATGCAAGAAAATCCGCCAAAATAAAATTTGAGAAAATTTTTTAAGTACCTCGTATATATTATATTTCTACCTATAAATTACCATGCAAGTAAATGCAACAATATATTATATTAATTAATATTCTCCAACATCACTTTATTTATTCTGCCTGACAAATAAAAATTTAAAAAAACGGTTTACCTCTGCCGGCTATTTTTTTTTTTGATAAGTATGTAAATTATATTCTAGTAAAATAAAACAAAACTCAGGCCCTTTTAGTTGGTGCGCCAATTTCTGCAACACGTCTCTTCTAGATCTACTGGACGGAGACACGTGCAGAGCGCGACAGCTGATATAGTCGGGAGCGGGTTGTGGGTTCGTTATGTTTTTTTACTTATGTGATTACGATTAGGTAAACCTAAATTGGGCGCCAGTCAATAATCAGATTGATTATTGACAAAAATAAAAAATAATAACAAACAAAAACTTACAAATGAGGGGCAGAATAAATAAAGGAGTAATAAAAAAAATGATCAGCTAGAAATAGGTTTAATAAGCTTAAACCTGGTAGATACAATAAAAATGTATACTACTATAATAATAAAATTAATAGGTATAAGTATATAAACAATATGGCGGTAAAATATATATAAATAGTGAAACGGACCGAACCCACCTACATTAATCGAAAACTTATTCCCGCGTCTATTAATCAAAATTTACATATTTCCGACAATTGTACACAATTCGGTACGAAACCAAATATCACCCAGTATTCGCATAAAAATATTTCACGTATATTCTGGCAGTAAAATTTAAAGTTTTAAAATACAGTCGATTCGTGTAGTTTTTAAAATCTCTAGAAACGTACATATCGGCCGAAGCAAGTAAGTTTCACACCGATAAGACACTTCAGTTAATAGAGTTAACATCAACATTCGGCGATAACATAAACACAGGTGTACGGTCTTCTCACGGGAACGGAGCTAGAAAGGGACATTTAGTGTGTAACGTCACGACTTTTGGGGGTATTTTCCGAGTATAAATACGCGAGGGAATTTTATATCGGGGTCAGTCGCTATCTATCATTGACCGAATCCAATTGTTCGCCATAGTGCTTGTTGAAATAAGATTGGGAGCTGCGAACCAATTGACCACTACTCCGCTGACCAATTATTTGGATCTAACTAGCTATTAGCTAAGATTATACACTGGACTTTATCGTTCGCCATAGTGCTCGTTGAAATAAGACTGGGAGCTGCGAACCAACTGACCACAGCACCCGCTGTATTTTCCATTGTCCACCAGATACTTGTTAAAACCAAGCTGAACTGGGAACGAGACTGAGAAAAAGAGATTTTTACGAAGCGACCTCAAAAACTCGCGATCTCTATTGTACCCACACAACGCTAAAGGGACATTGGTCAGTTTATGAATTGTAACCGACACACAAAAGTGTCAGGTTAATGAAAATGCTGGAAATGTAGGATGACGAGACAAATAACAGTGACCCGGGTCACCTCGCGATTTATACGCAAGGTATAAATAAATAATGTCGCGGAAAGAGAGAAGTATTTTTTTTTAATGTAACTTAATAATTACAAAATCAAATGAAATTGGACCGGGAAAAACTTTAATTAAATTTGTTACATTTCGGCTCTATATTTCGGAACTTAAACTCACGGTATCGCGGTTTTGGCATTGTGGCACTTTGACTAGTTAGAATTTTATTATTTTGAAAATTTCTATAATGTTAATTTTTATTTGTAGCATAATTAGCTGTTTACTGAATTTCAGACTATGTTAAATCATGTCTTATTTAAAACAGTAACTTTTAAAATATTTACTTTTCAACAGCGGCAGAGTTTTGTTGGTAAACAATTTCTGTTGCGTTTTGTTTTGTCGTTTGGTCAATGAACTTCCGCAATATTTTATTGTCCGAAGGGTCTTACAGCTGTTCGGACCTGCCGGTTTATTTATGTTCTACTTGTAGGGATGCTGTCACTGGACTTTTGTGGGTCACCCACTAATAAGGCCTGTGATTTGCCCTCTGCTAGTTTAACATAATTATAATTTTAAATATTATCACATGTTAAACTTTGTACTGGGTGTTTTGCCTTGTATTCATTCACGATGACATATTTATGTCATGGGCGAGCTGAAATTGATACCAATTGCTTGTTCATTCAATTGTTTGAACAATTACAATCTTCGCAACACAAAAACCTATTGGTGGCCAATTGGCTGGTTCTGAATCAAGTTTATTGATCAGATCCCATCATTCTACGCTTCGCAGCGTCAAACTATGTTTGAATAGGCAATTACTTGAGATTTCAACTTGCCGTGCATTCAATTAAATAAACTATTGCGAGTTTTCGCCACCCAAGTATGAACTTTACATGTTCCGAATTCAACATTTTTTACTTCAGTTTTGAACGAGTATTCTCGTTATAATCATTATTATTTTTAGTGATTATTGGAGTTGTTTATTTGACCGGTCGACAACCTTACACGTGACTGTTGTCCCAACGAAATCTGTTGCTGTAATATAAATTTGTGGTTAAATCACTCACATTTTGATTTATATGTAAGCGATTATTTTCTGGCCATTGCCACATCAATATTTTTATAACTGATCCTTTCTGACAATTGTCTGATTATACGTATAAAAACGTTACTTGTTTTTAATTATTTTACCTTTACCAGAAATTGAAAATAAAGTGCATTATAACAATTAAAAGTGAACAAGTAAATATAAGATTTACTTGGGCTTAAATAAAACGAATATTTAAAATAATATAAGTAAACATAAGGTTTACTTGAGCATTACAATAGTGAATAAAAAAATGAGAACTAAAATATGATAAACTTAAACAAAAGTTAACATGAAAATAATATAATTAATTCAGTGTAACTTAAATAAAAAGGATAATTTAGAGTTTGAACTTTATACAGGGTATTATAAAAATACTTAATTATTTTATCAATTAAATAAACAAGTGCCAAAACAATATTCAGTGCTTAATTTGAACAATTAAATAAAGAACTATAATTAGAACTTTGCCAAATAAATTAATAGCAATATTTAGAGTAAAGAACGAATCATTAAATGTCATAATAACTAGTTAATTACCAATTCAATAAATAAATAAGAACCAGTAATATCAAACCTAGAAAAAGAACTATGGTAACAATAAACTACAAATCACAAACGTAAATTTGAGTCCTACCACTAAACTAGACGATCACACAGCCAAATTAGTTTAATTAATTTAATAATTAGACAGTCAGGGGAGAGGGGAGGGTAACAGGTAATTAATCAAACCAGAATTTAACAACAAAACAATGGGGGTAGGGGCGGTACGTTAAAATAGGTATATAAAAAAAATTTAAATAGAGATTACGAGAAATATATTCCTCAAAAGAGGTTAACACTAAATATTAATACATAGAAACACGCAGATCTACTCACAAAATTAACACCAAAGAACACTAAAATATCGATTTAATTAATTGAAGTTTTAACTAGTGAGAAATACTGTATTTGGAAATTCGTTCTCCTGCAATTCACCGTACTGACAAAACTAGTTTGACAGCGCTGTTTTGATTTAGGTAAACAGTAAACTAATATTTAATATATTATTGTAACCTATGAAATGCACAATGCACTCGCAACGTTATAGCCTGAGGTAGGTGTGAGCACATCACAATATACATATATATATTACTAATTAACTCATTATTATAGCCATAATCACAATTTTCGTCGGTACCAGCAAATAACAGCTGTTATTATAGAGGTTTACACAGTGCATATGCCCTGAATGGAAAGTTACTTTAATATGGTATTTATGACAGTTATTTTTATTATAATTAGACTAAACTACTAGCAGTATCTAAACCATTACAGCAAGCTTACTGTAAATTCACTATTTGCATGCGGCTGTTACAATTGAAATTTATTCTTAACAAAACTACCCTCTTGTAGGCGATAACCAAAAGGACGTACGCATGTAGGGCTACCATGAAACGTGTAGTTCTTCAGTGCATTAAAGAATACTGCTCCGTTCCCACAAAATCTTCCGGAGATAGGGAAATAATAAAAAAATTACTTACAGGAGTTTCTCGTTACGTGGGGGGCACAAACCTCCAAATACGGTTAATTCCCAAGACTCTTGGCGTATTAGACAAAAACAGGCTTAGCAGGTGGGTGCTTATTTCCAACATACAATTATACCATCAAATTCCCATCGGTATTGATAACAATAACCATTTATGATATGAGGTGTACAGGACAAAAAGGTATGGCCAAAAACTAACGTGAAAATCAGAACTTAGAGTTTCACCAAAAATCTCACATAAAAATCTGACCATAAGAGCCTAAAAATAAGTTCTGTGTAAAACTTCGAGAATTACATAATTTATATCTCAAAATATGTAAAAAAAATTTGAAGAGTATTTACCTTAGGTGTTCTTAGGCTTAAATTTATTTAATTCAACACACAGCCAGGACCTCACAAAAATGTGCACATGGCTCCTTAGCTGGCACCAAAAAAGAAGAGAATTTCTTTTTTTGTCACAAAAACTCAAGTCTACCAATCTTGATATCAATAATAAGATAGGGAATTTGATTTCAAATTACACGCTTGGAAAACACACACATACCAATATTAAATAAATTGGTAATTTATTACTCATTGTTTTAGAAAGATGGAAATACGAAAAAAAACAAAGGGCCACAAAACTATTACCAGTAACACTACCAAGGGTGTTTTCAGTTGCCTATCTTAGATATGATGTTTTCAAGAAAAATTCAGACAATCCTATACACAGTGAGCCAGTAAACCTCGTACACTGTGACCCACTAAAGTGACGGTTACATCCAACAAACAAATAAAGCATTTCCCTAGCAACAATATGATAAAATGAAAATGTTGTTATAATCAAATTGAAGGACGTACTTGGACGTACTTGAAAGATTCCTTGTTAATTGACTTCAATAATTATTAAACCATTATTTTTGCATCAGCTGCATAGAATTATATAAAAACATAGAAGAATAAAAATATTCAAAAAAACGAGTAGTTGATGAGAATTTCTGCATACAATATTAAATATCTCAAAATGACCAGATACTGAGGTACGTCTGTTGGTCTTAAGAGGGCAGTATATTACATATAACAAATTACACCATAATTTAAAACCACGTATTTATAAAATAAATAATTGTATAATAATTTTCAGACAATCAGTGGTCAACTGATTAACAATAATATATTATCTTAACCAAATTAGGTATTAAACTAATGTCTATCCACAATTGCACAAAACGAACCCTGCCATAGCTGTCACGTTGCGTGAGTAATATCAGTAATATAGATTGTAAGCCTTAAACTAACAACCTTTGTATCTTATCTTAATTAACGTAAACAGTACATTACATATACAGCCGAGAAGAGCGTTTAGAGACAGATTACAGGTTTCACTGGTTGTTACAACATCTCGCTGTACGATTTTAATTTGTATTTATAGTAAATGTGAATAAAGTCGTTTCATCAAGTTTTAATTTCCTTTTTTAAAAGAGTTATTCAACAATTGATAACTTAATTGGCGCAGTCGGTAGTATAAAGCAGAAGAAATCTATTGAAGATTTTCTTGAATTTCAATTCCTAATCTGCTCAATCCTTGAAGAAAAGAGAGAACTTGCTAGTGCAGAGTCGACCTATGTGCTGATCTCTAGAAGGAGAAATCAACAATCCATCGAGGTAAGTCGAGTTTCTCCTTTTGTTCCTCAGTAGTACCTTTATTGTATATGTTCTTTGTAAATTTTACAATTAAGTGTGACCATCCTGGTCAACTTCCGAAAGTATTAAATGTCGAATTTAATCTAGAAAACTTTTTGTGAACGAGTAAGTTAAGAAAAATTCAAAGTAAAGTATAATTTTAACATATATTTTAATTTTAATAATTTACATTAGTAACTAATAATATAATAAACTGATCGAAAAACAGCTCCTAAAGCCTGTTGCAAAATATTGATTTTTTATTAAGAAAATGTATTCTAGTCTTTACAGAATTACTCAGAAAATATTCCTTTATTTAATGGAGACGAGCACATATTGCCCGCTTACATTAGAGGTTGTGAAGAATTAATAAATAATTTTCAAAATAATAGAAAACCATTAAATTCGTTTAAAAATGTATAGTTTCCACAGTAATAAGTAGATTAAGAGGTAAAGCTGAAGAAATTATATGCCCACGTAATGAACTAAACACCTGGCAATTAATAAAACAGACCCCCAGAGACGTATTTTCAGACGGACGTTGCATAGATTGTTTGTTTAACGACTTAATGACAACTAATATAAACCGAAACGAAAATCTGACACAATTTGGACTTAGATTGCAAACGTTACGTAGTCTATTAATTTCAAAACTCAATGAACAAAATGACACCCCTCAAAGTAAATTAATGAAAATAGAATATTATGAATAAGCAACACTAAAAACATAGATTAACAATCTTCCCGAGAAAATTCAAATTATGGTAAAATATGAAAATCCAACAAGTATAGAACAAGCAATAACTTTTGCCAAAATGGAAGAAGCCGATTTCGACTTCAAACAACGTATGCAAAATAGAAATATTAAATCTCAAAATATTCAAAGTAATAAGCCATTCATATCAAATTTAAATAAACCGAACTTTCAAGTACCTACTAATAACGTTCAAAATAATTTCCAACTTCAAAGAATGCAGGAACAATCCTTTCCTAGCCAACTCATATACTTACAACCCAGACAATTACAACATAAATTCCTAACTAAGCAACAAATTTTCGGATCTCCGAAAAATGTATTTAAACCTAACGCAAATAGACAAATATTTAATAAACCAACACCCATGTTAATACAGTCTAGGCAAAATACAGCACAAGTAAATCAATCACCACAAAGACAATTAAATTCTCATCAAGTCAGGCAACAATTCCCATGGGTAAAAAGACAAAATTTTCCTAAATACGTTGCACAAGAACTTAATGGTGGTGACAGTGACTCAAATTATTACGATAACGTTTACAATCACCCTAATAATATTTACGAACCAAATTATCAAGACGATATTTACGATGCAAATATAAATAATACACAAACTAATAATATTGAATATGCTAATTACCAACCTAATAATGATAGTTTCACTGATAGAGAACCACATCAAAACAACTATATTTCAGACGAAATATTTACTCTAGATTACAATAATCAAGAAGAACAAAGCAATCATTCTCAAAATATTCCCAATACTTCCTGACTAGGACAACAGACATAACATTTAATGCATATGTAAGCGCATTACCTTATATACAAATTCAAAATCCCGAAACAAAACTTTTAATAGACACCGGTTGTAATATATCAATGCTAAGACCTTCTATAGCAGAAAAATACTTTCCACAAAATATTTACAAAGCTCCTTCACAATTGAGATCTCTTGGAAGAGATGTAGAAGCACTTTTTAAAGCATCTATCCCCGCATTTCCTGAATTACAAACAAATCGCGATATCAACTTCACGTTATACCCTTTCTCGGATTATTTTGATGGTATCATCAGATTAGATGAACTTAGAAAGCTTCAGCTGATTATGTATTTGAATAATCAAGTTTTATATAATGAAAATGTTCAAATTCCTTTTCATTATCGTGACGAAAGTACACAACACCACTTCACTGTAGAAATTCCTGCCCACGAGACCTTAGAACAAAAATTTTATGTGAATAAAGGCGAAGGAGAGATTTTTATTCCTCAACAAATTTTTGAACTTACTATACCTGAAACATTAACGTACGCCGACAATTTTAAATCTTATTTTGAAATTCAAAATAATACTGACAAAACTGAATGTGTAAACTTTATGCAACCAATCCCAGCTCATTATATAGACACCGAACAATTTGACACTCATAACATTGAAAATGCTATATCTACATATCAAAATTATCCACAAACAAACAAACAAGACTTAATAGAATGCATTAGAACTAATCACATGAATGATGAAGAAAAACAAGCTATATTAAATCTTATAAGCAAATTTCCCGATATTTTTCACAATAATAATTCCCAACTTAGTTTTACTACTGAAATAAAACACGAAATTAAAACCTCCGATAAAATCCCTATACATACTAAGACGTATCGATTTCCTTTTTGCCACAAAACTGAAGTTAACAATCAAATTAATAAAATATTAACTGACGGCATAATTAGACACTCACAATCACATTGGTCATCAAAAATTTGGGTAGTGCCCAAAAAAGCTGAGGCCTCAGGCAAAAATAAATGGCGAATAGTCGTTGACTATCGCAAACTTAATGAAAAAACAATCGACGATAGGTATCCAATCCCTAATAACGAAGACATTTTAGACAAATTGGACAAGTGTAATTGTTTCACAACACTTGATCTGGCCAGCGGATTTCACCAGATTGAGATGGATAAAAGCTCCATTGCCAAAACAGCTCTTAACGTAGAAAATGGACACTACGAATATCTTTGAATGCCTTTCGGTCTCAAAAATGCCCCCGCGGCATTTCGACGTGTCATGGATTATGTCCTTAGAGATCGTCAGAATAAAATATGCTTAGTATACATGGATGATATCATAATATTTTCGACTAGTCTCCAAGAACACACCTCTAAGCTGAAACAAGTATACCAAAAACTAAGAGAATCTAAATTAAAAATTCAATTAGATAAGTCAGAATTCTTAAAGCAAAATGTAGAATGCTTAGGTCATGTAATTACACCACAAGGAATAAAGTTAAACCCTGACAAAATAAAAGCAATTCAGAAATTTCCAATTCCCACAACAGCTAAACAAATCAAATCATTCCTTGGTGTTTTAGGCTTTTATCGAAAGTTTATTAAAGATGCCTAAAGAAAGGTGAGAAAATTATTTATATCCTTGAATTTATTAACCCTTTATTTTAGTCACTGATGCTAGCAATTACGCCATTGGCGCTGTGCTTTCCCAAGGAACCCCCGGTTTAGACAAACCAATAGCTTATGCAAGTAGAACACTCAATGCAGCCGAGCAAAACTACAGCACGGTGGAAACATAATTTCTAAGTTGCGTGAACTTTACGAAGTACTTCCTCCCCTATCTATTTGGAAGTAAGTTCACTATTATCACAGATCATAAACCTCTTGTGTGGTTAGATAATCTCAAGGAGCCAAATTCGCGCTTAATCAGATGGAAATTTTTAAGGGACCTTCACCAATGCTACAAATTTACAGGAGATAATGAGGTATTACTTAGGTATAAAATTTTAAAAGAAAACCGTCTAGATAAAATTGAGCAAGCTAAAAGAAATTATAATGAGATCATGTACATCAACTCGAGTAACAAATCAAAGGTAGCCTGGCAAATAATTAATAAAAAAAGTGAAAATAACCAATTACTCAAGCAGTTCGTTGATCAGAATGGCAATAACGTTGACAATTTTTCCGCTGCAGCAAACGCCTTCAATAATTTCTTTATAAATTCCGTAAAAACCATGACTGACAACATGTCCCCTTCGAACGATGACAAACAAATATTTAATAATAGGTCAATTTTTTTGCGTCCATACAACGCAACGGAATTGCTAGATATAATTAAGTCAGTATCAACTAAAAATTCATCGGGAGAGGACGAAATTCCGTGCTCGCTTCTAATAAAAGTAGCCGAATTTAGTAGTCTGAACGTCAATTTGGTTTTCGGAAAGGTCTCGCAACCAAAGATGCCGTGTTATCACTTTGTAATTATATTTTAGATAATTTTGAGAACAGGTCAAAGACGGCGTGTTTATTCTTCGACCTAACGCGTGCTTTCGATACCGTCGATCACAACCTACTGGTAAATAAACTTTTCAATTATGGAATCCGCGGCCCAGCCTTAAGTTGGATCAAATCCTATTTAAACGGGAGAACCCAACCTGTTGTAATAAAAGATGTCGGTAAAACTTACAAATCCAGCCCTTTAAATGTGTCGACTGGTGTTCCTCAGGGGAGTATTCTGGGACCGCTTCTATTTCTTATATTTATAAACAATATTACACAGTACATGACAGATGTCGTCATAACGCTGTTTGCTGACGATTCCACTATGGCAGTCGACTCCAGCAGTATTAATGAGCTTAGCAGTAAAGCTAGTCGCACTGTAAAGCCCATGCAAAACTATTGTGCTACCTCTGGTCTGTTCCTAAATAATTCCAAAACTGACCTTCTAGTCTTTTCATCTACGAAACTTGATTACAGCCTGTTAGTTAAAACAGATAATAGCTCCGTAAAACAAAACATTACAGTCAAGTTCCTAGGAGTTTATATGGATCCTTTATTAAAATGGGGAGCTCATATTGATTATGTAGTTGGTAAGTTGGCTACCCATTGTTTTGTCATCTGGCAACTACGCCGTTATGTAACCCTAAACATACTAATGATGTACTACTTTGCTCATATTCAGTCTTGTCTAAATTATTGCAATATATGCTGGGGTAACTGCTCACGGTGGTGTCAAGGAGTGTGTTGTCTCACTCGGCCCCTTAACTGGGTTTACCGTGGTGAGTTGACACACACCAGGGACGGTTGACGCGAATATAGTGCTTTGGCCCTAGCCTATCACCGTCCAAGACCGTCCGCCAGCTTCACCAATGCCCCTTCGGAGGTGCTGGTAAGCATGTGGTGAAGAACCACACCCTGCACGAGGTGACACTGCTTAAACAAAAGGCGGCGGATCTAGACCGGGAGGTCAATAAACATCCCCCAAGCCAAGGTGTAAGCCATCGTGCCGAGGGCTGAATGGTACCGGGGTGATGGTACCTCAAACGATGCCTATGGGAAACCGGGCGACCTCTCATAGTAATTAGCCTTGCCCCCGTAACAGGCTCTGCGGGGGTCGACCACATTTCCTGTTTACTCGTGGGTTCAAAAATGAATACAAAAAACAATAAAAACCTTTCCGAGGAGTGCTCTGATCACAGGGCCTCCTCTCCCACCTCTTCCGGGGAAGATTCCTTTGCAGGGATCTCCCCCCTCCTTAGAAAGGGTGGCTCCAGAAATGGGGCAACCCTATCCAGTGGCACCGGAGAAGGCTCCTCACGGGGGGCCTTCCCCAATCCCACACCCCCCACACAAGAGGGAATCTCCGTTTCGGGGGCTCCCTCTATTTCGGACGTCGCTGGAGGGCTCAACCCTACGGATGGGCAACCCAAGCGACGTAATCGCAGCGGCGCGGCTCGAAAGAGAGCCAGGAAATTGCGGGTGGAGAGGACTTCTGGGGAGGGTACACCTCGGGTAAACGTTCCCAAAAGGGGACGGCCCGAGGAAGAGACCCCCCCCAGCACCTCTAAACCTACAAAACGAGCTAGGCCTGATCTTTCATACAGTCAGGTGGCTAGCAAAGGGGTCAAGGTGGCGGTGGCCGCAGCTGGTTTTCCAGAAGAGCGGCTAACGGCGGCCCTGACCGACAGTTTGCAAGAGGCCCTCGATACTCGGATGGATGGGCTTCCCGCAGGGGGGCCTCTCCCCGAGTTCGACGGCTTCAGGCTAACTGAGCAAGGAGTGGTACAGCTGTTCTGCGGGAACGAGATGTCGCTGTCATGGCTTAGATCGGCCATAGGCGGCATCTCTTCCGTTGACGGCGTGTCACTCCAGCTCCTGGAAGGGGACAAGCTCCCCAAATACAAGAAGATGGTGGCCACGGTCCCAGGTAGACCCATGGACCAGGCCACTATCTTCAGTAGGCTCACGCGGCATAACCCGGAGCTCCGGACAGAGCTGTGGAAGGTCCACGGCACTCAGGTTGTCGAGGCCAAGGGGCTTCGACTCATTCTGGGCGTCGATGAGGCCTCCGCAGCGAAGATTGCGAGCCTGGGTTACCGCGCTCAGGCGGGGGTGATTAAGGTGTCCTTTTGGGACCCAAAACATCCCCGGGGGGAAGTAGCAGAGGCCGGCCCAAGCGGCGGCAACAACGCGCCTCCAAGCACGACGGACACAGCGATGGAGGGGCTGTCGGGCTCGGAGGAAAAGTAAAGTAGTAGTAGCAGGAGTAGTTAAAAAAAAAAAAAAAAAAAAAAGAAGAGGGAAAAAAAAAAAAAAATGGAAATACTCCAAATCAATCTGCAACACAGTGAGCCGTCCTCCGCATTAGTAGGACGACAGGCCGCTGCGGGACAGATACACATTGCCCTGATTCAGGAGCCTTGGGTTCGCCATGGCTCCATTCGAGGGTTAGACAGGCGGCACGAAGCCATTTTCTCCTCCGCACACAACATACCTAGAGCATGCATATATGTCTCGAAGGAGATAAAAGCAACAACAATTCCCGAACTTTGTTCCAGGGATGCGGTTGCTATTAAGGTGAGCCTTAGGGATGAAACCGACAGAGCAGAAATCGTGTTCGGCTCTGTCTACCTTCCCTACGACTCGCCAACACTGCCACCTTCAACGGAACTGGAGAAGATGGTTCAATTCTGTACTGATAGACGACTGCCTCTCATCATAGGATGTGACGCCAATGCTCACCACATCTGCTGGGGCAGCACAGGGGTCAATCCTAGAGGCAGTAGTCTATTACAGTACCTGTACACTACCGATTTAGAGATAATAAATCGGGGCAACACTCCAACTTTCGTTACCCAACGGAGGCAGGAGGTCATCGACGTCACACTGGGATCCAGACTAGCGGTCCCCCTGTTCAAAAATTGGTACGTATCAACGGAACCCTCATTGTCGGATCACCGACACATCAGGTTCAAACTGGACTGCGCTCCCTCCTCAGAGGAGAGCTGGTACAGGAACCCCAGAGACACCGACTGGGACGCCTATAGACGAGCCCTCTCGGACAAAATAAACAGGGTTATTATACCCAGAAACACAGAGGAGATAGAATCCTCCGCCAAACTTCTCAATGGAGCGATCACTGCCTCATACGAGAGCAGCTGTCCTCTAAAAAGAAGCAAGGGAAAGAATAAAGTTCCCTGGTGGAACAGGGAACTTTTGAACCTACGCAAGGAGACACGCAGGCTCCTTAACAGGGCTATGCGCACTCAACTCCCGGAGGACTGGGACGACTACAAACGATCCCAACGCCTCTACAAAAGCCACATTCGTAGCAATAAGAGGGCAGCCTGGAGGAAATTCTGCGAAAGCATTGAAGATCTTCCAGAAGCCGCTAGGCTCTGCAAAGCCCTCAAGAAAGATAGACCTTCACAGCTGGAGGACTTGAGGCTTCCTTCCGGTAGACTAACGTCTACCAATGAGGAGCGCCTCAAGCATCTACTAGCAACTCATTTCCCCGAATCCGTAGTGGAGACGGAGGAAGCACCACCCCCTCGGCCCCCCCGCGCTGCGGTCACGGCAGCGGATTGGAGGACAGCCTCGAGGGTGGTAACAGTGGAAAGGGTCAGGTGGGCTATTTCCACGTTTGAACCGTTCAAAAGCCCAGGACCGGATGGAGTGTTTCCGGCACTTCTGCAAGAGGGGACAGAGACACTCATCCGTCCTGTCTATCATTTGTTGAGAACCTGCCTGGCCACGGGGTATATTCCTATACCCTGGAGGGCCGTCAAAGTTGTTTTCATACCTGAAGCAGGACGTACGTCGTACGACACTGCCAACTCCTACAGAGCTATCAGCCTAACATCCTTCCTTCTCAAAACTTTAGAGAGGTTGGTTGAAAGGTACGTCAAAGACGGAGCACTGACCTCAGTACCTCTGCATCCGTCACAACATGCTTACCAGGCCGGTAAGTCAGTGGAAACGGCCCTTCATCCGATCGTTTTGAGGATCGAGAAGGCGCTGCACCACAAAGAACTTGCGGCCGGAGCCTTCTTAGATATCGAAGGAGCCTTTGACCATACCTCCTTCGATTCAATCTGCGCCGCCGCTGCCTATCATGGCATCGAAGACACCATCATTAGATGGTTGAGGGCCATGTTGGCGGGAAGGCAAATAACAGCTGCCAATGAGGAAACGGCAGTTAAAGTTTCAGTAAGGAGAGGCTGCCCACAAGGGGGTGTCCTATCTCCTCTGCTATGGAACCTCGTTCTCGATGGCCTATTACAGGAACTCGAGAACGAGGATCTTTTTGCGCAAGGTTACGCAGATGACCTTGCAATCATCATCTCGGGAAAATTCCCAAATACGGTCAGCGGACTCTTACAAAGGGCCTTGCAGATCGTACAAAGATGGTGCAATGACCAGGGCCTTAGAGTCAATCCCTCAAAGGCGCAAATGGTCATCTTTACTAGGAGACGCAGGCTAGACGGTTTCGTCGAACCCGTACTCTACAACACTACTCTAACGATCTCAAGGACAGTGAAGTATCTAGGGGTCATCCTGGACTCTACCTGGAGAGATCATATAGAGAGACAAGTACAAAGGGCCACTACAACCCTATGGGTATGTAGAAGAACCTTTGGCAAAACATGGGGGCTAAACCCCAGGGTGGCTATGTGGTACTATACTGTCATAGTTAGACCAATGATTACGTATGCCTCTGTTGTCTGGTGGCCTGCCACAACCAGGTCAACCATACGACAGAAGCTAACACAACTCCAAAGACTTGCCTGCTTAGGAGTCACAGGAGCAATACGCACAACCCCCACAGCAGCTCTGGAGGTCCTTCTGGACCTTGCGCCCCTTCACCTAGTGATTGTGGCCGAGGCTCGGAAAGCGGCTTACAGACTGGAATGCGGAGGTCAGTGGAAGAAAGGAGGAGAACAATCAGGTCACACAAGGGCTCTAGCTGATGCGATAGGAGCCCACTCACTTCTGGAGGCCAGGAGTGACGACGTGATGCCTTCCTTCTCCTTCGCACAACCCTTCGAGGTAGTCTTCCCGAAAAGGGAAGACTGGAGACAACTCGAGGACATACTAAGGCCTGCAGATATTGTCTGGTTCACAGACGGATCGAGGCTAGAGGAAAGTACCGGAGCTGGTATATTTGGGGAAAGGCCCAGGGCTGAGCTTTCCTATGCCCTGGGCAAATTCGCCACGGTATTCCAGACCGAGATCTTCGCTATTTTGGTCTGCGCACAGGAGAACATCCGAAGGGAATACTCCAATAAACACATATATATATGTAGCGATAGCCAAGCGGCCCTCAAGGCCCTTGCATCGAATCGGACCAAGTCAAAACTGGTCCAAAACTGTAAACAGGCCCTCTGCGAACTTGGCTCATCAAACTGGGTCAGGCTTCACTGGGTGCCTGGACACAGCAACATAGAGGGTAATGAGCGGGCCGATGCTCTGGCCAGAAGGGGCTCTCGTGAACCTCTGCTCGGTCCGGAGCCGGCTCTCGGCTACCCTAGATCCCAAGCCAAGAGGTTGATAGATAACTGGACTCGCTCCCAGTTCATTGACCTCTGGGATTCCTATCCAGGACTCCGGCAAGCGAAGCTCCTAATCTCAGGACCCTTGCCGGAGAGAACAAAGCAATTTCTGCGTCTAAGCAGAAAGCAAATTAGAGCCGTAACAGGCCTCCTGACCGGACATGGCTCTTTTAGGAAACACCTACACACAATGGGGGTGGTTGACCACCCCGATTGCAGGTTCTGTGAGGACGAGGAGGAGACTTCCATCCACGTTCTCACTTCTTGCCCAGGACTGATGAACCTGAGGTACAAGCACTTCGGCACTGGCTTTCCAGTGCTGGAGGAAATAAGGAGTTCTCCCGTGGGAAGGATTTCAGCCTTTGGGCTGGAATCCGGTCTGTACGGGGGAGCTCCTTAATTTGTTAGCGGTAGCACAATGGGCCACAAGGCCTGAGTGCGGCGACCTCCAGGCGCCCCGCTAAAAGAAGAAGAAGAAGAACTGCTCACGGTCCAGCGAAGTATTTACACTCCAAAAAAAAAATAGTTCGCACAATGTTATTTAAACCACCTAGATACTCATGTAAAAGTATTTTTATTGAATTAGGAATTTTAACTGTTCCATGCCTTTATATTTTAAATTGCATTTTATACATAAGGGAACATTCCGACCAATTCAATGGGCGAATCTCTCCTAATGGTATTAATCTAAGACCAAACTATAATTTAAATATACCAGGTCATACCTTATCCAGTGTAGCAAAAGGTCCCAAACTAATGTCAATAAAACTATTTAACAAATTACCAATTCGTATTAAAATAATTAATATTATTCCATTGTTTAAAAAAGAAGTTAAATCCCTTTTGCTTAAAAACGCATTTTATTCGGTGGAAGAGTACTTCAGTGCTAACCTAAATATTCAATGACCGGGACATCCTAATTTATTAATCGTGCTTTTCTTTTCCATATGTGAATACATTTATATGACTTCCAACTTATGTATTGTTTGTGCGTACGAAAATGTGTCTTGCTCTTTACTTTTAAATGTGTGTTTTTGATTACTTTTGTAAATACAACATGTAAGCCTACCTATGTATGTATGTGTATATGTGTATGTATATATATACTGTAAAAGTCTATGGAAATAAAGATATTATTATTATTATTATTATTATTATTATTAAAGCTCATGGGCTACGATTACACTATAGCATATTGTAAAGGCAAAGACAATAAAGTAGCCGATGCACTTTCATGCATTGAAATACACCCAATCGATAATGAAAATCAATCAATTATAGCACAAGCTGACAATGACGAACAAAATAAAGTAGATCACGACTTTCCTGAACTAACTTTTGACGACTTAATAGAATTAGAAGAAACCCCCATAAGGAGCCTAAGCCCACCAAGTTCAGACATCCCTTTAGATAAGAGAAAAAGATAATATCTAACATATTGGTACCAAGAGAACGAATACCTGCGAGTAACGAAACTATTCATTCCGCTTTAGAGAATCCTATATTAAATATCCCTATCATCCAAAATAATATAAACAAATTTAAGAACCAAATAATTATAAACATCAGTGACGATACCATATCATCACAAGTAAGAATATAAAAACCTCATAACACAAAAAATTGATTAAGAATTTGTTTACCTTCCCGAAACCTAGAAAATGAACTAATTAAGACATTCAAAGAATATGTAAAACCAAAAACTTTATACTGCATATATTTAACAAATGGAAAAATCGAAGAAATCATAACATTACTGCAAAAACATTTTACGAATCCCGCTTACAACTTAGTTCAATCATCCTCTTACTTAAAAGACGTTGAAAACGTACAAGAACAAATAAATCAGATTAAGTATCATCACGAAACCAAGACTATATATAAAGGCATAACAGAAACCGCATTAGCCATAAGTCAAGTATATTATTAGCCTAATATTACAAACTCAGTCACAGAGTATATCAACACCTGCATATATTGCCAAAAATCAAAATATGAAAGACATCCTAACAAAATTAAATTCAAATCTACACCAATAGGCGAATATCCCCTCGAACACCTTACATGGATATTTTATCGGTTCAAAATAAAAAATTACTCCACACACTAGTTTCTCTAGATTTGCCAAAGCATACCCAACCTTTCAAAATAGCTTTGACATTTTAAACAAACTATTAAAATTCATGTCACACTATGGAATACCTAAGAAAATTACATGTGATTTAGGTACTGAATATAAAAATCAATTATTTGAAAATTTCTGCCAAAAACACAAAATAAATTTACACTTTATAACAAGTAGAAACCCGAACAGTAATAGCCATATAGAACGTTTACATTCAACATTAATAGAACAGCTAAGAACTTTAAGACAAGAAAAACCTAAAGAAACATTAGATATTTAAATGCTATATGCCATATTAGGGTATAATAACACGATCCATTTAAGTACACAATATGCACCATTTCAAATAATCACAGGTAATATAAATTTCGAAACCCCCTTTAACTTAACAGATGACTGCATCGCGTCAGATTAGTTGACTAAACGCACCCGAAATTTAGAATTGATAAATTCAGAAATTAACAAAAATAATTTAAAGTCAAAAGATATTTCGAAAATAAACGAAAGCAGCTAAGATTCAGAAGCTATAAATAAAAAACAAACCGTGTTTGTCAGAAACAAACGCTGGAGTAAACTAACGAACGAAAAGTCATAAGATATTTAGGCAATAAAATAATAACGAACAGAGGAACGTATCATAAAGCTGCCATAAAACCAAAAAGAAGTTCTATTAACGATAACACATCTGTTTCAGATGCAGATGCTATTGATACTCCTAGCACTTCTTAATTTCTCACAAGGACAAAAAATCGAGTTAACTCCGATAAGAGACCCATTCCTACCTTTTTCTTTAGGCCGGTTGCACATATATACAGCGTGTTGACGACAAACTTGTTTTCGACACGCTTTCGACAAATAATGTCCCTGAAATTCGAACAGCATTGTCTCGTCGTATGATTCTTGTTTAAAATATGTCGTATCTTGTCTGCGACGTGTTTATTTAATTAGGGTAGCTTCATTAAAATCTTAGTGTTATAAAAATAAGGACATGTCGAACACATGTCGAAAGCATGTCGTAGACAAATGTCGTATAAATGTGCAACCGGCCTTAGGATCGCTAGAATTATGACTTATAAATATTCATTCATTAAATACATAAATTTAAATGAATTCGTACAACCGCTAAGTAAGATAAAAAATAATATAGAACGTATGACAAACTTAACACGAATAAACATAGATGACATACCCACAATTGAATCATATCCAAGAACATTTAAAATATTTAGCCCCACGAGTAGAAATTAAATTAACTAATATTAAACCACAAATTAGGATGAAAAGAGGTTTGATAAATGCTGGAAGAAAAATACATAAATGGTGGTTTGAAACTTTAGATTCTGACGACGCCGAATGATTTGCTAATGCCATATCGACACCAAAGTTGATTCTCCTCTACAAGAATTAACTTAAATATGTGCGCTTAAGAATTTGATATTTCGAATTTATTCTAACTCCTGCAGAGCTGAATTTTCGAATTTCCCTGTACGATTTGGTATCCGGAGAAAGGGCCAATCTTGTTCTTTTCATAGAGACCTAGAACAGACGTCCATTCATAATTATGAATCTTTGAAAATTCGATGTTTTTCAATTTTAACAGAAAAGCCTTCTTTCGTTCGCCGTGTTACGCCGGATTACCGGTTTTGCCCATTCGCTTTGGTAGCAGAACAAACCGCCGCTCTTCTTTAATTATACACCTAAGACGGCCCTAAACTCCACGTATTTACTTAGTACTGAACGGCTATTAGTGGTGTCTCGATAGATCTTCGAGTTTAAAGTTTCGTATAGTGATGTCACAAACGGTCGCGCTGTTTTTGCAACTGTTACTATTTTCAACCCCTTATATCTCGGGAACGGAAAAAGTTAATAATATAAAATTTTAAGTGCATAATAAGAATATCGAGTACTATGTAAAAACGTATAAAAACCATATAAAAAGAATATCACGGAACAAGCCTATTGACAAGTTCAAAGTGGAGATGGGCATTATAATATTGAGATGTCAAAATAAAAGTGAGATAAACCGCAATATTTACCAACGCGATTAATTATATGTTATGATTATAACAGAGAAACGCATTTAATGACGTACGTAGTTTAAATTATGCGTTGTAAATCTTATTTACAAAGCCTTGGCCAACATTTTGTCATGTCATGTCATGCCTTATTCTAGTTGACTCTGATGCTCTAGTGCACACTTCCAGCATAACGCCATTTGAGGCGGTTGCCTCACTATAACCCTTCCCCATTAGACCATTTTCTTCCATTCACTTGTTATCACTTCTTAATTCCAATAAGAGTTACTGGCGGCCTCTGGTCTTTATATACCCACAGGTGAGTTTTTCCGAATAGTTCATTTCCTTTCTAGAAATTCAGTTAGTATTTACAACAATCAGACGACCACAGGCAAATCCTGCTGAACGGTACATACAAGAGGTAACTAGGTTTTTAAGAATGGTTGTGCAAAATGATCATAGCCAATGGCCTTCAGCCGTGGTAGATGTAGAGAATTATATAAACAATGTACCAAGTACAGTGACACAAGAATCGCCAATTTTTATCTTGTCAGGGCAGTTACCAAATAGGCCTTGGAAAAATGATGAAAATTATAATTTAGAAAACGTACACAAAATTGTCAAACAAAGATTAGAACGCAACGCTAAAAGGTACCAACTTAGAGAGAACAAAAAGATTAAAAAGAAAATAAAATTTAAAACAGGAGATCAAGTAGTAATTAAAAGACTAAAGGTATCAGACTACAAAAACAACATATGTGCAAAGTTACAATATCCTTATCAAGGTCCATATACGATAGAAAAAGTATTAAATGAAAACACATATGAGTTAGTAGATACTTATAACGGATTAATAAGAGGGAAATTTCACGTAGAATTAATTTATCCATATGATCCAGGATAGATTACTCTTAAGTTATCCAAATGATCCTGAGTAGATCACTTTTAAATTGTAAATAAACTTTGACAGTGTGAATGTCACATCATGTTGTTAAAACTAACAAAATTTTCACATGTCAAAATTCTAATAGTTTAGGGGGTTTTATGCTGTATATCCACACTGTGGAACACTACCTAAGTGTCGTGTTTGAAATCATAAATAAAATTCACAAATTTGTACCTATGTATTTTAGGAATTAATCATAACAGTTTTACTTTAACGGATCATACAGAAGCAGGAGTATCTGTGGTTTATTTAATTGATTCAAGTTCACTTATTCTCATCGAGTAGGATGCAGAGAATGAAACTTGATATTGAATACGAACAAAATATTTAAATAAACATAAAATGAAGTTATTTTAGTTTAACAAGGTTATTCTAAATAGTATATAATAAAACATGAACTGATAGAGAATCACAATCTCATTTAAAATGATTTAGAATGAAATTGGAAAACAAAAAAGTAAATTTTACAAAATCTGACATGCATGTCAAAACTTAGGGCTGAAAATCATATTTTGTGTAGAAACACTGTAAATCTACACAAAATGAATATTGAATGAAAGACTATCAACAGTAGTTGCAGTGCAGCGTAATTATTTTAGAAATAGTAAGTCCATATATTACAAAACACTGAATGACATTTTAAGTTTTCAGATATTTTCAAATATCATTGCAGAAAGGTGTTTTGTAAATGATATTTCACATCATGCAGAAAGAAAGGACTAATAGTATGATGTTAAATGTTTGTTGGCGTATCAATTTCTTGTTTTAGTTTATAATATAAGTATTCTGTCAGTATGGAAACTGCAGTACGTTTTTAACTACTAGCATTTTGTGTTTATCATTGCTATTCATCTAAATGTATGAATTAGTATTTATTTGAGATTGGAATTGTTAATTGTAGTTATAAGTAGATTTTAAGAAAGTGTATGTAATATGTCAATATATTTCGAGTAATTATAATTATTCACTTAATCCTGAAAAGTAGAATAAGAAACTTATCAGGAAAAATAAAGAATTAAAAACAGTATTCACTTAAGGTAAAGAACAAACAAAACTGAATAGTTTAAATTTTAAATTAAAATTAAATTTTGAAATATTAGATCAAAATAGAAAAAAACAATTGAAATATTGGAAATTAACCCATTGAAACGACTAAAAATAACAAATCAGTTGATCACACACCGCTGAACAGCGAGCTGCGAAATATATTCATCCAAGAATAAATAATAAATTGAAAATAAAAGTGGTGAATAAGTTGAAGGTTAGGATATTACAATCCAGATATATTGATATCAAGAATAAATTGTAAAAGTTGATTAAATATAAGAAGTGAGTATACTTTGAAAGTATTACGAAGTAGATTATCCGGAAAGCAGATTTAGAAGAGGGAAGTATTTGTTAATCCAGTTAGCAAATTTATATGGTGAAGAAATTTCAAACGTCAAGCAAGTGATAGAAATACTTCAAGAAAATCTTGAAAATAAATTGGAGGTTAGAAACAAACGTCAATCCAGTAAAGAAGAAGAAGAAGAAGCCTTGAGAGGTTAAAAAGTCAGTCAAGTGACATAATATTTCAAGGATCATAATAACCAGTTAGAGGTTATAATATAACATTACTCGAGTCGAAAGAAAGACAAGGTAAAGCTTTACTATATCAGAAATCCATGGTACATATTTATTTTAAATAAAGGCCATATTTATCATTTTAGTTAAGTTAGATTTTGTTATTTAAATTTGTTAATTACATTCCAAGTTCAAATTTGTTAATAAATTAATACTTTGTTCGTTCAATACTGAGTTTGATTTATTTAGATTGTTATCTTGATCGATGAGCATTTATTGAACCGACTTCGTTGGACCCTGAGTAAGAGTCATTCTATAGATTGTAGATGGTCATGCTAATGGTGTTCTATATAATATTAACAGCTTTTAAGAAACTGTTTGGCGCTCAATAAAATCATTTCAATTTACTTTCAAAAAGTAATTTCGAACGTATAAAAAATAAAATAGATATCAGAATATAGAACATTTATGGCTTGTTAACGTGGAGCGATCAGGAAAGCGATTGAATAAATACAACTTGAGAATAGTTTATCATTTCAAGCATACATTTGAAAGATAATAGATCAAATAACTTATTTTGATAGTTTTGACAACAAGGCATTGTCAAATTAGAAACAAATATAATTTATATGAGATTAAAGTCAGGTAAGACAACAACCATGAATCCAGAGGAAACTACACAGGGTACATCCACAGTTGCACAAACACAAGTTGGTGACACAAACACACAACCTGATCCAAACATGCTCCAGAAGTTGATGGAAATGATCACTGGAATGAATCATAGTATTGGAGAAAACATTGGCAACATTAAAGTACAAATGGTACAGAATAACCAAACTTTGGAAGCAAACATGAATCAAAATAACCAACGACTAGAAGAAAAAATTGGTAACATAAATACACAAATGGTACAAAATAACCAAACATTAAAAGAAGACATTAGTCAAAATAACCAGCGACTAGAAGAAAAAATTGGCAACATAAATACACAGATGGTACATAATAATCAAACTTTAGAAGAAAACATTAACAAAAAAATAGAAGAAAGCAATAAAGAAGTAAGAAATAAGATTGAAAATTTGGAGAGTAAATGGGAGAGAATGGGAGAGTCAGTCAACGAAGAAATTGTTATTAAGGTAAATGAGGCAGTAAAAGAAATAAGAGAGGAAGTAGTAACTATGTTTGAAGATGGAATGACTGCAGTAGATAACAGAATGCAGAAACAAGAAGATAAATACGATAAGAAAATAAAAGAACAGGATAGCAAGATAGAACAGAACACGAAGTTGTTGAAGGATACCACACGTACACAATTAACACAATTACCCACACATACTTACACATGCAACAAAACACCATTTTATTTTTACGGAGATAACCGTATACACCCTAAAATTTTCATTTCACGTTTGAAACAACACATGGAAACACAACACGTAAATGCAAACCTAAAAGCAAACATACAAGACATGTTAAAGGGGGAAGCGGAAATCTGGTATTCACTTATAATGGACAGGTTTGAGACTATAGAGGAATTTGAAGCTCTAGTCTTAAAACAATATTGGAGTGATTACACTCAGTTGAAAATAAGACAAGACCTATTTAATGGTAACTATGTAGAAAATAAAGGTATTTCTAGGGAAAATTATGTACTTAGAAAAGTATACAATATTAGACATCTAGAACCAAAATTCACAGAAAGTGAAATGGTCAGATATTTAGCTAGGCATTTTTCAGGGGATATCCAGAATGTTATTATTACGCAAAGAATTGCAAAGTTAGATGATTTGATTGATTATTTAAGAGAATTAGATGATTATCATCAGAGTTTTGATAGAAAGGCTAGTCAGAATAGGGAAAATAATAGTAGATATTATAACAAGTGGGGTTATGATCAGAATAAGAATGAAAGTGATAGAAGAGAAAGAGGTTATGGTCAACGTCAATATGACAATGACAGAAAGGAGCAAGGGGGTTATGGTCAATATGATAGGAAGGAAAAACAGGGTTATGAGAAACGTCATTATGACAATGATTGGAGAAAGAGAGGGGGTTATGATAAAAATAATAAGTCATATGCACAAGTTGCCAATACTAACATTCAAAGGGGAAATAGAGTAAATGAAAATACACACTCTAATATAAATAAAATAGAAACAACAGCACAAATAAATGATAATAGAAATCAGGATTTTTAGATAAAATTGTTTTAAATTTAAATACTAACTACGAACATATGCGCGAATATATAGGAATTGATAATGATATTGGAACAAAAAATGTAAAAATTTGTGATTTACCTATAATAAAAATCAAAATAGATAATATAAAGTTAAATTCGTTACTCGATACTGCATCGGAGATAAGCTTAATTAGTGAAACAATTTTTAACAATCATTTGAATAATGGTAGAAATAATGGTATAAGAGTTACTAAGATTAAATTAATTAATGCAAGCGGGAAAAAGTTCGCCGAGTGCAATAAGGTATTAAATACTACTTTCAGGATTGGAAATAAAAACTTTAATGGTAATTTTGTTATTGTAGCACAAATGAACTTTGATGTTATATTGGGAGAAGACATTCTATCAGAGTTAAAGGCAAAAATTGATTTAGGAGAGAAAATCCTAATAATAGAAGGTGAAAGAATACCTATTTTTAATATGAATAATGAATTGAATGGCAATGGTGCCGAAATAATTAATGTATTAAATGGTATAGAGACCAATAATAAAGCATTTTGCAATGAACATAAAGTGGAAACGACCACGTATGTTCAAAATATTAAATTTAATAAGCCTGAAATTTTACTGATAGCTTGTCCCCCCAAATATGATATAATTGTTAAAAATTTGTTGAAAAAATACATTTCTTTAATTAATTATGAACCCAGAGTAGCAAAAGGTTATATTCACAATCTTGAAGTAGATGAAAATAAACCTTTTAAATGTAAAACTTATCCTATTCCTTATAAGCACAGAGATAAAGTAAAAAATGAAATTTCAAATATGGTTAACTCTAATATTATTGAGACAGCTAAAACTAATTACATAAATCCATTAGTTATTGTTAAGAAAAAGGATGAAACGATTAGATTATGCTTAGATGCTAGAAATTTGAATCAAATTACAAAGTCACAATTTGATGCACCACAAACAATCGATGCTATGTTGTCCAGAGTTGGTAAAAATACTGTATTTTCTAAACTTGATTTGAAGAATTCATTTTGGTTGATACCATTACATAAAGATTCACGTAAATTCACAGGATTCAGTGTTGATGGACATATATTTCAATTCAAGGTGGTACCATTTGGTTTGCAATCTGCATCTTCAGCACTTGTACGTGCAATGCAAAATATACTTGACAAGTATGACAGTTTTTGTTTACATTATATCGATGACATTTTAATATTTTCGGAAACAGAGGATAAACATAGTAGACACCTAGATATTATATTGAATGCATTAGATGAAGCTGGACTCAAGCTAAATATAAAAAAGTGTGAATTTTATAGTACATATGTTCAATATTTAGGCTACAAGATTAAGCAAGAAGGTATTAGCATAGGACAAGAAAGAGTCAAAGAAATAAAAGATTATCCGCGACCAACAAATTTAAAAACTTTAAGGGGCTTTTTAGGTATTTTGAATTATTATAAGAAATTTATACCTAGATTATCGGAGTTAGAAGTTCCTTTAATAGAATTACTTAGGAAAGATGTTAAGTGGGAATGGGATGATAGGAGAGAAGCAGCGTTTGAAAATGTGAAGACAAACTTCCATGATAATTTATTGCTTCATAGTCCGGATTTTACATTACCATTTACGTTGCGGACAGACGCATCTGATAACATTATTGCCGCTGAACTTACACAAATTCAAGGGGGAATCGAAACGCCCATATGTTTCATATCGCGAATATTGAAAGCTTACGAAATTAGATATTCTACAAGCGAAAAAGAAATGTTGTCCATTGTATATTCGATATCCAGGATGTCATATTTCCTAACCTCAAATCATTTTATAATAGAGACAGATCACTCAGCTTTATGTTTTTTAATGAAAAATCGATTTGCTAATAATAGAATCTACCGATGGTCACTTTTAATTCAAGAGTATTCGTTTACAATTAAACACAGACCAGGAAAGGAAAACATCACAGCAGACGCACTTACACGAAACCGAAAAGTTCACACAAATGACATAAACACTTTCACAGTAGCTTTAAATACATTATCACAACATAACAATTTATACTCATATACACGAGTTTTGAACAGTCAAACACATTTACACGACTTAAGAAACAAAATACGTGAACATCCATACAGGGGATACATACTAAAAAACAATCTTATCATTAAAACTATCTTAAATGAAGAAAAATATGTTATAGATGAAAGTTTAGCATCAGAAATTATTTGGGATTTACACTATAGATATGGACACATAGGTATTCGGAAAACCTATTATTGCAAAAAAGATTTACCGTTAGCAAAGGAACTTATAAATATGTGTCATGAATGTTGTTTAGGAAAAACTAAAAATTATGTAAATAAAAACACAGTTTACAGCATTATTACTGATAAACCTTTAAAACTGGTAGCTATAGATTTTGTGAGTAATTTAATTCCAGATTATGATGGTTTTAAACATATCTTAGTCATAGTTGACATTTTCTCAAAATTTATTAAACTGTATCCCACAAAACGGTGTAATACTTTGACAGTAATAAAAAATTTAAATCATTTTTCTAAGACGATAGGTAAACCAGAAAGGATATTGGCTGACAACGCTACATATTTTAATAATGAAAGATTAAAAAAATATTTTACAAAACATGAAATTCAGTTAGTATTTACAACAATCAGACGACCACAGGCAAATCCTGCTGAACGGTACATACAAGAGGTAATTAGGTTTTTAAGAATGGTTGTGCAAAATGATCATAGCCAATGGCCTTCAGCCGTGGTAGATGTAGAGAATTATATAAACAATGTACCAAGTACAGTGACAAGAATCGCCAATTTTTATCTTGTCAGGGCAGTTACCAAATAGGCCTTGGAAAAATGATGAAAATTATAATTTAGAAAACGTACACAAAATTGTCAAACAAAGATTAGAACGCAACGCTAAAAGGTACCAACTTAGAGAGAACAAAAAGATTAAAAAGAAAATAAAATTTAAAACAGGAGATCAAGTAGTAATTAAAAGACTAAAGGTATCAGACTACAAAAACAACATATGTGCAAAGTTACAATATCCTTATCAAGGTCCATATACGATAGAAAAAGTATTAAATGAAAACACATATGAGTTAGTAGATACTTATAACGGATTAATAAGAGGGAAATTTCACGTAGAATTAATTTATCCATATGATCCAGGATAGATTACTCTTAAGTTATCCAAATGATCCTGAGTAGATCACTTTTAAATTGTAAATAAACTTTGACAGTGTGAATGTCACATCATGTTGTTAAAACTAACAAAATTTTCACATGTCAAAATTCTAATAGTTTAGGGGGTTTTATGCTGTATATCCACACCGTGGAACACTACCTAAGTGTCGTGTTTGAAATCATAAATAAAATTCACAAATTTGTATGTATTTTAGGAATTAATCATAACAGTTTTACTTTAACGGATCATACAGAAGCAGGAGTATCTGTGGTTTATTTAATTGATTCAAGTTCACTTATTCTCATCGAGTAGGATGCAGAGAATGAAACTTGATATTGAATACGAACAAAATATTTAAATAAACATAAAATGAAGTTATTTTAGTTTAACAAGGTTATTCTAAATAGTATATAATAAAACATGAACTGATAGAGAATCACAATCTCATTTAAAATGATTTAGAATGAAATTGGAAAACAAAAAAGTAAATTTTACAAAATCTGACATGCATGTCAAAACTTAGGGCTGAAAATCATATTTTGTGTAGAAACACTGTAAATCTACACAAAATGAATATTGAATGAAAGACTATCAACAGTAGTTGCAGTGCAGCGTAATTATTTTAGAAATAGTAAGTCCATATATTACAAAACACTGAATGACATTTTAAGTTTTCAGATATTTTCAAATATCATTGCAGAAAGGTGTTTTGTAAATGATATTTCACATCATGCAGAAAGAAAGGACTAATAGTATGATGTTAAATGTTTGTTGGCGTATCAATTTCTTGTTTTAGTTTATAATATAAGTATTCTGTCAGTATGGAAACTGCAGTACGCTTTTAACTACTAGCATTTTGTGTTTATCATTGCTATTCATCTAAATGTATGAATTAGTATTTATTTGAGATTGGAATTGTTAATTGTAGTTATAAGTAGATTTTAAGAAAGTGTATGTAATATGTCAATATATTTCGAGTAATTATAATTATTCACTTAATCCTGAAAAGTAGAATAAGAAACTTATCAGGAAAAATAAAGAATTAAAAACAGTATTCACTTAAGGTAAAGAACAAACAAAACTGAATAGTTTAAATTTTAAATTAAAATTAAATTTTGAAATATTAGATCAAAATAGAAAAAAACAATTGAAATATTGGAAATTAACCCATTGAAACGACTAAAAATAACAAATCAGTTGATCACACACCGCTGAACAGCGAGCTGCGAAATATATTCATCCAAGAATAAATAATAAATTGAAAATAAAAGTGGTGAATAAGTTGAAGGTTAGGATATTACAATCCAGATATATTGATATCAAGAATAAATTGTAAAAGTTGATTAAATATAAGAAGTGAGTATACTTTGAAAGTATTACGAAGTAGATTATCCGGAAAGCAGATTTAGAAGAGGGAAGTATTTGTTAATCCAGTTAGCAAATTTATATGGTCAAGAAATTTCAAACGTCAAGCAAGTGATAGAAATACTTCAAGAAAATCTTGAAAATAAATTGGAGGTTAGAAACAAACGTCAATCCAGTAAAGAAGAAGAAGAAGAAGAAGCCTTGAGAGGTTAAAAAGTCAGTCAAGTGACATAATATTTCAAGGATCATAATAACCAGTTAGAGGTTATAATATAACATTACTCGAGTCGAAAGAAAGACAAGGTAAAGCTTTACTATATCAGAAATCCATGGTACATATTTATTTTAAATAAAGGCCATATTTATCATTTTAGTTAAGTTAGATTTTGTTATTTAAATTTGTTAATTACATTCCAAGTTCAAATTTGTTAATAAATTAATACTTTGTTCGTTCAATACTGAGTTTGATTTATTTAGATTGTTATCTTGATCGATGAGCATTTATTGAACCGACTTCGTTGGACCCTGAGTAAGAGTCATTCTATAGATTGTAGATGGTCATGCTAATGGTGTTCTATAGTCTATAATATTAACAGCTTTTAAGAAACTGTTTGGCGCTCAATAAAATCATTTCAATTTACTTTCAAAAAGTAATTTCGAACGTATAAAAAATAAAATAGATATCAGAATATAGAACAATACATATATATATATATATATATATATATATATATATATATATATATATATATATATATACATTTGTTTAACCGTTTATACAGACCAATTTTGGATATTTCACTTACGTACACAGACCAAAAGTGACGAAGTCAGACCAGTTTCTTGGCTTGAAATCGTTTGACCATATTTTTCATAAATAGGTGACTGGAGGGTGCAGAGGACGAAATTTGAAGTGGGTCTGGTTAGACAGTAAAATATATAATTATATATGAATTTAGTTCAGGATTTCTAAGCTTTGGCGCTCGCGTCTCATTTCTGTATATTGTATAATCGTTCATGTGACCATTATGTTTTACTGATCTTCCCAGACCATAGATGTGGCAACCTCCAAATATTATGTTTGTAAATAGATATTTAAAACTTAGAAGTGAAATCAAATGCGGTGTAGAATCTTAGAGTTTATTTATACGTTTTCATTTTTTTGAAAGTAGAGGTATTAACAAAAATAATATATAGCATACATGAAAAGCTTCTCACTAGTTTTCACTAAAATAAAAAAGAGGTTCCTGTATTTATTATGAATCTTAAAAGTAAATCTAATACATATGTATATCGTTTGACTGTGGAAACCATAAAAGCTATAAAAAATCTAATAATATATCCCCTTACAAAATTGACAAATAAATGTCTCTTGGAGGGCACATTCCCAAACATATTAAAAGTGGCAATAGTTACACCCATTTTTAAGAATGGCGATATGGATGGCCTTACCAATAACTATCGGCCAATATCAATTCTTCCGGTATTCTCAAAAATATTGAAAAAATGCTTGTACACTCGATAAATTACATATTTTTAATCAAATAATCTCTTTCTTGAATGTCCACATGGCTACCGAAAGAACCGCAACACTACTAGCGCAATATTGGCCTTAATAATGTCCTCGACGCATATGAAAATCATGAATTCAATGATGCAATTTTCTTAGACCTTGGTAAGGGTTTTGACTGTGTTTCACATGACATTTTAATTGAAAAATGACAAAAATATAACATTTACGTTAATAGTATAAAAATATTGGAATCTTATTTATATTATAGTAGTCAGAGCGTTAAATTTAACAACATAACATCAAGTAAAGAAATATTAAAGACCGGTGCACCTCAGGACTCCATATTAGGACCCTTACTGTTTTTGATTTACATTAATGATGTCCTTGGCAAAAAAACGTCTCACGTATATTCTGTACGCAGATGACACTACAATCTCCATTAAATCAGATAATTTAAATAATGTTGAAGTGAATAAAGCGAAATTCAGTCAAAAGTTGAACAATGGTTTGCATCTAATAATCTAATTTGTAATAAAACAATATCACAAGATATGATGTTCACGTTACGCAATTTCGACATTTCTACTGATGTAATATCTACTGTACAAATTTTAGGTGTTTATTTGGATCTACATTTGAGGTGGAATATACACATTGACAACATTTGTCGAAAATTGAGTAGTAGAGTTTTCGTTATTCGTAACCTTTCGGGTACCGTGTCTACAGATACGTTGAGATCAGCTTATTTTGCATCGTCATTCAATAATGTGTTATGCTATAATAGTGTGGGGAGATGCTGCAGATTTTAATCAAGTGTTTGCTATACAGAGAAAATTAATTAGAATTATAGCATGCTTAGGATATACTGAAGATTGCAAACATGTTTTTATTAAATTTGGTATAGTAACATTACCTTCTCTGTATGGTTTGGAATGTTTAACATATATTAAATCAAATTCAAATGGCTACCCTACCTATGTGAACCAACACGGTTATAATACCAGAACTAAAAATAATATCATTACTCCATATTATAGATTAAAGAAGTCACAGAATGGACCAAATTATTTAGCAATTCAAATGTTTAATAAACTACCATCCAACATAAAAACATTGATAACCTAAAAAAAATTCGAATGATAATTAAAAATTTCTCAAGGCATTCTATCACTACATGTTTTTTTTACTACGATTTTTTAGATATTGAATGTACTTAGTATCAGTATTCGTTTGTAAAAATCTGTTATAGGTATACTGTGTTTTTACGTTCGTTTACATATTTTTTGTTCATATTTTTTTTATAATTTGTACAATGTAAGTTTACCTGACCTGTTGACTTGCGTAAGTACTCCTATACATCAACACTAATAATTTATTATTATTATTATTATTATTATTTTTTTTTTTTTCGCGTTAGCGACGCTGGACAGTTCTCCCGTGTCTCCGATATTCTCACGGGGGAAGCGCCAGCGAATTATCTACAACCACTCCCCACATCCCGCAGGGTTAGTGGTTGTAGATTCCAGAATCGTGTGCCCTAAGTAGACGCAGGGACCCCAAGACGACTGCCTTTTGCATTTGGCCTGCCAACCATTCGGCTGATTTTTGGCAGGCTGGTATGATCTTCAATGCTGAGAGCAGCGTAGGCTTCATACCTCCGAGTACACCGATTATGAGGACGACCATCTTGACCGAGTAGCCTGGGTACAGCACTTGGAGCTCGTACCGGAGATCACGGTATTTGGTCCGTTTTTCCTCCTCTTTCAAAGCGATGTTTGGCTCAGCGGGTGCCGAGAACTCGATCACAAACATCACCTTGTTTTGATGGTTATTATTATTATTATTATTATTATTATTAGTATTATTATTATTATTATTTCTAAGGGGTCTAGAGAGATTTAATTTGAAAATGAGATATTACCTAAAATAGCCAAATGAAATATTATCAGTTTAGTATACAGTATGTCTCATTTTTCGTTACCCCCCATATCACAGCTCCTTTACCCACACAGCACGACATCCCTAGGATATCCTCATTTGGTCCCGTATATCCCAATCGAGGACAACATTCCTCAGGATATCCTTAGGATATCCCAATAAAATATATACAACCTGAGAATATCCCAGATGGGGATATCCTAGACAAATCCTGGCAGGATGTCCTAGTAATATCCTGCAAAGATATTAAAAGCCTAACAAAATATTCCTTTTGGGAATATCCTGGGCAAGTCCTGGAGTCGTCCTATTATAGGTATTATTATTTAGGAGATTTCAACAACAAAAATAATGAAAAGTATATATATTATTTTAAGGCTATTTGTTTATACTGTCTTATTGGTTTGTAAAATTTGCTTCAAAAACTTATTTGTTTGTTCTATTTGATAATCCCCTCCAGTACAAATAATTCATTAAAAATGTATATCTTCTTTAAATAGTAGTTATTTATAATTTGGTCTTAATACATTTACTGTGTTTTGAATTGGCCGGGCGTCGAATGGCGTCGATGTCTTTTCCTCGTTCATTTTAAAGTTCTTTCGACAAATAAGATTACGGTAAATATTTCATAAATATAATGCTGCTATGTTATATCTTTTTATTTATTATATTATCTAAAAGGGGAAAATGTGATTGGTTATTGTCCGCAGATGTTATTGTTAGATTACGTATCTAACAATAACATCTGCGGACAATCCTTTATATTTTTCTGAATAATTTTTTTTTAAATTCATTACAAACTTTTCAGCACGCTATGATTTTTTAAAGTTGTATATATCATCCCTTATAACTTCTAACCGCCCTAAACTCTGTTGATTTTTAATAATACCAAAAAACGGCAAGAGATCATTTTTGTGTAATATTTCATGCTTTTACAATTTTTATTTGAAACTTTTTTACTATCTTTTACACATTTTGAGTAATTTTGAAAAAACACTTTGTTATATTCTTTTTCACCCCTTCTCGGGGTTGAAAAAAAAAATTCTTTCATTAATCGTGTTCAAATACTTCAAAGTAACATATCAAAATTTTGATATGTCGACCTATTTCATTAGACTATATATAACCTCTACTAGTTTGGTAGATTTACTTTTAAAGCGATATAAGCCAATTGATAGATACAAATATGTATATGGAGTTGTACATATATGTATCACATTTTTATTAGTCATTTTACCTTTGCCATTATATAAACTTGTATTCCTTTGTCTTCGCTTATTGGCGCAGTTTAAAAGTAATGATCTTATAAAATAATATGTATTTTTTGCTGTCATTCAATAAACCCTAAAAGAACTATAGATGTCCTATATAAAGTCCTATCAATGTCCTCAGGTTGTTCATAGTAAAACCCAGGCATAACCCATATAAGAGCTGATGATGTCCTGTACACACCGGTACTGATGTCCTGAGGACGTCATCAGCAAAGCCCGAACTGTCCCATTTGGATATCCTACACGGACATCCTAAGGTGATAATGGGATTTTCCCAGGATATCCCATATGTCCTGAAAAGTTGTCCCCAGTATGTTCTGAGGATGTCCTTGTGCTGTATGGGTATTAGCAATGTGATTTTTTAAAAATTTGGGTGGAAGATACTTACCCATCAGGAGATTGTGTAACGGTAAAATATTTAAAAAATCACCAGCGGCGTCCGTCGTTATGAAGAAAAATGTACCTAATATTTCAAAGAAAGATGGCAATGTTTTAACTGTAAAACAATCTCAAAACCTTATTCGTTGTTATTAAAAAATCATTAACATTAACGAATTTCAATAAAAAAATAAAATGTTCTTCTTTAAAGTACCAATTATTAGGCGTAACTTTATCTTCGGACGTAATTAAGCAGAAGAGAGTTGTTCCATTTAGAATTAATCATGTCATATGTTGAACACACTGTGATTTAATTATCTATGTAAATGTTATTATATATTGAAATCGTTCATGAATGAAATTTGTCTAAAATTGATTTTTTTAAATTTCCAAGTAAATGATTCTTTGACTTTGACTGTTAAGTAAACTGACTGACGTCACGTGATTAATTCTAAATGGAAAATCTGTTTTCCTCCAGCTTAATTAACTCCTAACTAAGTCCGAAAATAAAGTCATGACTGTAATAGTTGGTACCCTAAAAACAGAAGTTTTATTTTTCTATTACGTGATCACCAAGTACACCATCTTATTGAAATACGGTTATAGTGAGTTCTCGATAACAATGAATAAAATTATGAGGTTGCTTTACAGATAAAATTTTGCCTAATATCTTTTTTTGGAAAATTAGTTATATTTTTCTTCATAAGGACGGACGCCACTGGTGAATTTTTAAATATATTACCGTGCCACAATCTCCTGATGGGTAAGCACCTTCCACCCAAATTTAAAAAAAATCGCATTATTAATAAGAATGCTGTGATATGGCAGTCATGAATAGTGAGATATACTGTATAGCACAGAAAGAACTTTTATTTTTTTTATTTTTGTAGGAACTTATTTATTTTAGTTAGTGAAGACTTTGTTTAAAAATAAATTTGCATTATTAAAACAAAAGTAAAAGAACAAAAAATATTTCACTTATTGCGACCCATACAGCACAAGGACATCCTCAGAACATACTGGGGACAACTTTTCAGGACATATGGGATATCCTGGGAAGATCCCATTATCACCTTAGGATGTCCATAGGATATCCAAATGAGACAGTTCGGGCTTTGCTGATGACGTCCTCAGGACATCAGTACGGGTGTGTACAGGACATCATCAGCTCTTATATGGGTTATGCCTGGGCTTTACTATGAACAACCTGAGGACATTGATTGCACTTTATATAGGACATCCCCAGTTCTTTTAGGGTTTATTGGATATTTCTAAAGACAACAAAAAATAACTTATTTTATAAGATCATTACTTTTAAACTGAGCCAATAAGCTAAGACAAAGGAATACAAGTTTATATAATGGCAGAGGTAAAATGACTAATAAAAATGTGATACATAGGTATATGTTCAACTCCATACACGTATTTGTATCTATCAATTGGCTCATATCGCTTTAAAAGTAAATCTACCAAACTAATAGAGGTTATATTATATAGTCCAATGAAACAGGTCGACAAATTAAAATTTTAAAGTAAATACTTGAATTTTTGATATGTTACCTTGAAGTATTTGAACACGATTAATGAAAGAATTTTTTTTAAACTCTGAGAAGGGGTGAAAAAAAATATAACGAAGCGTTTTTTCAAAATTACTCAAAATGTGTAAAAGATAGTAAAAAAGTTTCAAATAAAAATTGTAAAAGCATGAAATATTACATAAAAATGATCTCTTGCCCGTTTTTTGTATTATTAAAATCAACTGAGTTTAGTGTGATTAGAAGTTATAAGGGATGATATGTACAACTTTAAAAAATCATAACGTGCTGAAAAGTTATAATGAATAAAAAAAATCTATTCAGTCAGAAAAATATAAAGGTACGTATTTGACAATAACCAATCACATTTTCCCATTTTAGATATTATAATAAATACAAAGATATAACATAGCAGCATTATATTTATGAAAAAATTAACGTAATCTTATTTGTCGAAAGAACTTTAAAATGAACGTGGAAAAGACATCGACGCCAGGCGGATTTCTTAGAACTCTCGACTTGTCACAAAAAGGCGGCTAATTCAAAACACAGTAAATGTATTAAAACCAAATTATAAATAACTGCTATTTAAATAAGATATACATTTTTAATATATTTTTAACGAATTATTTGTACTGGAGGGGACTATCAAGCAGAACAAACAAATAAGTTTTTAGAAGCTAATTTTACAAACAAATAAGAGACACTATAAATAAATAGCCTCAAAATAATATATATACTTTATTATTTTTGTTGTTAAAATCTCCTAAATAATAATACCTATACGACTCTAGGGCTTGCTCAGGATATTCCCACAGTGGATATTTTCTTAGGCTTTTAATATCTCTGCAGGATATTACTAGGACAGCCTGCCAGGATTTGTCTAGGATATCCCCATTTGGGATATTCTCAGGTTATATATACTTTATTGGGATATCCTAAGGATATCCTGAGGAATGTTGTCCTCGATTGGGATATACGGGACCAAATGAGGATATCCTAGGGATGTCATGTGCGGTGTGGGGATAGTTGTTGAACACTAAAGTTTCAATCCGAACCCAATCGCTTTCTTCAAAAAGATCCGAATATTTTTGTATGAAGTTTAAACATTTATTTTTCTTTGATGCAAGGCTGTTTTCAATATTATTAAAAAAAAATGTAGTTGCAAGTTTCTTCTGCTTTGGTAACCACCTCATACGACCTGTCTTCTTAGCCGAGTTCCCTTTGTCCTATGAACCATTAGATACATTTTTTATTTTTTTTACTAAAGCCAGCTTCTGCAGTATTGGCAGAAGAATCCGCAGGTCTAGCTTCAAAATTATAAAATCAGTCTGGTCGTTGAGTTTTTGACTTCTCTACAGATTCTTCACAATTTTTCACTCTTGTAAAATTTTCGAGTATTATTCGAGATATAGCTGTTCGAGTTCTTCTAAAAAGGGGTGGAGGGGTAACAAAAAGTAAATATAAATAATCCAAAAAAATTATGGTGAATGTATAATTAAAATAGAAGACTTTTTTTTCCTTTACGACTTTTTCCAAAAGTGTACTTTGTCCAAGTTTTTCCGGAAAAGCACGCATAAAAGACCCTCATCGGAAAATGGAAAAACTCGTAAACTATGAAATTTAAGAATTTGGAAAAATTCAGACGTATCGGTTAATATATTCTTTAAAATGGGTGTTACTTGTAATTTTTTAGTAACGTGCATATTTTCCGAGTTTTCAACAGTTTTTCACATTCAAAAACGTGTTTTTGATCGTTCCTCTAACTACACTATTTTTTTACTCCTAGTTAGCATTCATTCCTTTGTTTTTTCTAGTAGATTCAATATTTTTTTACCTCGAGTTGACATGTTCTCAATGCTACACATAGGAACTACTTTTGAAAAATGATAAATATTCGTTGTTGCTTTATTGGCTGAACTAATAAATTCGGCAACATCGTAAGGAATGTGTACGTTAGTAAAATAACAAAAATATATACACCTGGCACAAATAGGCGGTTCTTTATAAGTGGCTCGATAACAACAGTGAAATATATAAAAATATAATTTTTCATATTCTTCTACCCCTCTAGTACTGTTGCAGTTTATTTTGTTAATATAAACAATAAATGGCTATATATACACTGGAAAAATAAAGATATCACGATGGTCTGTGGTGGCCTGTAAGATATAGGTGGCTTGGTAACGTCGGTTGAACGTGTATATATATATATATATATATATTGTTCTATATTCTGCTATCTATTTTATTTTCTTATACGTTCGAAATTACTTTGTAAAAGTAAATTGAAATGAGTTTACTGGGCTCCAAACAGTTTCTTAAAAGCTGTTAATATTATAGACTATAGAACACCATTAGCATGACTATCTACAATCTATAGAATGACTCTTACTCAAGGTCCAACGAAGTCGGTTCAATAAATGCTCATCGATCAAGATAACAATCTAAATAAATCAAACTCAGTATTGAACGAACAAAGCATTAATTTATTAACAAATTTGAACTTGGAATGTAATTAACAAATTTAAATAACAAAATCTAACTTAACTAAAATGATAAATATGGCCTTTATTTAAAATAAATATGTACCATGGATTTCTGATACTGTAAAGCTTTACCTTGTCTTTCTTTCGACTCGAGTAATGTTAAATTATAACCTCTAACTGGTTATTATAATCCTTGAAATATTATGTCACTTGACTGACTTTTTAAACCTCTCAAGGCTTCTTCTTCTTCTTCTTTACTGAATTGACGTTTGTTTATAACCTCCAATTTGTTTTCAAGATTTCCTTGAAATATGTCTATCACTTGATTGACGTTTGAGTTCCTTCACCATATAAATTTGTTAACTGGATTAACAAATACTTCCCTCTTCTAAATCTGCTTTCCGGATAATCTACTTCGTAATACTTTTTAAGTTTACTCACTTTTATATTTAATATACTTTTACAAATTTTTCTTGATATCAATATATCTGGATTGTAATATCCTAACCTTCAACTTATTCACCACTTTTCTTCTATTTTCAATTTATTAATTATTTCTGGATGAATATTTTTCGCAGCTCGCTGTTCAGCGGTGTATGATCAACTGATTTGTTATTTCTAGTCGTTTCATTGGGTTAATTTCCAATATTTCAATTGTTTTTTTTCTATTTTGATCTAATATTTCAAAATTTAATTTTAATATAAAATTTAAACTATTCAGTTTTGTTTGTTCTTTACATTAATTGAACACTGTTTTTAATTCTTTAATTTTCCTGATGAATTTCTTATTCTACTTTTCAGGATTAAGTGAATAATTGTAATTACCTACTCGAAATATATTGACATATTACATATACTTTCTTAAAATCTACTTATAACTACAATTAACAATTCCAATCTCAAAAAAAATACTAATTCATACATTTAGATGAATAGCAATGATAAACACAAAATGCTAGTAGTTAAAAACGTACTGCAGTTTTTCATACTGACAGAATACTGATATTATAAACTAAAACAAGAAATTGATACGCCACCAAACATTTAACATCATACTATTAGTCCTTTCTTTCTGCATGATGTGAAATATCATTTACAAAACACCTTTTTGCAATGATATTTGAAAATATCTGAAAACTTAAAATGTCATTCAGTGTTTTGTAATATATGGACTTACTATTTCTGAAATAATTACCCTGCAATGCAACTACTGGTAATAGTCTTTCATTCAATATTCATTTTGTGTAGATTTACAGTGTTTCTACACAATTTAAAATTTTCAGTCCTAAGTTTTGACATAAATGTCAGATTTTATAAATTTACTTTTTGTTTTCCAATTTCATTCTAACTCATTTTAAATGAGATTATGATTCTCTATAAGTTCATGTTTTATTATATACTATTTAGAATAACCCTTTTAAACTAAAATCACTTCATTTTATGTTTATTTAAATATTTTGTTCGCATTCAATATCAAGTTTCATTCTCTGCATCTTACTCGCTGAGAATAAGTGAACTTGAATCAATTAAATAAACCACAGATATTCCTGCTTCTGTATGATCCGTTAAAGTAAAACTGTTATGATTATTTCCTAAAATACACACAATTTGTGAATTTTATTTATGATTTCAAACACGATACTTGGGTAGTGTTCCACAGTGTGGATACACAGCATAAAACCCCCTAAACTAATAGAATTTTGACATGTGAAAATTTTGTTAGTTTTAACAACATGATGTGACATTCACACTGTCAAAGTTTATTTACAATTTAAAAGTGATCTACTCAGGATCATTTGGATAACTTAAGAGTAATCTATCCTGGATTATATGGATAATTTATCCCCATGTGACAACTTCCCGGTAATGATTCTTCCTTATTATAATTTAAAACATTTTCGTTTTCATTTAAAATATTACCTACTTCAAGTTGTTGCGCATAGCCCTTTGCTATTGTAGGTTCATAATCAATTGAATTTTTGTATTTTTGAGACAAATTTTTAAAAATTCTATCATATTTGGAGTAACGACTTATCAGAAAGGTTTCAGGCTTCTTATCATTATTTATTTGAACACATGTGGTTCCCACTATATGCTCACCGCAAAATTCATTATCATTATTGGACTCTATGCCATTTGATACATTAATTATTTCGGCATCATTGCCATTCAATTCATTAACTATTTCGGCACCTTTGCCATTCTATTCATTAACTATTTCGGCACCTTTGCCATTTAATTCATTAACACTACAGAAAGGTATTCTTTCACCTTCTACTTTTAGGATTCTTTCTCCTAATACACTATTTGCCTTTTTTTCTGATAAGATGTCGTCTCCCAATATAACATCATTTTCTATACAGTCGCCTATTTTTTTACAATTATTACCTACATTTAAAACAACATTATTTAAAAATCCTGATTTCTATTTCTATCATTTACTTGTGCTGTTTCTATTTTATTTAAATTAGAGTGCGTGTTTTCATCTACTCTATTTCCCCTTTGAATATTGATATTAGCCACTTGTGCATATGACTCATTATTTTTAACATAACCCCCTCTCTCTCTGCAATCATTATCATAATGACGTTTCTCAAAATCCTGCTTTTCATTCCTATAATTGTCATATTTATATTGACCATAACCTCCTCGTTCCTTTCTATCATTGTCATATTGACGACCATAACCCTGCTTTTCCTTCCTATCATATTTCTCTTCTATCATTCTCATTCCTATCCTGATCATAACCCCACTTATTATAATATCTACTATTATTTTCCCTATTCTGACAAGACTTCCTATCAAAGCTCTGATGATAGTCATCTAATTCTCTTAAATAATCAATTAAATCATCTAACTTTGCAATTCTTTGCGTAATAATAACATTCTGGATATCCCCTGAAAAATGCCTAGCTAAATATCTGACCATTTCACTTTCTGTGAATTTTGGTTCTAGATGTCTAATATTATATACTTTTCTAAGTACATAGTTTTCCCTAGAAATACCTTTATTTTCTACATAATTACCATTAAATAGGTCTTGTCTTATTTTTAACTGAGTGTAATCACTCCAATATTGTTTTAAGACTAGAGCTTCAAATTCCTCTATAGTCTCAAACCTGTCCATTATAACTGAGTACCAGATTTCCGCTTCTCCCTTTAACATGTCTTGTATGTTTGCTTTTAGGTTTGCATTTACGTGTTGTGTTTCCATGTGTTGTTTCAAACGTGAAATGAAAATTTTAGGGTGTATACGGTTATCTCCGTAAAAATAAAATGGTGTTTTGTTGCATGTGTAAGAATGTGTGGGTAATTGTGTTAATTGTGTACGTGTGGTATCCTTCAACAACTTCGTGTTCTGTTCTATCTTGCTATCCTGTTCTTTTATTTTGCTATCATATTTATCCTCCTGTTTCTTCATTCTACTATCTACTGCAGTCATTCCATCTTCAAACATAGTTACAACTTCCTCTCTTATTTCTTTTGCTGCCTCGTTTACCTTAATACCAATTTCTTCGTTGACTGTCTCTCCCATTCTCTCCCATTTACTCTCTAGATTTTCAATCTTATTGCTTTCTTCTATTTTTGTGTTAATGTTTTCTTCTAAAGTTTGATTATTATGTGCCATCTGTGTATTTATGTTACCAATTTTTTCTTCTAGTCGTTGGTTATTTTTGTCCATGTTTTCTTCTAGTCGCTGGTTATTTTTGTCCATATATTCTTCAAGAGTTTGGTTATTTTGAACCATTTGTGTATTTATGTTTGCTTCCAAAGTGTGGTTATTTTGTACCATTTGTACCTTAATGTTGCCAATGTTTTCTTCAAGTCGATGGATATTTTTGTCCATATTTGTATTTATTCCACCCAACATTTCCATGAGTTTCTGGAACATGTTTGTGTCTTGTTGTGTTTGTGTCACCAACTTGTGTTTGTGCAACTGTGGATGTACCCTGTGTAGTTTCCTCTGGAGCGTATTCAGATGAATTACACGGTAAAGAATAATCACCGAACGTGGGATATTTGGTTGTTTCTATATATTGAACAAATCATCTGAACGACTTTAGACAAATTAATGTATACATAATCTATATGCTTAGTAGTTGATGATTATTAAATAGTTTATATTATACTTATATTACTTATGTGCTTAATGGAAATTTTTTTGGCACTTAATGAATGCTCTGTTTGAGCAAGATGAATTAGAGGAAGATTCATCTGAGTTAGTTGGATTTTTAGATAGAACAAATATAAATATAAGATACACTTTTGTGCATGAAATCCATACCAGTTTTTCTAAGGAAGAATTCAAACGCAATTTTAGATTGATGAGACAAACGTTTAATTGGGTTTAAAGCCACATTAAAGACAAATTAGATACCAATTCAAGATACGCTGACTATCTAGCTTCTGCGCATGCGGGACCATTTTCATCGATGTCCCCAACAACGGTAAAAAGTTGCGTATCCGACTATGGTCGCTTCAACCATCTGAACGCTGGTAACTTTAGCACTTCGTTGTATCTGAACGATGCAAGCGCACTCGATCCACAACCGACGAATCATCTGAATACGCTCCTGGATTCATGGTTATTGTCTTACCTGACTTTAACCTCATATAAATTATATTTGTTTTTAATTTGACAATGCCTTGTTGTCAAAACTATCAAAATAAGTTATTTGTTCTATTATCTTTCAAATGTATGCTTGAAATGATAAACTATTCTCAAGTTGTATTTATTTAATCGCTTTCCTGATCGCTCCACGTTAACAAGCCATAAATGTTCTATATTCTGCTATCTATTTTATTTTTTTATACGTTCGAAATTACTTCTTAAAAGTAAATTGAAATGAGTTTACTGGGCGCCAAACAGTTTCTTAAAAGCTGTTAATATTATAGACTATAGAACACCATTAGCATGACTATCTACAATCTATAGAATGACTCTTACTCAAGGTCCAATGAAGTCGGTTCAATAAATGCTCATTTTAAACCTCTCAAGGCTTCTTCTTCTTTACTGAATTGACGTTTGTTTATAACCTCCAATTTGTTTTCAAGATTTCCTTGAAATATTTCTATCACTTGATTGACGTTTGAGTTCCTTCACCATATAAATTTGCTAACTGGATTAACAAATACTTCCCTCTTCTAAATCTGCTTTCCGGATAATCTACTTCGTAACACTTTTTAAGTTTCCTCACTTTTATATTTAATATACTTTTACAAATTTTTCTTGATATCAATATATCTGGATTGTAATATCCTAACCTTCAACTTATTCACCACTTTTCTTCTATTTTCAATTTATTAATTATTTCTGGATGAATATTTTTCGCAGCTCGCTGTTCAGCGGTGTATGATCAACTGATTTGTTATTTTTAGTCGTTTCATTGGGTTAATTTCCAATATTTCAATTGTTTTTTTTTCTATTTTGATCTAATATTTCAAAATTTAATTTTAATTTAAAATTTAAACTATTCAGTTTTGTTTGTTCTTTACATTAATTGAACACTGTTTTTAATTCTTTAATTTTCCTGATGACTTTCTTATTCTACTTTTCAGGATTAAGTGAATAATTGTAATTACCTACTCGAAATATATTGACATATTACATATACTTTCTTAAAATCTACTTATAACTACAATTAACAATTCCAATCTCAAAAAAAATACTAATTCATACATTTAGATGAATAGCAATGATAAACACAAAATGCTAGTAGTTAAAAACGTACTGCAGTTTTTCATACTGACAGAATACTGATATTATAAACTAAAACAAGAAATTGATACGCCACCAAACATTTAACATCATACTATTAGTCCTTTCTTTCTGCATGATGTGAAATATCATGTACAAAACACCTTTCTGCAATGATATTTGAAAATATCTAAAAACTTAAAATGTCATTCAGTGTTTTGTAAACTATGGACTTACTATTTCTGAATTTATCACGCTGCAATGCAACTACTGGTAATAGTTTTTCATTCAATATTCATTTTGTGTCGATTTACAGTGTTTCTACACAATTTAAAATTTTCAGCCCTAAGTTTTGACATAAATGTCAGATTTTATAAATTTACTTTTTTGTTTTCCAATTTCATTCTAACTCATTTTAAATGAGATTGTGATTCTCTATAAGTTCATGTTTTATTATATACTATTTAGAATAACCCTTTTAAACTAAAATCACTTCATTTTATGTTTATTTAAATATTTTGTTAGCATTCAATATCAAGTTTCATTCTCTGCATCTTACTCGCTGAGAATAAGTGAACTTGAATCAATTAAATAAACCACAGATATTCCTGCTTCTGTATGATCCGTTAAAGTAAAACTGTTATGATTATTTCCTAAAATACACACAATTTGTGAATTTTATTTATGATTTCAAACACGATACTTGGGTAGTGTTCCACAGTGTGGATACACAGCAATAGATATATATATATATATATATATATATATATATATATATATATATATATATATATATATATATATATATATATATATATATATATATATATATATATATATATATATATATATATATGTTGTTTCTTAGGTTTTCACGGGCATTAAATGAAGTGTTGACATGCTTCCGGGTGTTTTCCCGTGTAGTTGGTAGGCTCCTGTTGGAACCATGGTTGTCTGAACGACGTTTCGGCGGAATCTCATCTGCCATCTTCAGGTTCTAGCTGAAAGCTGCCTGCTGCTGCTGTTGCTGCTGCTGCTGCTGCTGCTGCTACTGCTGCTCCTCGTTGCTCGAACTGAACAGTAAGCAGCAGCAGCAGCAGGCAGCTTTCAGCTAGAACCTGAAGATGGCAGATGAGATTCCGCCGAAACGTCGTTCAGACAACCATGGTTCCAACAGGAGCCTACCAACTACACGGGAAAACACCCGGAAGCATGTCAACACTTCATATATATATATATATATATATATATATATATACTTATATACGGTATTAATTGGCGTCCAACCTAATAACGTTCTCACTTGGCTTCCGTCAATATACACACTGATATTCACAAAATATATTTACAGGCTAGCTTAGCATCCTACTTATTTTACGGTTTAATTGGCGTCCTTATGAATATTTTGATCGAGGCGTAAAATGACATCCGAATATAAGAATAACAGGTTTAATTGACTTCCCGCGGCGTTGTCAGATGTCTGCTATGTTGCTTTATCGTATTTTCCTAAGAGAATATTATTACAATCTGCAGTCTAGCGAGGTATAAATACATAAAAATCTGAACATTTTACATTAAAATTTCATCCTGAGAATAAAAACTAATTTATGTCAAAATTTAAGTTACGAAATATTAAGTTCGTCTTGGGAATTTACAAAGGAATCATTTTCCCCTCTAGTAATGTGAGTTTTCTATCCCAAATTGAGATACAAATTGTGCGTTTGTTAAGTAATTATTAATACTGATTTAATAAAGTTAAAATAATATGACATTAGGGTTGATTAATACATCTGAAAGTGTATTTTATATAAAAAGAAACGTTTATTATAAAAACACAATTTGCAATGTTAAATGTTAATGAAATTAAACATGACTCAAGTTCTACAATATATATGTTTTTGAATAGCCTACTGAATGATCTTGTGAGTTTGAATAAAGTCGTGGTTTATCGCCCTTGAAAGTGTGTACAGTATTTTCCAAATTGCTTGATAATTTTCAGTCAAATGAAAAAAAGACAAGGAGCGGTTTGAAATAAATGTTGTACCTATACCTCAAACTTAAATCGTCTTCATTTTCTCTAGAAACATGTGATCGTGACGTATCATAAAACAAATTTAAGATAATGTTGTCGGCATCAATAAAGGTAATAACCCACATTCCTAAGACGTGACTTTTTCAAAATACTTCCAAAACTTTGAGAATTCTGCAAAATTACGCAAATTTCACAAAAGTGTTTTTCAACCGTGTAGCAAATAACTAAAGGGTAATAAAAGAAAATTATTCCGTGATTGTTTAGCTGTACTAATATGGGTACTTAAAGAAATTATACATTTTCCTTTATATGCCTTACAAAACATTTTCTGCAATAAATATAAAATGTTTTTTCTATAATTTTTACCAGAAGTGGCTATAGAAGACGTTTAATTTTGCTAAATGACACTACTGATTCCATTTTCATATAGTTCAAATGAACTATATTTCACAACAGAAATATACAATATTTTATTTCATTAAACGTGTTTATCACAAATTTGGATAAATGCAAATTATTTTTAACAAAAATATATACCAATTGATTTATTATCTCAAAAGCTACAAAAAAGTTTGAATGAATTCTTTTTTCACAACGAAATTTAAAGTAATACCTACTCCAATGTCGATTATCATAAAAAAGGCAATTTTTTAACAAGTAGCCATAACTTTGCCAATTTTTATTGAAATTGAATTTGATGGATTGATTAAGTTTTTGATATAATTCATAATTTTCAAGATATTTCCAAAAACCCATTGGTTAACGAATTGAACTCAGTTCAGTTTGAGCAACGGGGCTCATCAGTAGGCAGTTATCATCTGAAGATGGCAAGATGTAATTATGCCGAAACGTCACCGTCGTTTGGACAACTTGGGGCCCCTATAGGAATCTAATAAGTAAGCGGGACTACACCCGGAAATCCAATTACCCATTAATTCATAAATTTTTAAAGATTTGTTTACTAGATAAGATAGGATATTCTTCACACCTTATAAAAAGAAATTAATTTTCTAATGTAACATAGGTATTAGGACAAAATTTATCAGCTTTAATGTTTTAACTTTCTGTTAGAAAATTTAGTCATGGTTATAAAAATCCATTTTAAACCAAAATGCCTTGGCCCTTTTTACTACTACTAACAATAAGCTTCCCAGTTAAATAAGGTAGTCAATGGTAAACATGTGTTAAATTTCTAAACAAATGTATTACCAGTGTCATAAACGGATCACTGCTAGATACAAGGGTCTAAATATCACGGTCATTTACATTCAAGCTATACAATACAAAAATAGAAGTAAAAATTCTTAAATTACTTAAACAATTTTTTTTTCCTTCTTCAATTCTTTGGGAATTTCACTGCCACATGTATGTTTTCTTTCTAAGCGGTGCTAGGGGAATCTACAAAATATATCACAATTAACCAGTATGTTACTGGTAAAAAAAACCTCTACGCCCGTGAGGTTTACGTCAAAGGATCAGTTAAAGGTTGGTTTTGATAAATAAACAACACAAATAAGTATAAAAACTTGAAATTAAATATTTCGCCGACGTTTCGGAAATCTAATCTGTTTCCTTTCTCAAGGCTTTTTTTGAAAAATCTTTTTTTGCTGTGTATGACAAATACACAGCTCTAAGAATGTTTGTTATATTCAATATCCATAGATACTTACTATTTACATAGAACTGTTGATATAGTTAATTCCTTATGTATGCGGATTATCCGAAAAGTTGCGCCGCATCGGTGATAGATTTGATATTAGGACGGTATTTCAAACAAGCAACACTTTAAGATCTATTCTGACAAAGACGAAACCAACAAACCACGAGCAAAATTCAAAAAACTGCATTTATAGTATTCCGTGTGAGTGCAACAAACAATACGTGGGTGAGTCATCCAGACCTTTTAGTGTAAGATTGGGCGAACATCAAAATTATATCAGAAAAAATGAAATTCAGAGGTCCAAGATCTGCGAACACGCGTGGGAGAACGGACATAGAATAAACTGGGACTCGGCAAAAATTTTAACAAAAGAGGCAGATAGCAAAAAAAGAAAAATAAAAGAATCCGCGATAATATTATTGAATGAGGATAATTGCGTGTCGAATTATTCCGTAGATGTCTGTACAACTTGGCTGCCAATGTTAAAAGAAGAACTTCACAAACTTAACATTGTATAGAAACTAAAAAAACTGTTAACTATATCAACAGTTCTATGTAAATAGTAAGTATCTATGGATATTGAATATAACAAACATTCTTAGAGCTGTGTATTTGTCATACACAGCAAAAAAAAGATTTTTCAAAAAAAGCCTTGAGAAAGGAAACAGATTAGATTTCCGAAACGTCGGCGAAATATTTAATTTCAAGTTTTTATACTTATTTGTGTTGTTTATTTATCAAAACCAACCTTTAACTGATCCTTTGACGTAAACGTCACGGGCGTAGAGGTTTTTTTTACCAGTAACATACTGGTTAATTGTGATATATTTTGTAGATTCCCCTAGCACCGCTTAGAAAGAAAACATACATGTGGCAGTGAAATTCCCAAAGAATTGAAGAAGGAAAAAAAAATTAAGATAATGCCACAAATAACATTTAGACAATACTTAAACAATATCATCAACAAGAAAGCTAGGTACTTATCTGATTGAAACTAAAATACACTTCCAACATGTATGCTTTTCGACTTAAAGTAAACTGTAATGAAATTTTAATTTTATATATACGGTGTCCGCCAAAAAGTCTGCACCATATGGAAAACTTTTTTATTCATTTGTTTTTTTTAAACGAGGGTCACTGTTAGTTTTAGCATGATTAATAACCACAAAATTGCTAAAAATATTTGTCGTGTCACAATTATGAGACCGCCAAAATGTCATTAAAATTTTTAAAATGGCCTGAAATGTCCTTATTTATCAAAATATGGAAGAGCATCATAAGGAAAAGTTATTTGTAGTTATATTAATAATCTAAATGTGACGATAATTCCAATTTTCTAGTTTTTCCTTTTTTTTCCAAAAATATGTAACATTTATTTTTTTTTAATTTCTTGTCTACAGTTGGGTTAATTTGAAATATTTCAATGCAAAAATACATAAATGTTGAATTTCTTTGAATTTCTTTTATAAATGTAATTAATAATGGTAAAAAAACATTTTTACAAAAACAACAGGACAGTCTTGGGCTGTATTCAGTAATTCTGAACCGTTACTGTGACATTTTGTACGAGAATCGGCTTAATAGCCCAGTCGTCGGTTTTAAGGCGTCACTAAATGTTATACGGCTGAATTTTTCAGGAGAAGTATTTTTTTTTGGTGTATAATATGATAAAAAATAGTTTACAGCTGTAAGGTGCCGGCGACCCCTAAAAAAATCGAAAATATTGGCCGAAATTCGGTATTCGGCCAATAACTCGAAAAATAAAAATAGTATACAGGGTGTTCCACTTAAAACTCCCAAAGCCGATTACTCGAAAACTAAGACAGGTATTAAATTTCTGTAAATGGCAAATAATTGGTGAGGTCAAGTGCTATATTTCGACTGATAATTGATGCCGACGCCTTTAACGGTTTAGGCGTCGCGACGACCGGAACAGAATTTTCGATGGCAGGAGTTTTGAAAATAGAAGATACCAATAGTATATTTAATTTTGAGCTTTTTTAATTATTAAAAATTTTTTGTTTTTTTCGTTCGTTTCGGAGTTATTTAACATTGAAAGTTTAAATACCTTTTATTAAAATTTACCAATTTAATAAATTGTCTGTATCAAATAGGCTTTGACTATTCTGGTAACCTGAATTTAACGAACAAATTAGACGACAGCTAATGAATAACATTTTTATTTGCATAAATAGAACAACAAATACAACAATATCACTGAAATATTTAAACAAAAAAATATAAATGTTTTAAACATAGTCAATTTTTAATCTAAAATCTAAATTAAATATAATATTTTATAACAGCTGTTCAAAATTTTCTCCACTTGCCCGAACACAACAGTCATACCGGCGTCTTAACTCAAAATCTGTAGTTCTTAGCAGAGTTCTTCTATTTAGAGCAGCACAAGACGCAATGATTTTATTTTGGAGATCTGCCATATCCTCAACAGGCTCTACGTAAACAGCGTCTTTCAAGTGACCCCAAAGAAAAAAATCAAGAGGAGTCAAATCCGGTGACCGTGCTGGCCATTGTAGTGGACCGTATGTCCCAAACCAACGATTGGGGTAGAGTTCATTTAAATAGTTTGATACAATTTGCGCATTGTGAGGTGGGGCCCCATCTTGTTGAAAAATAATGTTCCGCCTAGTTTCAATCGGCACATCTTCTAATAGTCGAGGCAATATTCTTTGAAGAAAATTTCGGTAACGATCACCATTTAAAGTGCCTTCGTATAAGTGGGGTCCTATTAAATAACCGTTCAGTATACCACACCATACATTTACTCCAAAAACGCGCTGATTACCTCTTTCAGTAATCCATCGAGGATTGTTTTGTGTCAAATAACGGCAATTATGTCTATTCACAACTCCATTGTTGTGAAATTTACTTTCATCGCTCCAAAGAATTCTTTTAAAGATATTTTCATCACGGCCAAATAAATAATCAAATCTTGCCAAAAAATTCATGCGCCTTTGAGGGTCACCTGGCTCTAACTTATGTACAAGTTTCGTTTTGTAAGGATGGTATTTATTTTGTTTAAGAATTCTTCTGGTAGAACTAATTGAAATATTAGTATTTCTCTTAATTTCTCTCAGAGACATCCTCGGATTATCATTAATCTGCTGGAGAACCAATGCAACGTTAAAATCATTTGTTACTGTTTTTGACCGTTCCTGTTTTGGCTTTTCAAATGCACCAAAATTCATTAAATTTTTGCATAAATTCAAAATTGTTTTATGATCTGGCTTTCTTCTATCAGGATAACGCCGTGCGTAAACATTCTTCGCTTGCCACGCATTTCGCTTACACTCACCGTAAACCAACACCATGTCTAGCTTTTCTTGTTTCGTGTATTGAACCATTTTTTTTCAAAAAAGTGAATCAAACTTTAAAAAATACAAAAAAACAAACACCAAAATCAAAACTTAATAATGTTTAAGCATTTGACAACTGTTTTGACAGTTAAAAATTAGGTTAACAGAATAGTCAAAGCCTATTAGATGCAGATAATTTATTAAATAGGCAAATTTTAATAAAAGGTATTTAAACTTTCAATGTTAAATAACTCCGAAACGAACGAAAAAAACAAAAAAATTTTAATAATTAAAAAAGCTCAAAATTAAATATACTATTGGTATCTTCTATTTTCAAAACTCCTGCCATCGAAAATTCTGTTCCGGTCGTCGCGACGCCTAAACCGTTAAAGGCGTCGGCATCAATTATCAGTCGAAATATAGCACTTGACCTCACCAATTATTTGCCATTTACAGAAATTTAATACCTGTCTTAGTTTTCGAGTAATCGGCGTTGGGAGTTTTAAGTGGAACACCCTGTATAAAAAAAATAGCACTAGGCGATAGAGTGGGGAATTTCACATCAAATACATACAGGGTGTTCCTTAATGACTTGCTAATATTTCAGGGTGTGATTCCTTAGGTCATTTCATGAAGAAAAGTTCATATAAACATATGTCCACAACGGCTTAATTTTTTTGATACAGAGTATTGAATTTTTTTTCCAATCGTTAATTTCTAATAATATCTCAGAAAGCATTTGAGATATTATTTTCAATTTCGGTATGTGTTAATAGGATATAGAACCACATATTTTAATTAGAAAAATTATTTTATCACTCCACTAGTGGCGTCCCTCCGATATTTTTTACCAAAAAAGTGGTACGCCACTGACATTTTTCCATGTCTATATATTTCCTGATTAACCTGATCAATTCTACATGAAAACGGTCTTTTAAGTGTTACTCGTCAGATGCACATTTCTTGATTAAAACAATTAAATTCATATTGAAATTCATTACACAGGCACACACAAAAAAAAATTGTCGATTACACGGACCAGACCAATCATCCCTAGATTACTTTGGCTTGTTGAATCTGAATCCGGCGTCAGTTTTGCCCCACCACGTCACAATTTTTCTCTATTCTTAGAAAAATCGTTAGAAAAATGCAATTTTCCATTTTTGCATTTTTCTAACTGTTTTTTGAGTATACAAAAAAAATTATGACGTGGTGGGGCAAAAATGACACTGGATTTGGATTCAGCAAGCCAAAATACACCGAGTAGTGTAATCCGTGTAATCGACATTTTTTTTGTGTGTGTGTGTGTGTCTGTGTGCCTGTGTAATGAATTTCAATATGAATTTAATTGTTTTAATCAAGAACTGTTCGTCTGACGAGAAAAACGCAAGAGACTGTTTTCATGTAGAATTGATCAGGCTAAGCAGGAAAAATATCGACATGTCAGTGGCGTACCACTTTTTTCGTAAAAAATATCAGAGGATATACTCGTAGGAACGCCACTGGTGCACCGATAAAATAATTTATGTAATTAAAATATGTGGCAGTATATCCTATTAACACATACCAAAATTGAAAATTATATCTAAAATACTTTCTGATATTAAAAAATAACGATTAAAAAAACATTCCGACACCCTGTAGTAAAAAATGTAAGCCATTGTGGACATATGTTCATATGAACTTTTCTTCATAAAATGACCTAAGGAATCACACCTTGAAATATTAGTCATTAAGTTTCACCCTGTGTATGAAGTTTTTTTGTACGATCAAAAAGGTAGGCTCCAGATTGTTTTATGTAACGCACGAGAATGGAACTTGGCGAGACATAAGTGCGGCGCGCAAAGCATGCGCGCTCTTGGACGCGCTTCACTAAATTTGTTGTAACTTTTGAACTAATTAATGAAATTGAGCCCAACAAAGCTTAAATGAAAGAAGAAACATGTGACTATTGGATTATTATATTTTCAAATATAATAATGAATTTATGTAGAAATAGTATATACATATGAAGTCGGAAGATAAAGAAAATTGCTATGAAATGGGTGTAAGCTCTTCCATTTCTACTATGTTAAAAAAGATAAAAACCTGAAACTTTCATATATTAATCTTGAAGTAATGTGCAAAAAGATCTGATGAGAGAAAAAAATCTATTTTTGAAGATGTACACTTCCAAAATTTCAAGATTTTCAGAAATTGATAAAATTTGATATGTATAACTAACTTTAACCACCTATTACTCTGGTTTAAATCGCGTTATTAGATTTCTGTAGGTACGATTTTTAAAGCTTGAAATGTGTACTTTAAGATGCTTCAAGGAAATTTACTTTAAAAATTAAATTAACCCGTTTTATTTAAAAAAAATAAAAGATAAATTTTTCTTTGCTCCAAAATTCATGAAACTAGGGGTAAAATAAACGTTAATAACTTTTACTAAAAAAATTGTTTAGCATACCCATCCATCGGATCTTTTTATACATTACTTCAAGAGTAATATGTGAAAGTTTCAGATTTTTATTTTAAAAATTGTAGAAGCGGTAGCTATTACCGATTTCATTGGAAATCTCTGTATGTTCCGACTCCATATATATACTATTCCTACACAATCGTTCTATATTTGAAAACATGATAATCCAATATCTACATATTTCTCGTTTAAGCTTTGTTGAACTCAATTAGTTCAAAAGTTACAACAAATTTAGTGTAGCGCGTCCGAGACCGGTCACGCTTCACGTCGCCACGTTCTATTCTGCCGCGTAAAACAAAAAAATCTGGAGCCTACATTTTTGATCGTTCAAAAAAACTTCATTTATGTTTTTGATATGAAATTCCCCACTCTATCGCCTAGTGCTATTGGTTTTTTTATGCATATTTTTTATTTTGCGAGTTATTGGCCAAAAACCGAATTCCGGCCAATGTTTTCGATTTTTGTAGGATTCGCCGGCACCTTAGAGTTGTACACTTTTTACTTCCCTCGCATACCGAAGGGAAGTATTGTATTCGAGAAAAAATCACCCTTCTAGATTTTTTCGGATTTGAACGTTTCAGATCACGTAGATTACGGAAATATAGGTTTTTCAATTCCGTCTGTCTGTCTGTCTGTCGGTGCATTAACTTAAAAAACTGCTTGACGGAGAACAGTCAAATTTGGTAGGTAGTTGACGCTACTCTCAGCGAAAAAATGGTTAAACTTTCACTGGAAAATATAAAGGGAATAAATAATAATTAAAAAATTTTTTTACTCAAATTTAAAATTTCCACGTTTCATGACACGCTAAACCCATTTCAGAAAAAGAAAAAGTGAAAATTTTTTTCACCAACATTTTTGAAAATTTTTTTACCACTAAAATAGATGGATTTTTTTTCCTTTGTTCAAGTTTCAAATTTCCATGTTCCATAGTGTTCTAAACCTATTAAAGAAAAAAAATTTGAATGCTTTTTACCACTTTTGAAAAAATTTTACCACTAAAATAGATAGATTTTTTTTCTTTGTTCAGATTTTAAATTTCCACGTTTCATGACATTCCAAACCTATTTCGGAAAAAAAAAATTGCAACATGTTTTTACCATTTTGGAAAAAAATTTTACCACTAGAATGGATGGAAATTTTTTTGGTCAAATTTAAAATTTTCACGACATTCTGAACCCATTTCAGAAAAAAAAAATTGAAAATTTTATTCACCAACATATTTGAAAATTTTTTTACCACTAAAACAGATGAAAAACATTTTTTTGAAAAATGTTTTAATCTATTTATCACTACTATAGAATAGATGGAATTTTTTCTTGTTCTAATTTAAAATTTCCACGTTTCATGACATTCCAAACCTATTTCGGAAAAAAAAAATTTGCAACATTCTTTTACCATTTTGGAAAAATATTTAATCACTAGAATAGATGGAAAAAAATTTTTTGCTCATATTTAAAATTTTCACGTTTCATGACATTCCAGACCTATTTCAGAATAAAAAATTTTGAAAATTTTTTGACAAATTTTTACCACTAAAATAGATGGAAATTTTTTTTTCTTTGCTTAAATTTAAAATTTTCATATTTCATGGCATTCTAAACCTACTTCAAAGAGGAAAAAAAATTAAGTTTGTAATCTTTTTTACCACTACTATAGAATAGAAGGAAACTTTCCTTTTTGCTCAAATTTAAAACTTCCAAGTTTCATGACATTCTAAACCTATTTCAGCAGAAAAAAAATTTGAAAATTTTTTTACCAACATTTTTGAAAAATTAAAAAACAAATGAATTTTTTTAACCACCACTATACTTCCACTCCACTACGTGAATGTGGAATTGAAAATGTGACAGATGGCAATAATATTTGGCATATGCACCTATTATACTTTTATTGAAAAATGTACAGGGTGGTTATCCTAAGAAATAATTCACTCATGGTGGATATTTGTAAAGGTATTTGCGCAAGCCTTCCATATTTGGCGCCTGTCATTTAGTATTGAACTTTCGTTGTTAGATGAGCACTCTGTATATTTTTTTGACCAAAACTTATCAGGTTTTCTTTGTAATAATAGTAATAACTATATTCCGATTATTATTTTCAATGTCAGTTACGAAACTGTTAATTTTTTAGAGTGACCGCCATGCACAAATAAAGAGGGAAGTTCTGTGTAAATACTTTTACCAATTTTTTTGTCACATTCTACATCAACAAATTTTTTTTCTGAAAAATTCAGCCATATAACATTTACTGACCGATTTTTATCATTTTCTGTCTGACAACTAGACTATAAATATTAAAGAAACGGTTGTTCATTCATATCAAATTTAGATCACATAAATAGAACTGAAAATTCCTATTAAAATTTACTTAAAAACCTTAAAAGTGATTATTATTATTACGAATTTATTTGAGGTCATTTTTAATAGGAATTTTGAATTTTATTAATATGATCTAAATTTGGTTTAAATGAACAATCGTTTCTTTAATATTTAAGCCTATTATCATGCAAATTCCACAGTAAAGTTTCAGAATTACTCAAAATAGCCCACGATTGACCTGTTTCTTTTTTTAAAGTAATGCAAGATTTATGTATTTTTTGGATCGATATGTTTTGTCCACGTAAGTAAGCCTTTTCTGTGGCGTACGGCTGTGATTCGTTACGTGCAGTAATGGGTGGCCGGCAATTTTCTTGCTGCCGGGTAATGGAGGCTAGGTTTGAAGTGGTCAGAGCCAGGAGTTGCGCTAATTGTTCATAAGTGGGTAGTCCCAAGCTCGGTTGGGGTTGGTCCGTTATGGCGGCAGAGGGGACTGGGATCGTTCCAGTCGTTTGGTTTTGGAGCACTATTTGTCTTTGGGGCGTAGCACTAGGTCTTGCCGTCTGGTACGGCGGGGTGACGTGGTGGGCGCCGGCCGACGAGGTAGGCGTGACGAAGTACTGTGCGTTGGGCGGCGTGCTTGGACTTGGGCTGGTTGCTGTTGGTGGTACCATGCAGTGAGGGGTGGCCAGCTGGCGGCGAGGTGTCAGCGAGGCGTCGCTGAAGAGTTGGGGCCAGTCGGGTGTGGCAGCAATGGTGTACTGACCGCTGGGCAGCCCTGAGCCTGAGTGGGAGGCTTCCCCATGTGTGGAAGCGAATCCAGCGAAGCGGCGATCTCCCAGCGTCGAGGAATCGTCGTTGGCCCGGGATGCTGTTGGGTCCACCATACAGCGAGGGGGCATCACCATGTCATCATCACCATCTAATCCCTGTTCCATCGCCGAGTTTTCGTGCCACGATGCTGCGTTGCGCTCCATGCAGTAAGGGGGCATCGCCTGGGAATCGTTGCTACTCCATTCCATATTTGTTGCCTGGGTTCCATGCCAGGTGGCTGCGCTGCGTGCCATGCAGCGAGGGGGCACCGTCGTGATGACGTCATGCGTGACCCCAGTGTCGTGTCCTATGTTGGTGGCGAGTCCTGCCTCGCTATGCCTAGGCGCGGAGCCCGGCGACGCACAGTAGTGGGGCGCCGTCGTCGCGACGCCATGCGTAGCACTTGTGCCTGTGGAGAAATCAGAGGACATGCTTACCTCGCCGAGCCGGGTTGCTGTGTTGCTTGCTGTGCAGTGTGGGGCCACCGTCGTGGAGACGTCGGGCGTGACCCCCGTACCCCTTGTCAGGGCGTCGTGTTGGCGGAGCACTTCGTGGTCAGATGCTGTGAGGGGCGTCGTGCAGTGAGGGGGGGCCGACGTGGAGACGTCGCTCTCGACCCCAGTGCCTACTGCCTTGCCACTCCGGGTATGCATTGCCACTTGACACTCAACACAATAAAACTCAATTAAAACACACTGTCTGGTTACAACACAAGAGGAAGGGATGACCTCGTCAGCATTGGCGTTGGCTTCTGTGCTCAACTGACTTCTGTTTCGGCAGAAGACTATTAGTTGCTGAAGGCTGGAACATTACTACTTGAAGGATCGATCACTACTCCCTCGCTGAGAAAAAGTGTTTTCTTATATAGACTTTTTTTGTGCTCAAATGACTTCTGTTTCGGCAGAAGACTAAAGCATGAGCACAGCGCGCTAGACAAGTCATAACTTGTTCGCGACGCCGACGCCGATGACAGTTTCAAATTAATACAACGAAAAACAAAAAAAATGATTGTTACATATTTTTGGAAAAAAATCAAAAACTACGAAATTGAAATATTCAAGCCAAACTTCACACTTAGATTCCTAATGTAATTACAAACAACTTTTCCTTACGGTATTTTTCATTTTTGATAAATAAGGGCATTTCACGCCATTTTAAAATTTCCAATGACATTTTGGAGGTGTCATAGTTGTGACATGACAAATATGTTTAGCAATTGTGTGGCTTTTAATGATGCAGAAACCCGTTAAAAAATAATTGTATAGAAAAGTTTTCCATATGGTACAGATTTTTTGGCAGACACTGTATAAATATATATTATGGAAAAAAAATTGTTTGTTTAGAAGAATTAAAGTTGTACAGATTTTAAATATATATGAGCTTACATTTAAAAATAAGGTGTAGACGCTCCAAACTGATTAATTTTGAAGCATAGTGGCATGCATAAAATAAAAAAGGAATTATAATTTTAGCTATCAAACTTTGTCGTATAATTTTTTCTCTTCTAGTTTAATTTCGACCACGCATTTCCCTTCAAGAGATTATTCTTGGATTACCTACTTCTTATACCTTTCTTAAATAGAATCTAATAGGAAATACGAAATGAAAAAAAAGACATTAAAATAAGTTCTAATAGAATTTTTTAACATTAATATAATTCTGTAGATTATTACGTATCTACAACATTTTAGCTAATAACTTTTTTCCAACTTCTGACGTTTATTTAAACTACAGAACGCTATTGTACTTATAAATAACCTAGCAACAAAAATTGTTTACAATCAAGAAGTACAAACTCCGTCCTCATTTTGATAGGCTACACGAATTGTGTCCACTAAGTTTATTTTTCCTAGTAATAACATACACATGCAAGCTAAAGAATCTGGCTCATGGTATATATTAACCTTCTTCCACGGCGTTGCCAGTTAACTGGATGCCATCTGAACCATTTCTGTGGTTAGCAGGTATTCAAATTGTATATTTTTCGAGCGACAGGCACGGCAGTTAGTAGCAAACCGCTGAACTAAAATATTCACCGGGGTGTTAAAATGGGTCATTTGACTTCCAACCTAAAATAAGTTTTAATGACATAATACGGCATCTGTGAAGCTCTTGCGTTAATATCGCTAGCAGGTCAGATGGCGTCCGAATACCGGATGCCATCTGACTCGTGGAAGCCAATTGAACCTAAAATTTTACATTGTGGGATGCCAACTAATGCCGTATATATGTTACATCACACACAACACAAAGAACTTTTTAAAAAAGATTTATTTGATTATAGGATAGTAATTACTATCCTGAACATTAAGAAACAAATTGAATGACTTAAGACTAAGTGAGTTAGGAACTCTAGTAAATGAGTACGAAGACTGAGGAGCAAACGTTCCTTTACATATATTTATAAGTTTAAAACTGCTGACTTGAAGAGTCTCTAGAACAAAGGGAGTAACATTGTGCAATTTATTCTGGGAACATAACAAAGGAAATAATGTTGCAATCCTGTGAATCAGGTGATGCTGAATAAGCAAAAGGAGCAGCTGCAATATGTAATATGATATACCAGATAAGCCTACTTGTGTATGGCTCTAAGTATCATGAATTACGTTATAATATTTTATATAACAGCTTCCCCCTTATATAAAAAGTTGGTGCTTATGCAGTAACTTTTTGAAAGTAAAATAAGTGGAAAGTATATGAAATATTGAAAATAATAAAATATAACAATAAAAATGTTAAAGGTATATAAAATGGAAAATTGTAAAATTGTAAACTTGTAAAATGTAAAAATATAAGATATAAAATAGTAAGCGTAAAAATGCAATACAGTGCATGTATAAAAAGCATCAAAATATTAAAATAAAATCGAATAAATTTTCACTGAAGAGTTTCAGCACAAAAGTTAGAAAGGCACAAAACTGTTTTAACTAAGCTCTATGTCTTCGGATTCTTCGTCTTCTCTTCTTAGTGGAGGTCGTCTTCGTTGAGGAAGTATGCTAGTAAATGTCCTGGAGAGTTTACTAGGTCTCGGAGGAGCTGGGGGCGATGTGGAGACATCGGTGGTTGAATTTCTTCGGTGTATTCTATATTTATAGAATAGGTACACAAATAATAGTCCAAAGATTAAAACAATTATGAAGAAAGTGAACCAAGAGACGTGTTTGGTGACAAATGGTTCATTAATTAAGTCGTCTAAGTCTTTTGAATACTGATCGAGTTTGTGTTTAGCAATCTCGAGGTCTTCGGTGTTTAAATTGTTCAACTTCAAAGGTCTTAGATTGGGCACTCGAATGTTTTCGGGAATTTGGCCACAACACTCAAACGGGATTTGAATTGGGTGATTATTGTCTTTTACACTGATAGAGTCACTTGTGCTAGCTTGGATTTTGGTAATACCTATAAAAGCGTAGCACTTTGGTTCTAGTTTAATGATCGAGTTTTTAGATATTATGTCGGTCGAACTTATTTTGGGGCAATTAATCGTCACATGTAAGGGTTCTGCGTTTATCACTAACCACTTGTTCTCACCTAGTTCTTGCACGTTGTAGCCTTGACTGATGATGAGTGACGTCTGGCAGTTTTCGGGAAGTGTGTCGAGGTTCTTGAAGAGACGGGCTTCGCATATGGCATTGTTGTCAATTGGATATGCAAATAAATTTGAGCATAGCTTGGTATTAGGATAGATTGGTTTGCATCTTTCGAGGTTTGCGATGGGTATAAACATCAAAGAATCATCATCTCTCGCGATATATTTTTGAGAAGTTGATAAAATGTGAAATAGACCAGTTCTATTATCCAGAATAGGAATGGGATATAGTTTAAAAACAGAATATGTTTGAGGGTCTATTAGTGGTATGTCTAATACGAATATTAATTCTGAGTTTACCTGAAAAGCTTTCAATTCAATAATATCTAAGTATTGTGAAACCTTTGATAATTTGATCGGGAGAGGCAAATTGTTCTTTTGTAAGTTTTGTGAAATCTCTTGTAGAGAGTTTACCAAGTCCTGAGGATTAATGATTGATGTGTGAATTATCTTAAGTCTCGCAAAAGTAATGGAATTTAAAATATCATTTAAATTGTCCTCGATAAATAAATAGCTTGCCATGAGTTGCTCGCAAATACTTAGGAATTTTAATTTTGTATAAGCTATTCGCGTTTCGCCTTCGATTTTTAAAATCTGTTTTTCGATTTCTTTTATGTCCTTATTGAATGTCTCTTCGTCGATTTGCAATTGTCGAACAGTTAGATTGAAATTCTTTATGACCGAAGTTGTGACAGATATTTGGTTTTTGAGCAAGTTCTCCAATTGGTGTTCGTCATTATTAAGTTTGTTAATACAGTTTAGATAGTATTCGCCATCCTCAGCATCTAGATTGCCGGTGATTGATTTAAATATTGAACCTATACCGTTCAAGAGTCCGCGTTTGTAGCGTTTCGTATCGAACAGTATTTCGTCAAATTTACTCTTTATGGATTTAGAAATTTGTGTTAATAGACTAAGGTGTGTTTTAACTTCACTTGTGAAGGTTACCATGTCTAAATATGCCGGGTCAAGTGTGATGAAGATTTTGTCTAAAATTTTGTCGTTTCTATCAATAGCTGTCTTGAGTGTTGATATATTTTTATGCACTAGTAATGTCCATTTCTTGTGGGAAATTACAATGTCAGTGTCTCGGTGGTAATACACTCCGATAGTGTTGTTTATTGGCGTTATTGAGTACTGGGATACTGCTGATCCGAACAGCAAGAGAAACCTGAAAATAAAGTTTAATTTTCAAAATAAGGTTTCATCCTGTCAAAGTTAACTTTAGTAGTCTGGTCTGTTTCAGGATTTGACAAAAGTGCTGAATTTTGAAAGATTTCTATAATTTTGAATGGGCCATTAAATTTGTTTTGTAGTTTGTCTTTAATCTGGGATTCTTTTACGTAGACTTTGTCTCCAATTTGGTAATCGGGTCGATTTCCGGGGACATGTTTATCGAAACGAATTTTCGCTTTTGCTTTTTGATCTAGCGTACGACTACGCGCTATTTTATAGTAGTGCGAGATTCTATTGTTAAGGTCTCTAACATACTTAGTTATCAACTCTTTTTGATTGTATAAGGTTTCGGGTGGTCTACAAGAAGTGTGTCCGAATACTAGTTCGTATGGACTAAAACCGTGGGTTTTATTGACTGAGTTATTATAGCATATTACTGCGTAGGGTAAAATAGTCAGTGGATGTTCGTCAGGGTTTTCGGCTTTATGGACTCTAATCATTTCAGCTAGGGTAGCATGAAATCGTTCTATTGATCCATTAGATTGAGGGTGCCCTACACTTGAATAAGTTAATTTTATGTCGTATAGAGTACAGAGATCTTTTAGTAGTCTATTATCGAATTCGCCACCGTAGTCACAATGGACTCTCAAAGGGGTGCCATAGTGTTGGAAATATAGTAACAGGGTGTTTACTACAGATTTTGCGGATTTGTCTTGGATTGCGTATGCCTGGGTAAATTTAGTCAACTCGTCGCGAATGGTCAAAGCGTAATTTCGAGTTGGGGTCTGAAATATATCGATATTGATTCGTTCGAATGGCGTTCTTGGCGTTTCCGTAATTACCAAAGGACTAGTCATGTTTTTACGATACACTTTATTCTTTTGACAAATCTCGCAAGATTTGATAAAGTTTTCAACATCCTTAGATAATCCTTGCCAATTATATTTATTTTTAATTCTCCGCATCGTTTCATTTATTCCACGGTGAAGATTATTTTTACCGCAATGATGTTGGTCTAAAATGATAGGGATTTGATCTTCATCGGGGGTTTGAACGATGTTCTGGCATATTACGATTTTTAAGTCTTTTTCTGCGAAAATGAATGATAACATTTCTAGTATCGGGAGATCTAGATTGTTCTCGACATAATACGTTTTGGAAAGGTCTAAAATGTTTTGTCTTTTATACAGTACCATGAACAAATGTTCTACTGTAGATTTAACGTCGAATGGCAAAGGGACTATAAAATACTTCCTATGTCGGACTGATTTACTCGAGACGATATTAATGGTGTTTTTGTAAAATTCAGGGTGTTCTTCGAAAATGTCTTCGATTATTTTATGATGTAGGTCTTGCAAGTTATCTTGCTGGAAAAAGGTTATGATATTTTTATGTTCTCTGTCCAAAAGTTGTTTGTTGGAAGTTTCGATTTTTGAATAGTCTATCAAAGATTTCGTTTTATACAAATTAACAAAAATATCGAATTCTTGAGCGACTTGCTCGTTAGTTATTTGGGCATTTTCGTTTGGGTTTTCGTCATCGTCTTGTTCGTCATATTCTGAATCGTCAGTTTCGTTCGCGGCTAGTATTTTTGAGTGGAGTTTAGAACATTCCGAAAAATGGTTGATCTTAATTCGGGATAGCGCGTCCGCGTTTTTATTGATCTTGCCGGGTTTGTATACGATCTCATAGTCGTATTCCTCTAGTTTTAATCGCCAACGTGCGAGTCTACTTCCTGGGTCCTTTATTGAAAATAACCAGGTAAGTGGTCGATGGTCTGTTACCAACTTGAATTTTCTGCCGAATAGGTATGGCCTAAAATGCTTTACTGACCATACTATGGCTAAAAGCTCGCGTTCGATCGTGGAATACTTGGTTTCCGCAGCGCATAAAGTTCGAGATGCGTATGCGATAGGTAAGTCTTTGCCTATGTTGCCTTGTGAAAGGACAGAACCAATGGCGAATGCACTTGCATCGGTGGTTAAAATGAATTCGTCGTTAAAATTGGGGTAAATGAGAATCGGTGTTGTCGTTAAAGTTTGTTTTAAATTTTGAAAAGAATTTGAACAGTCATTGTCGAAGTTAAAAGGTATGTCCTTTTGCAGTAGCTTCGTCAATGGTTTGGTTATTTTAGAGAAATTGGGGATGAATCGCCTATAATATCCGGCTAAGCCTAAAAACGACTTAATTTCTTTGGGATTTTTAGGTTGGGGAAAATTTAAAATTGCATCGACTTTAGTGGGGTTAGGTTTTACACCGTCTTTAGTGATGAGATGGCCTAAATAAGCGACTTCTTTGCGGAGGAACTCGCATTTGTCGGGTTGAATTTTGAGGTTTGCCTTTTGTAAGCGTTTGAAAACTTCTGTTAGGCGTGAAATATGGTCATGGATGGTAGGGGAGTAGACAATAATGTCGTCCATATAGACAAGACATCGTTCATTTTGAATACCTAACAAGATATTGTCCATTACTCTTTGGAAAGTTGATGGGGCATTTTTGAGTCCGAATGGCATTCTTACAAATTCGAAATGACCATTCTCAACTGTGAAAGCAGTTTTTTGGATATCTTTCGGGTCTATTTGTATCTGGTGAAATCCAGATGCAAGGTCTAGCGTTGTGAAATATTGGCATTTGCCTAGTTGATCAAGAAGGTCAGAGATGTTGGGAAGAGGATATTTATCGTCAATTGTGACTTCATTGAGTTTGCGATAATCAACTACAACTCGCCACTTCTGTTTGCCAGAGGCATCCAGTTTCTTAGGGACTACCCAAACAGGGGATGACCAGGGTGAAATCGAGGGTTGAATAATACCTTGATCTAACATTTTAGAAATTTGAGTTTTGACTTCTTCTTTATGGACTTGGGGGTAACGATAAGATTTTGTAAATATAGGTCGGGAATCATTCGTATCGATCGGGTGTTTAATTTCGTTCGTAAATGTCAAATTGTCACCTTCTAAATAGAAAATGTCTTGAAAATCTAAACAAAGCTGCGTTACTAATTCGGCCTCTTCTTCATTTAGATGATCTAAACGTAATTGATTTTGGATTTCAAAAGATCTGTCTGTCGGTATTTGTTGGTCAGGACTGTCAGTGTTGAAATTAAAAATCGATTTAAACTTTTGAATTGGTTCTAAGTCTAAATTGGAAAATTCGATTGATTTTGGGATGGCATTTGCATTAATTATTGTCGTGAGAAATTCTCCGTTTTCGTCTACCTTAACGAGAGCATTGGGTAAGCGAACTTTCTCTTTTTCCTGGGCTAACAGTATAGCCTCAGTATTCCGCAAATTACATTTCAATTTAAATATCTTTTCCATACGTGGTTCTATAGAAATTTTGTTTTGATTTTTGTTTTCACGAGGAACCTTTGAAATGGGAATTTGAGAATTGCAAATATTTTTTGGAGGTGGTTCTGGTAAATCCTGATTTACCTCAAAAAGTGGGACAGTTTTAAAATTCGTAATTAATTGATTGTTGTTCATATCAATAACACATTTATAATGTTTGAAAAAGTCGGCTCCTAATAGTCCATCGAATTCGATGTCTAAATCGCAAATGTATACCTTATGCGGGTCATTAGCTGTAAAAGGTATAAGAACAGATTCGGTTATCGGAATTTTTTGTTCTGTTATGCCTTGTATGGCAACGTTCTCGGGAGATCTGCGTTTATAATTTTCGGCAAGTTTTGGTTTGAATATTGATATACCTGCGCCGGTATCGAGTAACATTCTGTATCTCCGTGTTATGTCTTTGATGTAATATAAATTTCTTGAATTTACAGTTAATGATGGATAAGAAATTACATTATAATTTGTTCTGGGAAATTCAGGGACGGATTGAAATTGTCCTCTAGATTCATAGTTTGTAGTTGGTTGGACATTTGGTCGATTTGGAAATCCGGTTGCTGCGTTGGAGTATCTGTAGGATACTCCGGGCCTTGGCAAAAATCCGGTTGATTAACAGAATAATTCATATGAGGGTTTGATGGATAATCGGAATAATTTTCATATTGATTTGATGGGTAATCAGTATGGTTTTGGGAATTGTCAGAAAAATATTCTTGTGGCATGTAATTGTCATTAAAATTGGAATCAGTTGGAACATTTTCAAAATTATCAAATTGTTGATAATCTTGTTCACAATAAGAATTATAATTTTCGCAATTTTGCGCATCATAATTGTCAAAATTAACATGGTGCGTTTTCTGTGGATTTTGACGGTTGAAATTAGAAGGTTGTTGATTAGGAGGTCTTTGTTGGTAATTTGGGTTAGGTCTTATTACAGAAGGCCTATTTTGTTGGGGAGAATTATTTTGTGAAAAATTTTGTTGTGGGGCAAAGTTGCCTGGACTATAATGATTTGACGAGCTTTGGAAATTAGGTCTCGAAAATTGTTGGAAATTGGGCCTAGAAAATTGTGTTGGAGTTCCACTAAAATAATTTTGTCTGTAATTAGGATTTTGTTGAGAAAATTGTTGTTTTGCACGACACTCGTTAAAGTTGTGTCCACTTCTTTTGCAATAATTGCAAAATTGCTGGGAATTTGGACGTCTTTGTTGAGATTGTACAGGGTTTTTGTTAGCTGGTTTATTTGAGAATTTTTGTTGCTCAAAGTATGACAATTGAAGTTCTCGTTTGACTCTACTAATTGCGTCTAGCATATTTCCTGGATTGCCAGCGCGAATTATTTGGCCTAGTTTAGATTCTAGTCCTGTGAGTAGGGTATTAAGTGTCATAGTTTCGATTAGACGTGATTGGGCGGTTTTCTCTTCTAATGTTAATGTTTGTTTCTGCACAGCGGCGTGCATTTTGGCATTATGTGTTTGTAATCGAGAAATAAATGTTAATGCACTTTCATTCTGTAATTGATGTATTCGTTGCAAATCTTGAATAAGGGCTGTTAAGTCGCGTGAGTCGCCAAAGTGCGCCTCGAGCAAGCTTTTTATCTCTGCCCAAGTAGCAGGATTTCGCGAATTTATTAGCTCTGATGCTTTCCCGCGAAGCTTATTTTTAATATGCAATGTTACAAGAATTCTTTGGTCATCTACTGCCATTCCTTGTGCATAAACACATGCAGAAATAAATGTGTGTAAAAATATAGGGTTCCCATCGAACTCAGGTATTATTGAAAAGATTTCACTTAACTTGTAGGGTTCAATGGTTATTGTTTCGTTTGCTGTAACGTTCTGGTTTTCATTTCCATCGACTTGATTGTCAGTCATTTTTAATAGGATATTATTATTTAATTTAAAAGAAAATTAAATTTTAATTAATTAAAATTATTATGAGGTGAAAATCAGAATGGTACGGCACTGGTGTAATAAATGTTTCACAAACTTATGATATACTGATTAGCTTGGAATGTGTTTGAATGCAAAATAAATGCAAAGGTAAAGGTCGTGTAACAACCTTCTTGAAATTAATATTAAAATTGAAATTTGATCTGTTGAAATGTATAAAATTTCTTGATAAGTTTAATGAGTCTTTCGCTAATCTGGGTTATAGAACTGTTGTTTTATGTTACGTACAAATTAAAATAAACTAAATGATTGGATTTGGTTTGAAAAATGTTAAATGTTGAGCACAAAATAAAACGAGATGATTCTTTGTACTTACATTAATGTTTTCATCTCCGTGGACTCGTGCAGCTGCAGTGCGACTTCGTAAAGCTAGCTCCGTCTGTTCTCGACGTCGAAGACACCAACTTCTGAGCAGGGATGATTTTCTTACTTGCTAAATGTGTTTGTTGTTCGTTGAGTGGTTGCTTCTTAAAACTAATTGTTGCTTGTTGTGTTTCTTGGTTGATTATTTCTTGAAATTGATTTGTTGCTTGAAAAATTGTTTCTTGGAATTGATTTGTTGTGTGCTGAGGTTCTTTTTCTTCTCGAAGAATTGGGATTCACCACTCCTGTCCTAAAGTTCTCCTTGTTCTTCCAGACTTTCCCTCCAGTTAGGCACCTTTTTGCAGATGTTGTCCTTGTTCTCTCGGGTAGTTTCTGGTAGTTAGGCTCCGGTACAGGGTGTTTTGAAGATCCTTTTCGACTGCGCCAATTGTTACATCACACACAACACAAAGAACTTTTTAAAAAAGATTTATTTGATTATAGGATAGTAATTACTATCCTGAACATTAAGAAACAAATTGAATGACTTAAGACTAAGTGAGTTAGGAACTCTAGTAAATGAGTACGAAGACTGAGGAGCAAACGTTCCTTTACATATATTTATAAGTTTAAAACTGCTGACTTGAAGAGTCTCTAGAACAAAGGGAGTAACATTGTGCAATTTATTCTGGGAACATAACAAAGGAAATAATGTTGCAATCCTGTGAATCAGGTGATGCTGAATAAGCAAAAGGAGCAGCTGCAATATGTAATATGATATACCAGATAAGCCTACTTGTGTATGGCTCTAAGTATCATGAATTACGTTATAATATTTTATATAACATATATATATATATATATATATATATATATATATATATATATATATATATATATATATATATATATATATATATATATATATATATATATATATATATATATATATATATATATATTTATTTATTTGAAAAGTGCACGATTGGAAAATAAATAAAATCCTCTAGTGGGCAAGAGTTTAAAATTTTTAGGCCGAATCCCATAGCAAATTGTTATTAACTTTTTTAATAATAATTAATTTCTCGGAAATATCTCGGGTTATATTGGTCATGTTTTAAAAATCTAAATATTAAAATATTTGCTTCGATAAAATTTGATAAACCACCGGAGAAGAAACAAAATTTTTAATAAACATGAATTTCAGAATAATTTTAAAATTTTTGAAAATTGTCAAAGTGAACAAAAAGTTAGCACATAATAAGTATGTTCCCTTATTATGAAAATACAGATATAGATCTACAATTAGAGCCTAAGAAGTCGTTCTTATAGGCTGGGTTCTCGAACCCAGAAATTATAGCGGTTTTCACTCTCTTGAGATTAAGTCAGGCAAAAATTAATATTTTCAAAATCGATCCACATCACCTTCTTCAAAGTACCTTTAGCTCCGATTGGCTCAATTTTCAACTCAATCACATATTTTTTCGAAAAGACTTTGTACCCCGATGAGACGGTCTATCTGGATAACGTAAATAAATGTTCAATTCAATAAATGCAAGAGTTTTAGCAAAAAGAATAAGAATAAAGGATACATATGCAAATAAAACACAACATAAACATTTTAAAATATATTTATTGGCCTCTAAATAATACAATTTTATTGCTTTGATGCCTAGTACTTTGGCATTATAATATGTCAGCAATGTGCATACGATTTGAGTAAAAAGTATTGCACAGCTTTTATAACTTTTTAATTACTAGTTCAATTAAATAATGTTTCATACATAAAGAAGGAACAGGTTTCTGGTTTGAATTTTATTTATACAACTTTCTATTTTGACACTTGAGTTAGTAACTTGTTTTTTAAATCACACCCTATAATATGGCTTTATGACTTTTTTTTATATATATATACCTACATATTGGGGCATCGACTACTAAGGTCATTAGCCCTTCATCTCATAATAAGAGATACCTGTACAATATACATGTACTTTACTTTAAGTGAATTGGTAAGCCGATCATTATTAGATATCAGATTGCTAGGACTATTTAAGGTAAGTTAAGAGATATTTTTCAATAATAATTAACACCATATATTAGATCAAGTTTCCAATATACTCATAAATCTTTTGGTATATATTTGAGCGTTTTAAAGATTCAATTGTGTTCATTAAATTCACATGACGATTATTAACGCATACGTTAATGTGATTTGATAGGTTCAGCGCTCTTCTATGTTGTCCAAATATAGGACACTCTATTAAAATATGTTTCGTCGTTAATGCTTCATTGCAATTATTACAATTCGGTGGTTGATCTCCTGTGAGCATATAACTGGATGTTAAGTTGGTGTGACCTATTCTCAGTCTCGTTATTACAGATTGTTCCCTGCTTGTCAATGGTGTACTAGCTTTCCATTTATTTATATTGTGCTTAATTTCTTTTAGTTTGGTAATAATTCCGTTCCATTCCTCTTGCCAACTATCTATAACTTTCTGTTTCAAGTATATTTTCAAGTCACTATTACGTATAGGTATATCATCTGATTGGTCAAACTCTGCTGCCCGTTTCGCTGTGTCGTCTGCAAGTTCGTTCCCAGGAATACCCATATGGCCAGGAGTCCAAATACAAATTACCTGTTTGCCCCGAGTTTGTAACCAATGTGTGAGTTCGAGGATGGATTGTACCAGTGGATCGGTGGAGGAGCAATCAGACAATGCTTGTAATGCACTCAGCGAATCAGTACAGATCAAGGTCATGGGAAGATTTTTCATCTCGGAATATCTCAAAGCCATCCAGATGGCATATAATTCTGCAGTATAAATGCCTGCTGATTTGGGTAAAGACCAGCTGTAGGCATTATTGTCGTCTGAGAAAACACTTCCTACACCTTGGTCTAATTTAGAGTCATCTGTATATAATATATGGCCTCCTTCGTAAGAATTCACTATTGAGTAAAACTCCGTTAAAAGTAGCTGTCGGTTAACATCACTCATTTTGAATTTAGTGCATTCTAAATGAAATCTTGGGAGCATCAGCTTCCACGGTGGGATTTCAGTTGGATGAAGGTTGTAAACGGGAGTTAAACTTTCCTGCATTGAATTTGAGAGTTCGTATAATCTTACGCCAACAGGTCTTGAGATAGTGTTTCTATTCTGGTACGGTAAATATAGGTTTCGGCTGAGAGTATCTTATAATTAGGATGTTCTGGTTGCGCCCAGATAGAAAAAGAATAGGAAACTAGGAACTGCTGTCGCCGGTATTCTAAGGAAGGAATTCCGGCTTCACAGCAGAGTGCCTTGTATGGGCTTGTGCGATAAGCCCCTAAAGCCAGTCTTAGTCCGATGCAGTGGATGCTGTTTAATTTTCTTAGTCGGTAATTTCGTGTCTGACCCATATACTACACATCCATAATCTATTCTGGATAGTATCATTGTTCTGTGGATATTGAGAAGGATTTCCTTATCTGCTCCCCAATTGATGCTCGATATTGATCTTAACAAATTAAGCACTTTTTCAAGGAAATATCATTTATATGGGCCCCCCAATACAACTTACTATCTAATGTCATTGCCAAGAACTTTGTTTCGTTTTTATATTCTAACGCTCGACCTTGCAGCGTTAGATTTGGATGTCTGTGTTCCGATCGTAATCGACAGATTATTTGCTTTCTCCAAGAGGTTATTGATAGCTGTTTGTAAGTTGTTTTCAATATTTTCTATTTGTCTTTCTGAATAATATATTGCCAAATCGTCGACATATAACATCCTTCCTATTGATGGGTTTATGGAGGTCAATAGCTCATTTATTGCAATAGCAAATAATACTACGCTCAATGTTGAGCCTTGAGGCACTCCGTTTTGTAAGTGTCGAGCTTCTGATGTATAGTTTCCTACACGTACTCGAAAGGTTCTGTTATGTAAGAAGCTTTGAATGAAAAGAGGCAGGTTGCCCCGGTGGCCCCATTTATAGAGAGTTTCGAGAATGCTGAATCTCCAAATCATGTCGTAGGCTTTTTCTATATCGAAAAATACTACAATTGTATGATTTCTCTTGCTAAAGCTGTTTAGAATAATTGTCTCCAATTGGACTAGATTGTCTGTGGTGGACCTATGCTTTCGAAAACCCATCTGTGCTTCTGACAATAATTTGTTTTTTTCTAAGTGCCACATAAGTCTATTGCTAACCATCTTTTCTATTAGTTTTCCTAAACAGCACGTTCATGAGATAGGACGATAGTTATTAGGTGACTTTGGGTCTTTTCCTGGTTTCAATACAGGAATAATTATTGCTTCTTTCCACTGATCTGGATAGACGCCTTCTAGCCAGATTTTATTAAGTACCAATAGTAGGGACTCTTTAAATGTATATGGCAATTGCCGAATCATCTCATAAGTAATTTTATCAGATGCTGTTGAGGAATTTCCAGCAGTGTCAAGGGCCTGATCCAGTTCCGTAATCTTGAAAGCTTCATTATAGTTTGAGGTACTACGCTCACTAAAGTCCAGGGGAGTTTCAGAGATTTCTTTATGTTGTAAAAAGTCTGCATCATAGTTAGAGGAACTACTAGCGTCTTTAAAATGATTCGCTAATGTTTCTGCTACTTCATTGGTCTCTGATATTATTTGACCATTTAGTTCCAAGATAGGTGAAATGTTTGGAAATTTTTTCCCCATTATAGTTCTTATTTTTTTCCATACGTCTGATATAGGTGTATTAGTAGTGATTGAGCTAACATAGGTCTCCCAGGAATGTTTCTTACTACTCAAGATAATGCGCCGAGCTACTGCCCGAGCACGTTTAAGGCAAATGCAGTCCTCTTGAGTTGGATATCTTTTAAATTTGTTTAATGCCTGTTTTTTATTTTTAATGGCAGTAGCAACTTCGTTGTTCCACCAAGGAACTCTTGGATGTCGACGGTTACTTGTTAGTTTATTTGGAATGCTACTTTCGGCCGCATGAATAATGGTAGTGGTTATTGTGTCTACTGCGGCATTTGTGTGATTGGGAATTTCTATTTGTACTATTTCTTCTTTAAATTTGGCCCAATCTGCTTTATGTAAGTTCCACCCTAATCTAGACATATTCGGAATGTTAGCTTCAGCAAACTTTATACATATGGGATAATGGTTTGAGCAGAGATGATTGTCAAGTACTACCCACGAGAATCGATTTGCAATTGAAGGAGAGGATAGAGTTAAATCAATAGGAAAGAATGAGTTCGATCTACTATTAAGGTATGTCATATCGCCTGTATTAAGTAAGACCAAATTGTTATCATTAATAACCAATTCTATTATTCGTCCTCTTTGATCTCTATTCTCTGATCCCCATAAGGGATTGTGGGAGTTGAAATCTCCTAATATCAGATAGGGTATTGGCAATTGAGAAATCAGGTGTTCTAAGTCATTTTTATTCCATGCAAAATTAGGTAAATACAGGTTGCAAATTGTCATTCTGATCGGGTAAAATATTTGTACAGCTATCGCTTGTAGTTGGGTTTGTAAAATAATTTCATTTACATGGATATTATTTTTAACGTATATAGCTACTCCTTCCCTTGCAGGACGGTCAGGGAGGACACTCTTGCTAAAATTGTTAAAGCCTCTGATATTGAATTTCTCTCCTGGTTTTAAATGGGTTTCTTGTAAACAAATGCAGAAGGATGATGTCTCCATCAATATTTGCTTTAGGTCTGCATAATGATGTTTTAGTCCGTTACAGTTCAACTGTAAAATATTTTGTGCTAGCTATAAGATTGGTGAAAAGTTATACAATGGAGTAAATAGGCTAAATATAAATAAATAAATAAATAAGTGAATAAATAAACAAATAAATAAATAAATAAATTGACAAATAGACAGACAAATAAATAGATAAATATGGAATCAAAAAGAAATAAAAAAGAAAAAGAGAATAAAAAATATATTCAAAAATATCACAGACAATATCACATCTCATCCATTTTAGTGCCTGATAGAGCTTGCTGCTCTGTCGAGGCACGGTCATCTGGTTCTAGGTTAGATGATATTTCTGATTGGATCATATTTGCTGTTTCTGACTTACGGCCCTTTCCTTTCTGCCAACCAGGTTTTCGTTTCCTCGCTTTTGTTTTACTTTGCGTGGATGTACGACTCGTATCAGAGTCAACAGCAGTTAATTCTGGAGACTCGTCAGCTTTTCGCTTATCTCTACTACATGAGGAATCTGATGCATATGCAGATGTTGTTGGTTGAGATCTACTCAAAGGTTTTAAGAAGGTAGGTGCGGTTTGAGTTTCATCTTGCAATGACGGTTTTGTTGTGGTTTTTTCTGTATTTAGGTGTTTTTTAATAAAATTGGTCATTAACGAGTTAATTACTTCAGTTAGATGTGGAATTAATTCCGTTACAATATCTTTATTCTTCGCCTGTTGAGGTATTGATTGAACTGTCTGCGCATATGATACTCCCGGTGTGGGAGTAGTGGTTACCACCTTTTTCTTTGCTTCAAAATAACTATTTTTTTCTGTGATTTTTACTTTTTGTATTGCTACTTCTTGAAGATAAGTTGGACATTTAGGGTCTTTTGCAGAATGTGATCCATTACAGTTAACACATTTATATGGTAGTTCGCATGGTTTTCCCTCATGAGGGCTGCTTCCACATACGCATCTAGGTTCAGATGTGCACTTAAGTGCAATATGACCGAAGGAAAGGCATCTAGAGCAACGAAGTAGGGCTGGGAAATATGGACGAATCTGTAACCTATACATTGCCGCATTAATATATTGTGGTAGTCTTGGTGTATTAAAAGTTAAAATTAAGTTTGGTGTATCTATTAGTTTACCATCTTTTGTGTCTGTATCCTTTTTACTGCTATTACTCCATTTTCTAATAGATTCTGTTCGAGTTCTACTAAAGAACAATTTAAGAAGTCTCTACAATAGACAACTCCTTTACTATAGTTTAGAGTTTCATGTGGGGCTACTTCTACTGGAATATCTGCAAAACGTTCTACTTTTAGGAGTCTTCTGGTCTGAGCGCTGGAACTAGTTTCTACTAATAATCCGTCTTTAATCTTTTTGAGCATTTTTAATTCTCCAACAAGGCCATACATGGTTTTATGTATCAAAAATGGGCTAATTTTTGAAAAATCTGTTCCATCTAATTTTTTAATGACTAAGAACCGGGGTTCCTCTACCGCCGTCTCTTGAGTCATTCTAGCTGTGGTTGTTTTTTTTGTAGGTATTTTAGGTGACCCCTCACCGGTTGTGTCTGTTTCTTCGGGAGCAGACGCCTCCCCTTTTGATTTTTTGCTGAGGCTCATGTTGTTCCCACGAGTCGGGACGAACTAAGTATCCAACACGGCAGTGCGCCCTTACCGTGTTAAGGCCTACTTAACATCGGTGGCGGCCAGGTATCCAATGTCCACCGTTTGCGACTCTCTTTCGTGGAGTCATTCTCCTCTCAGCACGGTTCAGTTTACACCTTAGGTTCCGCCCCGTTTACGTCGGGGAGACGACCTGAGGTACCTCGGGTTCGCCAAACCCGTACTTACTAGTGTCCTTGTAAGCCCCTGAGGGGGGCTTTATGACTTATTTAACAGTATAAACACCAACCTTATGGATAAAAAGAGAACGACAAAAAAATTATTTGTATTAAACATTTTTTGATATAACTTCCTATTATTTAAAAAATTATAGGCAAAATATGTAACAGTTTTTATTTACCTTGATATGTAAAATGTGCAATGTTATCCTAAAATAAACCATTTTTTTTTCTATTCTAAGAAATATATAACCTAAGTATATTAAAAAATATTTAACTAGCTGTTTTTTTTAATACGGCTCTGTTTATTGTTTGCACTACCTATGAAATGTTATTACCATTAATTTCTTTTTGTTAACACCATCTCTAGAAGAGCAACTTCTTTGGCGAAAACATCGCCATAAGGAAATTTAATAAATTAATTATGTTTATCAAGAGGCAAATAGTAGATTATGCGAAGTTTAACAAATAACCAAGATAAAACTATAATAATACATACAATTTCTTTCGTAGGTTGCATTTTTTTTTCGGAGTAGCTGGCGCATTGAGAAAGGATGAACTGTTGAAATTAGAAACGGATAATGTTCAAGATTTGGGATCTACATTTTTAGTTACAATTAAGGCATCTAAAACTCACACAAACAAAATATTTACCATAGTAGGTAATAAACAAAACACCCTTCTCAATTTGATTAAACACTATATCTCATTAAGACCTGCACATACTCCACAGACGGTTTTTTATTTTTTATAAAAATAATAAATGTTTTACACAGCCAGTTGGCATAAACACATTTTCTAAACTGCCGTCCATTATAGCAACCTTCTTAAAATTAGTACAGCCGCATCTCTACACTGGGCATTGTTTTCGGAGATCTTCTGCCGAACCGCCATAATTGTATAACTCTTGTAGATTTACATGAATTTTGGCTACTAAATAAGATGAAGCCAAGTTTTAAAAAAATTGAACCGCCTTTAAAAAAAGAGTCACTAAAATTATAAAATGAAATTTCACCGTTGTTCGGTTAATTGAACTTCATTATCTGATATCGATTTTGTGGTCGGAGTAGTAATGAATAAATAACAAAATTGAACAAATATTTTCCTGACCTCAAAATCGATAATAAGTTTCAATTAATGTGACGACCCATTGTTCATAATTTTTAGTGACCTTTATCTTAAAGATGCTTAAACTTTTATCAAAAATTTTACTGAAGAAATGTTGTTTGTATAGAATCTTTCACTGGATGATTATCGTTGTTTTACTGTTCACTTATAATTTTTACTAAACATGCTAACTGTGCATCTATTATTTTACCGAACGCTTTACTTTTCATCTATTATTTTTATTGAACACTTATTGTTTTACTTTACCCGTAGTAAGTTAACAAGCATGGTTTTTTCACTTATTTAACGTTGGCCTATGTATGCTAATAAAACCAATTACCGATTCCAGGGGATGAGTTACCAACCTGGATATTTCACCTTGTAAGAAGAGTAGGGATTTTTAATTGCCTACCGCTTATCGGAGAGGGATCGCATAGCATCTGCGTATGCGCTGATATGCAAGCTAGAATTCATGAAAACAATTATTGGTAGAGTTGTAGGGAAATTATCTGCCGAGTAAATTTCATGAGTATGGGACTTCCGGTTCATAAGTGCCATTTTGACAAAATAATAAAGCCAATCAAGAAATATCATATTTAAAAAAACTCCGGCTCTTAGGATACAGCGTTGTATGTAATTGTAAAAACTTTGAGTGTACTTTTATAGTTACCAATTCAAATCAAATGGAATTGACTATATTACTGTTTTTCATTGAATGAAATATCGCATACTTCATTATTAATGCACTTCTAAATATATATAAGATATATATCAGTTTTATAAAATCGGTTAAACATTCACCTTACTAATGTCAATTTACATCTCCAATTAAACACACATAACCTGATTTTAAAGAATTTATTAAACATGTATTGGACGTCGTAAATACTATTTTGCACCTAGTTGTAAATTACATAACACCTAGACAGACCTTTTGTTAAATATTCCCACAAGATTCGAATAATTTTGAGGTGAATGTATTTATCATTTAAACACATTGACTATCGTTCAGATACGTTTATATTTTAACTGATAGATATTTATACAGTTTATACATACGCATGAGAGTTGGCCAATTCGTGCATCATAAGTTATACCTATTAGCATTATTATATTGTGAATAAGAAACAAATAGAAATATTATTTAAAAATGATGTGTTAGTGCGAAAACAGGTGGAGAGTAATTTATATTGTATTAATCCATAATTTTATGTAAATCTCTACTTCGAATTGTAATTTATATTGTAGTTTTTGAATATTATTTTAATAAAGCAATAATTTGAGATAGAATATAATGGTTTCATAGCTAATAAATTATGAGAATATTAAAATTTATTTCTGTTAATTTGATTTCTGTTGTACATGTGTCAATCAATAGAATAATACTAAATTTTATTAATTATAAATGCATTATTAATAGTTATTTAACAAACAAGTGCATTAACAAAGCTATTAATAATCGCTACGCTCGCATGTTAATTGTTGAGATTATTAATCGCCTTTTAATATACAAGTTAGTTACAAAATTTTTCTGTCGACTGTACTTTTAATAAAATGGAGAAAATCTAATTTTAAATTTTTATGTACTAAAATAAGTACAAATTCGATTAAGTATTAATTAATTAGTATCATCCAATTTGTGTTTATAAACATTTATATTTACGTTAGATATGGTACAATTACTGAAATTAAGGGAAGGCATAGATAAATTATTAGTTCTATGATATTCTGAATTTAAATTCAGGTTTATATCATTATCTTGGATAATGTTGTGTTTCGGAGTTGGTAGAACTAGTATGAGCTTTTGTAACAGTTTTACAGAAGTTTTTTCAGCTATGTCAACTTTATTTTGCAATGAATTTTCAATATAACCTTCTCCAACAGCAGTGGATTTCCAACCACCAAGAAGTTTAATGGCTGAAAAGTCTGCACCACTGTCAGAAAGGCAGAAGATCGCCGAAAACAATGCCCAGTGTACAGATGCGGCTGCTCTAATTTTAAGAAGGTTGCTATAATGGACGGCAGTTTAGAAAAGGTATTTATGCCAACTGGCTGTGTAGAACATTTATTATTTTCATAAAAAATAAAAAAACGTCTGTGTGGAGTATGTGCAGGTCTTAATGAGACATAATGTTTAACGAAGTTGAGAAGGGTATTTTGTTGATTATCTACAATGATTTGTGTGTGTTTTAGATGTCCTAATTGTAACAAAAAATTTAGATCCCAAATCTTGAACATTATTCGCTTCTAATTTCAACGGTTCATCCTTTCTCAATACGCCAGCTATTCCGAAAATCAATGCAATCTGCGAAAGAAATTTTATGTATTATTATAGTTTTATCTTGGTTATTTATTTCCCTTTGTCATTAAGAGGTTGTTAGGAGCATCAAAAATAAATTTTTGTACGAGTTCTTTCTCAAGCACTTTTGACTTCTTCGGCGCATAAACTACTTTTTGCCTCTTGATAAACATAATTAATTTATTAAATTTACTTATGTCGATATTTATCTTTAAGATTAAGGTTGATTTGCATTGAATATTTTGGCCATAAACTTGCAATTAGGCCTCTTTCTGCAATATACGAGAAATGTACCAATAGCACCGATTCTGAGCGCCTTACTTGTTTTCCATATCACCATGAAATAAATTCGGCATAAGTTTTTTCTTTTAATATGACAATATAATTTTCAGTTTTTATCTGTCAGTAAACTTAATGATGCTACATATGCAGTTTCTGCCACTTCAGGCAGGGTTAATGTAAATTCTTCTTTGTCAATATCCATTTATTCAACATTTTACAACACCGACTTCAGAAGTGGCAAGCTTGACAGTGACAGATATTGGTGACGCGTCGTCTCGATTTAAGTATTTAATTTCATGTATGTTGGATGTCTATACTAAAATCTTTTATTAATAAAGAGATCATGCATTAATAGGGGTCATCAATGAACGATTTTGTATAGATTAATCTAACTCTTTAATACACTGTCGACGGAAAAATAAATAAATAAACGTCCAGTCACAATTATTATAAATTCTTAGTAGGAACGAGCGTAGATGCGTCGTGACTGTACTACTATTTTCTATATAAAATATTACTCTATGCCAATTGCAGTTAGTGCTTGGATGTATGTACCTCTAGGGAAATACAGCAATCTCGCTGAATCTTATAATGGCTTGAATATCAGCGCATACGCAGAAGCTATGCTATATTAGACGAGGGTTTCATAGTAGATACAACATCCTTCGGAGGAAATCTATAGCAGTCGGTTCTCTGTCCGATAGGCAATTAAAAACCCCTACTCTTCTTACGAGAAGAAATTCGGCAAAATTTCCAGGTTGGGGGTAATTCATCTCCAGGAATCGGTAATTGGTTTTAATAGTATAAATAGGCCAACGGTAAATAAGTGAATAAAAACCATGCTTAATAAGTATCATAATAAATGTTCAATAAAAATAATAGGTGACCAGTTAGGCTTTCGGTAAAATAATAGATGTTCAGTTCAATAGTACATGTTTAGTACAAATAAGTGATCAGTAAAACAACGATAAGTATCCAGTGAAACAAAACATGTTCTGAAGAAACAACAATTCTTCGGTAAATTTTTTTGATTAAAGTTGAACCACTTTAAAAAAAGGTCACTATATATTATGAACGATGCGTTGTTACACTAATTCAAACTTGTTATCGTTTTGAGGTATGGTAAATCTTTGTTAAATTTTGTTACTTATTCACTACTACTCTGACCACAAAATAAAGAGGCTCTATTAACCGATCGACGGTGAAATATCATTTTATCATTTTAGTGACCAAAAGGCAATTCAATTTTTTCAAAAATATGGGTTCACCTTTTAGTAGCCCGAATTCATATAAATCTACAAAAGTTATGCAATTGTGGCGGTTCTATTGGATTCGTCATTTTGCATCTTTAATTTTGGAAATCAAATTCAGTATCAGACATGATTGCCTGTTTGACTTGAACCAACGACGCTGCGGTAACTAAGAATGATTTCAAAATAACAAGTACCGCATTTCTATTTTCTCTCTTATACTAGATATATCTTGATGTAAAATAGATAGACCACCTCCGAGCAATACTTTCTAGTTTGCAATAGAATTCGTAGGAATCGCTTAAGCCATCCTAGAGAAATCAATGGTCAAATATGAAAGAAAAAACATGCAAATTGAAAACCTCATTTTAAAAATTGTTTAAGTCGGTTAGAAAGCAATAACTATTTAAAAATATAATTTAGTTGGAACAATAAATGTCCACATCTTGATTAGGATTATTCTTAGTTTTGCTAATATGAAAATAGTAAAAACAGTTCTTTCTTGAGTTACGGCATTGTGTTAATAATTATGAGTTTTACAAACATTTTGTCAGTCAGCAGCAATTTTATTTTTTTTGTCAATCAAGTTATTCTTCTGATTTTCTTTGAATTCGCATAAAGTAATCTGTAACCCACGGTGCTTGACTCTTGTTAGATTCAGAAGCGATGCTTTTTAAAGGAGCAGAGTGTTTAAAAATATTTAATACATTTAGGTATGTTAATGAAATTAATTATTTCTTCTAAAGAAGTAATATTATATATAATTTCCAATTAATAGATAAGCATGCAAGCAACTAAGTCAATATTACAGTTTCTGAACTACTGAATTTTTTAATATGGCTTTACAATCATAAACTTTCAAACAAAATATAATGATAATGCTGTGATTGGAAAAACACATATCTAAGACTTCTATATGCCTAACACCCAGATCAGAATTAGTTATTCATTTATTTATTTAATATCCAACAGTCAAAGACCAATTACAGTATAGGAGAAATATAGCATATAATAATTATAATTACATTCTAATATAACTTACAATCAAAATAGGGTACATTTATGGTAAAAAAAGAATATTGTAACAAGCAAGACTTAAAATATTAAACTACATACATATGCAGTTATATATGCCTGCATACATATACAGACATACATACTTATAGCGTAATCGTAGTTATTACTTGTCTTTATTTTAGACGCAAAGGTGATAAATACATGTAAAAACTAACGACGGTTGAAGTAACCCTGTACGCCGGAGTGGGTAGATTGAAGATTCGATGATGTTTAAAATTGGGATGAGGAATATTTAAATTAAGCACTTCTGGACAGTTGTTTATGGAATTCAATAATTTATATAGAAATAATATGGAATGAGTTTTTCTACGCATGTCTAAGGAAACCATATAACATTCTAGCAATAACAAGTCATGGGGGTAAGCAATTGGTGGGTGTGTACCAGTAGTTAGTTTAAAGGACACAAATTTTAAAAAATTACGCTATACGTTTTCGAGCATATGTTCTTGATGTTCATATTCAGGGTACCATTTTAGGGAGGCAAACTCCAAATGAGAACAAACAAGAGGCATTAGTACATTTCTTGGCCGAAACCTTTTTGTATTACGTATGAGGAATCCCGTGTACTTATTAGTTTTGCTGACAATTTCATAAGTATCTCCACTGACATTTAATTGAAGGTCAAAGGTGACTCCTAAATCTTTAAATGAACTTCGACGTTGTAGACGGGTGTGGTTCAAACTATAAGGAAATATAATTACGTTCTTCTTACGAGAGAATGACACAACATTACACTTTTTACTGTTAAATGACAGATTAATTGTTATACACCATCTGCTTATGCTGCCAAGATCATGTTGCAGGTTAATATAATCGATTTTCAAATCATCTGCATATGGCAGATCTTTTCACTTTAAGATTGATGTCATTTAGGTAGGTATTAAATAGCAGAGGACCCAAAACCTACCCTAGAATGGATAAATCACATTTATACTTCACATGCGTTAATACACAGAACTAAATCAAGTAATCTTTCATTGCTATTAAAGATGTTATATTGAATTAAAGAGAAGTTGCAAAATTGAATTAGTGAATTGACAACGGAATCATTATTATGCTAATCAGAAAGAACTGAAGTGGAGAAAAGCGCTGCCTAAGGAATCACTACATCTTGACTATATTTGCACTCTAGTGTGTGAAAATTATTGGTCATAGAATTTTAATATTTAGGGCAGATGTCAGAAAAATTTGAAGCGGTAGTTTCTACCATATACGTTAAAAATGAAGTTTGTAGCTTACTCTACTTATTTTCCCCTATTCACAACCTACCGCCTCCCACCCCTTCAACGGAATCATCTCAATCAGATGTCATTACAATACATACGTGTATTAACTTCCAAGTGAATATCTTAATTTCATGTTATCAAATCCGTTAATAATGGAGCGGAGGTGGTGAAGGTGGGGTGGGGGAGGTTGGCGAGTATTAGAAAGGAATCTGAGGAATCAATGGAATCAACGGAATCATCTCAAAATATAATGTAGTTCCAGATGTCGTTATAATAGTGAATATCTCAATTTTATTTTATCAACCCCTTTAATAATGGAGTAGAGGTGAGGTGGTGGGGGGTCGAAAAATATTATAAAAAATCTGAGGCCTTGGCTTCTAGTACATACACCGAACTTTAAGAGGCTGTACCCTTACCAGCTTTCTTTACTTATTTTCCCCTATTTACCTCTATTTAACCCCCAACCCTCCAACGGAATAATCTCAAGATATAATCTAGTTCATGATGTTATTATAATATATATATTTGTATCAAATTTCAAGTGTATATTACAATTTTATATTATCAATCCCTGTAATAATGGATTGGGGTGGTAGTGGGGGTTGATGGAAAATATTATGTAAAAATGAGGCTTTGGCTTCTAGTACATATATCAAATTTCAAGTTTCTGTACTCTTACCAGCTTGCTTTACTTATTTCCCCATACTTACCCCTATTTAATCCCCAACCTTTCACCGGATATGTTAAGAAAACAATCCAGTTCCAGATCTGGTTATAATATATACTTACGTGTACAAAACTCTTAGTCAATATCTTAAACCGTTCCGGAGAAAACGTGCGGACAAAAAAAGTTACAGACAGACCGGCAGACAGAAAATATTTTTTCGCTCAAATTTAAAATATCGACGTTTCATGACATTCTAGACATATTTCAAGAAAAAAAAGCCGATTTTTTTTACGATTATTATACTTCCAATCAACTACGTGGGTGTGGAAGTAAAAGTATCATTTAAACAATACGCCTTACTCTAATATGCTAAACACTTAATCTTCGTCACTGTCCCCCTTAATCTCAGGATTTTGTAAAAATTTCTTTAATAAATTTTTTGTTAGAACACCGTCATTTATTTCCCTGTAATATAGCCAAAGTAACAACACATATTTATTACTATACTTCCAATCAACTACGTGGGTGTGGAAGTAAAAGTATCATTTAAACAATACACCTTACTCTAATATGCTAAACACTTAATCTTCGTCACTGTCCCCCTTAATCTCAGGATTTTGTAAAAATTTCTTTAATTAATTTTTTTTTAGAACACCGTCGTTTATTTCCCTGTAATATAACCAAAGTAACAACATATATTTTATGGGATAAAATCGAAAAAGGTGATTTTTATCCTTAACGCGACCAAGCTAGCAATTCGTTGCAGTTTGGTTTACTATCCTTATGAAAATAAAGATTCTTAGACACAGAAATATTTTGTTTTAATATATTCTGCCATCTAGAAGTATGCTCTTGAACTATCACATGTGGCCCATGTCGGGATATTGTTTTGATTGAAGGTCGCCAGATCGAGCTTCCCCCATTTCTTCGTTATTACAACGTGGAAATATTCACTTGGGTATAAGAAGCTCTCAGGCTACTTGTCTTGGTCCCGCCTTGCACTGACGAGCGCTACCAGCGCGAAACTGCATTCTGCAAGTTGCCTGAGATGACTAGCACGAGAGTTTCCTTTAATTATGTATAAATCTTTCGGCTGGTGTTTGTTTCTATCAAATCCAAGCGTTTTGTGATAAAATGTGATTTTTATCCTTAACGGGGCAATACAGGTGAATGACAGAAATATTTTGTTGATAGTTTACATGCCACGTAAGATCACCCTGTATCACGGATATAGCCCAGTCTTAATAGATAGTATTTTACCGTGCTATTTTACACGTACAAAATTTGAAACCGAAATAATAATAATAATAATAATATTTTATTTATTTACCATATATATCTACAGAGTTTGTACAGAGAGTTTTGTGCCTAAAAAACAGCACATAATATATGGAGCCTTGTTGACATACTAAATGCTATAGTAAACAAATAAAGATGGAGTTCCCACAAAAATACAAAGCACTGTACCTGGGCTTCAATATCTACTTTATTATAACTTATTATGCATACAGTTTTATTAGTACTACATTATCTTCTGTGCGTTTCTCAAAATTACAATTACAATACTGTTAAACACAATGTGTGCAACTTAGTAACAAACAGAATGCTATGCTAAAATTATATCTAAACGATAAACTAACTTACATCTATCTGTATTGTACACACATACTTCTTTTTCCATATAAACTAAGTTCCTATCCTCAATAAACATTTAAATTTTGTTATAAGTAATAATTATTTTTAAAATCAATCTGTTTATGTACGTACCTTAAATCTAACAGAATTTATTGTGTTTCCAAGAAACAGTCTCACACACACACACGCGCACACACACCAATATTTGTGGCATGTAAAACTATGTCCCCATTTACGGCATTTTGAAGTTTACTACCATGGAGAGGTAACTCCATCCATGAGAAATTTGTAGTACTAACCAGAATTTCAATACACAAGCTCATAAGGAAACTATAGAAGATTTTCGTTTGTGACATGCATTCCACAAAATATCAGTTTCATGCAGTGTGTATTGAAGTGCCATAAATATTTTCTTTCCAACTTTTTTTCCACACTAAAATGCCACAATTTTGTTCACACGTTGCCAGATTGTTTACACAACCGCTTTAAGAATAAATTTAAATATGCGTTAGTGTATTTGTATATGTTTTCCAAATAATCTCTATCGATCTAATACGAATAAAATACACCTCATTCCCTTCTCTCAGAATGTATTTCACAGAGAACGCGTCACATCCACGTAGTGGATTGGAAGAATAGTAAGTAATCGTAAAAAAAAAATTCAAAAATTTTTTTTCTTGAAATAAGTTTAGAATGTCATGAAACGTTTAAATTTGAGCGAAAAGAATTTCTGTCTGTCTGTCTGCCTGTCTGATTTTTTTTTGTCCGCACGATATCTCCAAAACGGTTTAAGATATTGTCTTGAAATTTTGTACGCGTATATACCATAACGAGATCTGGAACTGGATTGTTTTTTGAAGATATCTAGTGAAGGGTTGGGGGTTAAATAGGGGTAAATAGGGGAAAATATGTAAAGCAACCTGGTAAGAGTACAGAAACTTGAAATTAGGTATATGTACTAGAAGCGAAGGACTCAAAATTTTTTACATATTTTTTGTGGTTTCAGAGGTTTTCCCTTATTTATATTTGTATATGTACAATTTTTTTTTGTGGTTTCAGAGATTTTCCCTTATTTATATTATGCAAATTTATTACTGTATGTACCTATTAAAAAAAATAGGTAAAAATAAATAGTTTTTATTACTGTAAGTATGCATTGCTCTACAAAGCGTGTTGATTTTTTATTTATTACAATTTTATATTTAATGTCGGTAATCAGATTTTTTAATACAAAAAAATTGTTTCGGCCCAGATGGCCAACAAGTGTTCAGCGGTGCACATTTTTTTTTATTATTTGTAACAATTTGTTTGCAGCAAGTGATAGCCGATGACAAAAGTCTCCCTGGATCCAGTTTGAGTGAATAGCTTCTACACTTTTGTCGTCAATAAATAATACCAAAGTTTACGTCTTTGCCTCCATACTAAATAAATAGTGTGATTGTACAAGTCTATATAAATAGTATAGTATAAACATACCTTTTTATAAATGCAACAACGAAAATATAAACCATTAACAGGCCTGATGGCCTATGGCCTGAAAATAATGTAACTGAGACACGCACACTGGGCATACCTTAGAAATTTTAAAAACAGAAGTTGCACTCTGTAACACAAGAAACTGAAATTCATTCCACACAAAAAGCAGAAATTAATTATACTCAGAAAACGTAAGTTACCAATATCTATAGTTCAGAAATTTGTTTTAATATTACTTCCACATCCACGTAGTGGAGTGGAGTCCAGAAACTTGAGATTTCGTGTTTATACCAGAAATAAAGTTCTTAAAATTAACTGCATTATATTTTGAGCTTATTTCATTGAAGGATTAGGGGTGAAATAGGGGCAAATAGGAGTAAATAAGTAAAACAAGCTAATCAGAAACTTCGGATTTGGTATATATGTTAGAGACAAAGTTCTAACATTTTTTTAGGACATTTCCTAGCCCCACTTCATTATTGGGGGAAACAGAATAAAAGAAAGATATTGACTTGAAATTTGGTACAGGTATATATTATGAATTATAACGAGATCTGGAACTAGACTATTTTGGGCTTGTTTCGTTGAAGGGTTAGGGGTGAAATACTGGTAAATATGTGAACCAAAGTAGTAAAAGTCCAGAAACGTGGGATTTAGTGTATACAGGCTGTAATTAGTTTCATGTCATTAAAGAAAACTGGTGGTAGGGAACTACAAGACAAACAAAAAAACCTTATATAACATGGGGTCTAAAGCTCATAGTTTTGGAGAAAAAAAATAAACAAAAATTTCGAAAATTTTCAATAAAATTTTTTGAGAACTGCTGGAATATTGAGGTAGGTTTAGATCTAGATCTGATCTGAAGAAAACTATACTCTAACTCTCTCTTGTGCAATATTTTAGTTACTGTCGGTGTTTCGTTATGTACACACGTCCAACTCGCCGTTCGTTGTTCTTGTTATTTTCGAATTTCGAGTCATTGTGTATTTATAGTTAAGATTTATTTTATTGACTTACCGTTCAAGTTGTCAAGTTCTTGATTACGTACAGACACAACTTACTTGTTCGTTCTTTTTGTATTCCTTTTTGGCTTTTGTACCAAGTTTTTATTATATTTTTCTTTATTGACAACGTTAGTTGATAGTTTAGTGTTTAGTGTTGAACGAAGTGCGTATGTATTTAATTCGACGTACCGAACTATGTATTGATACAGATGCAGAGATTTTGAATCATTTAAGTAGGTAGTAAGCATTCATTAATCTAATTAATAGATACTTAACCAAATAAATTGTACTGTTAGTTCCGGTCTTAAATTCGTAGATGTCGTGCGCCTTTTCGAGTTGAAGTTTAAGCTGGGGTTTGCAAGTCGGGTAAATTAATTTATGAATGAAATGAAAGGTTGGTCGGGCGGGCCCATGGGGCGTGGAGGGAGCTAAACGATCTAGCAACTAAGACTGCAGTGCAACCAGCGTTGCCAATGATTCGGCATTATAAGATCCACCTACTCGCAGAAAATTATCCGATTTTGTAAGAAATTATCCATTTTTGGCGTTTTTTACTTTTAAAAATAGCATGGAAAATACATACATGTGTAAATATTGTTTATAATATTATAATCGAGTAAAAACATGATGTTTAATTAGTCTTAGAAATTATTTTACGAAGAAGAGCTTTTTCATTGTTTTGTCTTGATGCAAAAAGAATAGGTAGGTAGGTATATGAAATTTATTTAATGGAATGAATACAAGTTTTTTTTCATTCAAGAAAATACCAGGAAGAAAATAAGATATATTTTATATATAAAAGAAATATAAATACAATAAAAAAATCACAAATATTTGGCAGGCATCACCATTTATTTTGTAGCGATAGTGTAATAGATTTATTCCAAATGTACCCCGAAACGAAAAATGAAAGATACTTCACGTATAAAAATTGACTCATGTAAAAGAGGCCAAGAATATTGAATATCATGCTTTGGCAACACTTTTTATTTAGTGTCACATTGTATAAATAATTCGCAAAGTTGAGAAAATCAGTTTTTCGTAAATACCGAAAAAACTAAGAATTTTAGAAAAAAATGTTTTACATGACAAATGTTGCTAATAAAAAGACCTACAAAACCTAATAATTTATTTTCCAATAGGTTAATTTGTTTATCTGCAAAATAAAAAAAAACCATCAAAATGGCCTCTTATTTCAATTATTAATAACTTATGATAAATTAAGCCTTGTGACATCGAAATTATCGGAAGATGTACGCCTCAATTCACTTTAAAAATGCTAATAATTTCAAATCGATATCTAATCGGTTTTTGCAAAAAGTTATTTGTTTAATGAAAACTTGCTTTGGTAAAATTGTCGTATTTTTTTTTTAACATTTTAGAGTTACGGATCAAAGTGGATTCACATTTTGACAAGTTGTACTATCATGTACATATCAAATTTAATTGATTTTCGCAAATTTCTTTGTTTAAAATCGGGTTCGAAAAACACGTGCGTTTTAAAGTTGTAAACAAATTGAATAGCTTATTTATTTTCAAGGGTACGTCGTTCGGGCTAGGATCATTTTAAAACTACGATTTTTCTGCGAATTTAAAAAGAAAAATAAATGCTCCAAGTCACTTCGGAACTGAGATAATTTTTTTCTAAAATTCGTAGTTTTTTTCGTATTTACGAAAAACATATTTTCTCAACTTTGCGAATTATTTAAACAATGTGGCACTAAATAGAAAGTGTTGCCAAAGCATGATATTCAATATTCTTGGCATCTTTTACAAGAATCAATTTTTATTCATGAAGTATATATCTTTCATTTTTCGACCAAATCCTAATTCGATTACACTACTAGGAGCAGTTAACAAAACAATGAATATAATAGTACATTATACACTAAGGGAGAGAAACGTCTTATTTTTCCTGAGGTGTATTGAGGCCCGAGGGCGAAGCTCGAGGGCAACAAATACATCGAGGGAAAATGGCGGTCTCTCCCGAGGTGTATATTTAACAATATTCTGAGTTCAAAGTCAGAATATAACAAAATTCCGACTTCAAATTTGGAATTTAACAAAGTTCCGAGTTTGAAGTCGGAATTTAAGAAAATAAAATATAACATTTATTGTGGCCCTTCTACGCTTTTGTAATATACTATTCCTAGATGCCTACATTAATTTTAATATTTGAAAATATAATAATCCAATGTTTTTTCTTTGATGTAAACTTTGTTGAACTTAAGTTCAAAAGTTACAATAAATTTAGTGTAGCGCGTCTGAGGCTGCTCACGCTACGCGGGCGTACTGTCGTGTCGCCGCGTTATGCGTTAAACAAAAGAATGTGGAGCCTAAATTTTTGATCGTAGGAAGAACTTCGAACTTTCGAATGACGCAATTAGTTTTTTTTAAGAAAAACATATTTTAAGAGATATTGACAAAAAATATTTTGCAACTAATTTGTTTAACCAATTGTAATGAAGCATTTTTATAGTGTGGAAATTGCACCCGACACCACCGTCTATTTTTCGATTTAGAATATAAATATTTTCTAATACAGGTATTGGGCGTAATTTCTGGTGTGGAAATTACACCCAAAACCACCGTCTATTTTCCTATTTTAAATATTAATATCTTATACTGTCCACACAGAGCATAAATAAGTATTATACTTTCATTATTAAAATTATCAAGTAGAAATACACTTCGCCAGATGGAGCACTGTCTCCATCACTGATACGATGGGCTTCACCGTTAACGAATACTTGGCCCAGCCAGCCAAATGATTGTCCATTAGCCTGGGTCCATTAATTTGGATCATTACCGGCTGACTGCAAACGACATTACACAGGAGAGAGAGAGTAAGTAAATCCGACCGTAAATAAGTAGCTTGGCTGGGACTAAGTGCCATCTGTGTACTAATCCCGGTTTGCTCCGCCGTGTGTCTGGGAAGATACATTGGTTGGCAACAGATCTCGTGTTTGCCCTCTGACCTAGTACCGTCGTCTGGAGGACAAGCGAGCACTTGGGAAGCTTGGGGCTTTCTGGTCTAGTTGCGTCGGCCGGAAAGTCACAAAGCCTTCTAGCACACCGAGATATCATCCCCGACCAAATACCGCCTACAAGAGTAAGCCAGTGTGCAAGTTGGGAGAGTATGTGACTGGGAAACTTTCCGCTGGTAACCGGACTCGTGTTTGCCCTCTGGCCTAGTACCGTCGTCTGGAGGACAAGCGAGTACTGGGGAAGCTTTGAGCTTTCTGGTCTAGTTGCGTCGGCCGGAAAGCTACAAGGACATCCACCAGCGCAAAGTAGCGCCCGTGAACCTCGTTGGTTTAATCTCTCCTTTGGGGTGATTACAGTGATTACACCAACAAGGAACCGTGACCGGAAGTGTGTACTAACATTGGGCTCTGCGCCTTAGCCAAGTTGCCTGAGTATTTGTGTTTTAATCTCATTGTTTATTGTGCTTTTGCTTTCCTCCGCCTGGTATCTGCCCTGTCCGCTTTTATACCGATAGTAGTTACTCCGACTTACCGCTCCGTTTCTCTAAGCTCGTATCCTGCTTATAGCCGCCCTCTTGCTTCGCCTCCGTCACCATAGTTAACCGTAGTAGTTACAGGTTAGGTATAATTATATGTATTAGGAATAATAAATATCTATATATAGGATCTGAACTGTGTCTTTTATTTTGGTGTGTGTGAAGTCTACTACCCCTAGACCCCTGGACGTACCGTGTCTCCTCTGACGCTATCCCAGCCCTACTGCAACAGGCTGTGTCAAGAGGCTAGCGTGGGTCCTTTACACCACGAGAAAAACTGTAAAGGTGGCGCCCGAGCTTACCGTAACCGCACCGAGCTCGAGTGCCAAAGTGACGCCCCTTCACTCAACCGACGAGTGAATGAAACGTCACACAATGACGCTCAAGGATTATTGTTGGTAACTTTTATGTTGCTTCTGACATGTTCAGAGATGTTTTCTCAACAAAAGTAACCGCTTCCCGGAAAACCTCTATTAATTCCACTACTACTTGCCCTAGGTATCGCATTACTATTGACAGTTACTAGCTAATTACAATTATTTTTATTCTGTAAAAAAACAAAAAAATATTTTCATATAGTAAGTAAATAGATGAAAATATTCAATCGACCTAATTTATAATCACTTAAAAATTATTTTACTCAAAGGCAGCTTTTTACTGTAAATATAAATATGTTTTGACATATGCCATCTTCTGATTGTATATACCCTATGTACTACCTATTTACAAGTTTAAATTTATACACAGAAATTGATGAAAAATACGTTTTAAATATATATATATATATATATATATATATATATATATATATATATATATATATATATATATATATATATATATATATAAAAAAAACACCCAAACAGTATAAATGACAAAACAGACACACAAAATTTAAATAAAATATATAATAATCTTCTAAATTAAAAATCATCAAAACCTACAATGAAAAACAACAAACCACGCCACTGAATCTACCTAAAGTATATTAGACAGTAACATGTGCGGATACTACTTTTCCCAATAAAGCAATAAACAGGCCCGTCAATACCAAATAGAAACGGTAAAAATCAGTTTTGTTAAAGAAGTGCAAGCAATAACATCAAAAAAAAATCTGTGCATTTAACCACTTAAATAAGTTAGTATATTAATTAAAAAAAAAAAATGAAATTAGTTTAATAGTGCCACAACTCATCATTGTTTCAAGGTATGTTCTATTTTTTCAAAATTAAATTAAATGTAAATTCATATAAAATATATTTTAGTTGTCCTGTATTGAAAAAGGTGGAAACAATCACCGAAACGTTTACAAAAATTATAATGAAATAAATGCATATCGCATAAAACCTCCACTTTTAATGAACCGAAACCCAAGAACTAAATCCTCAAAAATATATAATTAAACAAGGTTCAAGAACAACCAAAGAAACTAACCTTTCTTTCAAAACAATATATAGGCACGGGGAAAAGATGCCATTTTACCAACACATAGAAGAATGTTACGGACAACATGTAGTAAAGGAAATGAAATGTTTCTCAAACTTAAACACCAAATTTATTACTCAAAAAAATAGAAATATATTTTTATTACGTTGTAAGCATGAAAATCTAAACCCAAAATTTCTAAACATCAATCTAAAACATATACACTTTAATAATGTAAACTTGAAACAAAGATTCGAAAACGTGGTAACCAAAAAATTCCAAATTGATTTAATTAATCTACTTATCTCAGAAAATAATATAAATTTAAAGAAAACCCAACACGATACAAAAACCACAGAAAACAACTTAAGTAAAAATTTACCCGCCGACATATTCAATAGCTTTTTACAAATTGAAAAATCTAAACAGGAGAAAAAATTTATATCAATCAAAAACAGGCACATCAAAAAAATCAACAATTTAAAATCAAAGCAACAAGCACCAAAACAAACAAACAATAACTTTCCAAATTGGATAGAAAATTTAACGGACACTGAAATTCCGGAAAATGTTCAAGAAATATTAGCCCTCGGGCCAAATTACGCTACTCCTATAACAAAAGCCGATAATATTCCAATAAATGATATAATTTGCAATGTGGAAAGTAGTATCCAAAACTATGACAATAATAAAAAAGACGAAATTAGAAGTGACTTATACAATACAATAACCAACTATACCAACAAACAAAAACGAACAACAAAAGAACAAAAAATATTCAACAAAAACCTCAGAAAAACTAAACATTTTATCAAAAATAACCCACAATTACTCATTTTAAAACCGGACAAATCAAATAAAACTGTAATAATGAATGAAAGTGAATATGATGACAAAATGAACAACTTACTACAAGACCAATTGACATATAAACTCCTAAAAAGAGACCCAACAAACCAACTTGAAAAGAAAAATAACGACATAATAAAAAAATGGGAAAACAAAGCCTACATCTCACCTACGACAGCAAAAAACCTCAAAATACACAACTCTCTACCGCCTAAAATATATGGACTTCCGAAATTACACAAACCAAATACCCCACTTAGACCTATAATTTCATGCATTCAATCTCCCGCAAAAAATATTTCAGATTATCTTAAATCCAGCATATCCAACATTATTAACAAAAACAATTACTACATTAAAGATTCATGGCAGTTCAAAGACAAAATTAAAAATATACAAATTCCGACAGATTACATTCTTATATCTCTGGATGTTATTTCACTATACACAAACATACCGATAAATCTTGCTAAAAATATAGTGGAAAAAAAATGGCAAGAAATTTCACCTCATACAACGTTACCATTGCAAGCCTTTCTTGAAGGTTTAGACTACGCACTGACTTCAACATATTTCCAATATAAGAATAATTTCTATCAACAAATTGAGGGCTGTGCAATGGGAGCCTCAATATCTAGTGTAATTGCACAACTTGTACTCGAGGACCTAGAAAATACCATCATACCAAAAATAGATTTCGAAATACCATTTTTTTATAGATATGTCGATGATTGTATCACTCTTGTTCCGCGAGACAAGACTGATTACATTCTAAACTTATTTAATTCCTATAATAGTAAATTACAATTCACAATAGAAATAGAAAATAACAACAAACTAAATTTCCTAGACCTCTCCTTAATGAGAACTAACTGCACAATTAAAACACAATGGTTTACTAAAAATACCTGGTCAGAACGATACATTAATTTCACGTCAAATCATCCTATTTCCCAAAAAAGAAGTGTTGTCATTGGTCTTGCTGACAGAGCAATCATGCTTTCAGACCCCGAATATAGAGAAGATGCCATCAAAAAAGCCAAAACTGCTCTTTCAAAAAATAATTACCCTGACTCCTTCCTCAATAACATCTTTAAAAAACGAATACACAAATTTTACAACAATACCCCCCTGTTAACACAAACTAAAACCGACAACACACAAACCAAATACATAGCTATACCTTACACAAAAGGACTATCAGAGCAAATAGGGAAAAAATTTAAAAAACATGATATATCCATCTGTCATAAAGGAAGCAACTTACTAAAATCAAATTTTAGTAAACTAAAAGCCAAAACACCACAATCAAAAAAAACTCATGTCATTTACAAAATTCCATGCGACAACTGTGATAAGGTATACATAGGACAAACCTCCCAACATTTAGAAAAAAGAATACAAGGCCATAAATATGACAAATTAAACAAAACAGCACTCACTAAACATACACAGACTATGAAACATAAATTCAACTTTGACAAGACAGAAATACTTGCTACAGAAACGCACACCAAAAAACGAGAAATCCTAGAAATGATCAAAATTAAAAAACACCCAAACAGTATAAATGACAAAACAGACACACAAAATTTAAATAAAATATACAATAATCTTCTAAATTAAAAATCATCAAAACCTACAATGAAAAACAACAAACCACGCCACTGAATCTACCTAAAGTATATTAGACAGTAACATGTGCGGATACTACTTTTCCCAATAAAGCAATAAACAGGCCCGTCAATACCAAATAGAAACGGTAAAAATCAGTTTTGTTAAAGAAGTGCAAGCAATAACATCAAAAAAAAATCTGTGCATTTAACCACTTAAATAAGTTAGTATATTAATTAAAAAAAAAAAATGAAATTAGTTTAATAGTGCCACAACTCATCATTGTTTCAAGGTATGTTCTATTTTTTCAAAATTAAATTAAATGTAAATTCATATAAAATATATTTTAGTTGTCCTGTATTGAAAAAGGTGGAAACAATCACCGAAACGTTTACAAAAATTATAATGAAATAAATGCATATCGCATAAAACCTCCACTTTTAATGAACCGAAACCCAAGAACTAAATCCTCAAAAATATATAATTAAACAAGGTTCAAGAACAACCAAAGAAACTAACCTTTCTTTCAAAACTATATATATATATATATATATATATATATATATATATATATATATATATATATATATATATATATATATATATATATATATATATATATATATATATATATATATATATATGTTGTTTCTTAGGTTTTCACGGGTGTTAAATGAAGTGTTGGTGTTCTTCCGGGTGTTTTCCCGTGTAGTTGGTAGGCTCCTGTGGGAGCCACGCTTGTCTAAACGACGTTTCGGCGGAATCTCATCTGCCATCTTCAGGTTCTAGCTGAATACTGCCTGCTGCTGCGGCTGCTGCTGCTGCTGTTGCTGCTGCTGCTGCTGCTGCTGCTATTGCTGCTCCTCGTTGCTCGAACTGAACTGACGTTCTCTCTGTTGTGCGGCTCCTTATATACGTTGTGGGGTGGGGCGCACCTGCGCACTTGGCTGCGTGTTACTGGCCCTCTTCTCTCTGTTGGAGGCGCCCGCTACGCCTCCAACAGAGAGAAGAGGGCCAGTAACACGCAGCCAAGTGCGCAGGTGCGCCCCACCCCACAACGTATATAAGGAGCCGCACAACAGAGAGAACGTCAGTTCAGTTCGAGCAACGAGGAGCAGCAATAGCAGCAGCAGCAGCAGCAGCAGCAACAGCAGCAGCAGCAGCCGCAGCAGCAGGCAGTATTCAGCTAGAACCTGAAGATGGCAGATGAGATTCCGCCGAAACGTCGTTTAGACAAGCGTGGCTCCCACAGGAGCCTACCAACTACACGGGAAAACACCCGGAAGAACACCAACACTTCATATATATATATATATATATATATATATATATATATATATATATATATTGCGGTGATATCTAAAGCTCACACATATTGAAACTTGTACAATTTCTAGAACTTTGTATGTTTTGACAAAAAACTTATTTCTAATTATAAAAACTAAGCCAACATACTGGTAATGAGTTGCTGTTACACAGAACCATACTAAAGTATCGTTCCCAGGTGAGTTCGACTGAGACTTCGAGAAAAGCAACCTTGTAAGGTTGAAATTATGAGAATATATGTCAAAATCTAATTTTAAGAAAGTGTATTATGTTTCAACACATACCCCGGTATATAAAACATAACTTAATAAAAGTGACTTTTTAAAAGTTAATTAGAACATATTAGTCACTGATGAGCTACAAATGCTAAATGGAGTGCCAAAGCCAGCATTAGTAGAAATATATTAAAAACATTAGATTTAGGTAGTGTGAACTGCTACCGCAGAATAAACTTTTATAAAATTTAAGTTATTATAGGATTCGCCTGAAAGCATTTCTATGATTATTCTTTGTTCGAAATATGTTAGATAGGTGCATTTGCACATAAAATGTTTAATATAGGCTAAGGATAACCTGGTAGCATAAAAAGTATGTTAAATATAGTTTTAAAATATATTTTTGTGAAATTCATACATGACAACAACATTTTTATTTCAAAGTATATCTATCATATGGCATAAGTACTAAAAGAATCAGAAAAAACAAAGTCAAGGCTAGTTTGTTGAGTTTTGGAAAAAATGTCAGTTTGAAGGAATGAAACCGATATTTTAAAAAAATCATGAATGTTGGGAGTATCGAGGGAATAATTTGATTATTGAGATTGTTATGAAGGAGTGTCAAAAAAATTAAAAAAGAGTTTCTTTTTGGAATAAATAGAAGGAGGATTGACCATTTACTCAAGCCAAGAAAGAGATCGTGTAAAAAAAGGTAGTTTAAATCCTTAATAGTTATAATTAGAAGAAAATTGAAAAATTTAAATTATCCAATCTTATGTCATAGTGAAGGAAAATAAAAAAGTTTTTGACATGTTGGAAGAAAATTAACTTTGTTCCTATGTTTGAAAGTGATTTCGTCGAATTTGTACATCGTATTTTGCTTTGGTTGAACAATGAAAAGTAAGTAAAGTTACTTACATTAAAATGAAGATATCCAGTTTGGTTTTTTAAACAAAAAGTGCATCGTTACGTACGACAAATACCAAGAATGAAGTGAACTGTTTATTAAGAGTCCAGCCATAGATATTGTTTTCGTGTTTCCCGAGTCTCGTAGAAGGAACGTACATTTCTCCGCATCAACAAAAAGGTAATGCATTACAAATTAAAAAACCCATGGTCTTGAATAAAATTCAAATTTGAATATAAAACAAATTTCCTTTGCATAAGTAAATATTGGGGACAGAATATGTAAAAATTGTAAGAATTTTATTTAGTTATAAGTGTTTGCAAATTGTCTTTGTTTTTCTAAACCGTAATAATAATTTTCTACCAGGAAATCCTATGAAATAAAGTTTGCCTATTTTATAAATCGAACAAGAGTGTTTTATTTGAAATCTCAGATAAGGAAACAAATTTTGTGTCTTTTGGGGAGCACTGAACCTGCTTGAGCCCGAGAGGAGTATTTCTGATACAGGAACTCATGCTAAGTATTCTGGTTATTGTGTAAAGTGAAAGACAAACCAAATAAAACTTTAATTTTGGTAATTTTGTCAAATTACCTGGCGTCCCAAATAAATTTTTATAAATAAAAGCCAATCAATTTTATATTAACTTATTTAATATCTTTTCAAATTTCAAACAGGTTTTATTTATTTTCACTTCACGAAAATATAAAAGAGGCAAAAAAACACAACAACACAGTAAAATGTCGCTCGCTACGTGGGGCATTTGAAAAAGGCACATTCAAAGTAGTAAAAAAAAAAAAAAAGAGATTTCAAATAAAAACAAATTTCTAGGAATTGTATTTTGATTATTTGGTAAAATTTTTAAAACATAACGGTTGAACAACTCAATTTGGGTAAGATTTATTTATGATATTAAGGTCAGGTAGGAAAATGGACACGGAAAAAACCTCCGCGGGAACATCGTCCACACAACAGTCTGGGGACAGCGCAGCGAAGGAAAATTCCATGCTACAAAAGCTGATGGAGATGGTGTCTGCGATATCGAACCAGAACATACAAATTACCACACATAATGCGCAACTTGATGGTAAATTAGAAAATATGGAAGCAAATATGATTAGTCAAAATGCAAAATTAGAACAAAAAATGGAAGAAAATATTGGAAACCTACAAGAAAACATCAATGCACAAATAATCATAAATAATAGAAAATTGGAAGAAAACATGGGACATCTTGAAGATAGTATTGCAAAAAAAATACAAGAAAACATGGGTAAATTTGAGGAAATGAACCAAGAACTAAGAAATAAGATAGAAAACTTGGAAAATAAATTGGAAAACGTGAAACAAGACAATAAACAAGAAATAAACATCCAAATAAAAGAAGTCACCCAAGATATGAAACATGAGGTCATATCAGAAGTAGAAAAAATTGTAGATGGGGGGATTTTAGAAATGGGGAAAAATATAAGAATACATGAAGAAACATGTGATAGGAAAATAAGGGAATATGGAGAAGTTTGTGAAGGTAAATTAAAAGAACAGGAGCGGAAGTTAAACGAGAGTACGAAGTTGTTGAGGAACAGGACAGGTAGGTCCATGTCATACAACCATGTCTGTAATAAGTCTGAATTTTATTTTTATGGGGACAATAGAACCCATCCAAAAGTTTTCATAAATAGGCTAAGACAACAAATTGACTCAATGCATAGTTTAGATGAGTTAAAAGTTATTATTCAAAACATGCTAAAAGGTGTTGCAGATCTATGGTTTACCATAGTCGATGGGAAATTTAATAATATCGACGAGTTTGAAAGTTTACTTTTAAAACAGTTTTGGTCGGAAAACATTCAGCGGAAAGTACGCCAAAATTTATATAACGGGCGTTACAATCAAAGATCAGGAATATCTAGGGAAAATTATGTGATGAGAAAAGTCTACAACATTAGACATCTCGAACCGAGTTTTACCGAGACTGAGATGGTACGGTATCTGGCTAGACACTTCAATAGTGATGTCCAGAATGTGATTATTACCCAAAGAATAGCTAGTTTAGACGAATTAGTAGAATATCTTAGGGAAATCGATGACCACAGATCTAACATAACAAGTAATAATAATCCGGGGCAAAGTAATTTTAAGTATTATAATAATGGTGATAACCAGTCAAAGAATTTTAATTATAATAGCAGGGGTTATCAAAATAGAGAAAATGGGTACAGTAGCCAAAATAAGTGTAATAATAACAATAATAAAGATAGAAGCTATGAGAACAACTATAATAACAATCAGGGAAACCAAAATAGGACGGAAAATAATAAGAGGGATTATGGAAACTACGACAAGGAAAATTATGATAGATACAGTCAAAATAATGATAATAATAGGCAAAGAAACTATGACGCAAATGGGTACAACAGAATTAGAGAAGGTAATAGAAAGTGGGATAATAATGAGTATCGCAACAATGAAAAGAAGCAGGTTAGGTGGGAGGAAAGGAGAAACTCTTACGATGATAGTAGAAGGGACAATAGAACATACGCACAAGTAGCAAACACGAATTTAGTCAGGGAAGAAAAAGTCAAAGAGAAAGTAAGGGATGATTTTGACAGAATCGAAACAATAGCTCAGGTTAACGAAAGTAGGAGAAAGCAGGATTTTTAGACAATAGGATTTTAAACGTTAATCATAAGTATGAACACATGCGCGAGTTTTTAGGCGATGAAAATGGTAATCGATTAAACAATGTAAAAATATGTCAACTGCCTGTAATTGAAATAAAAATAAATAACATCAAATTAAACGCATTAATAGATACTGGATCTGAGATCAGTTTATTAGATGAAAAAGTGTATAATAATCACTTTTAACAAATGTATGCGGGTATCCAGGGTTAAGCTAGTAAATGCTAACGGAAAGAAATTTGCGGAATGCAGCAAGATACTAAATACTAATTTTGAGGTAAAGAATCAAACTTTCAGAGCTGATTTCGTTTTGGTACAAAATATGAACTATGAGGTTATACTTGGTGAGGACATATTGTCGGAGGTCAGGGCAAATATAGATATGGGGGATAAAATATTATCAATAGACGGTGAAAGAATACCGATATTTAAAATAAATGAATTAAAAGGTGATAAAGCCGATGGGATATATGATATAAATGGCCAAGAAGTCAAGAATATTGAAAGGAATTTAGGGGAACATGCGGTGGAAACGACCACGTATGTTATCAATACGACGTTTGAAAAGCCCGAAGAAGTAATGATAAAGTGTCAAACCAAGTATGACAAGATGGTTCAGAACTTATTACAGAAATATGTGTCTCTAGTAAAATTTGAATATTATATTAACTTATTAATATCTTTTCAAATTTCAAACAGGTTTTATTTATTTTCACTTCACGAAAATATAAAAGAGGCAAAAAAACACAACAACACAGTAATATATATATATATATAAATATATATATATATATATATATATATATATATATATATATATATATATATATATATATATATATATATATATATATATATATATATATATATATATATATATATATTTCAAGAGCATGCTTCTAGAGGGCAGAATATATTAAAACAAAATATTTCTGTCTATCACCTCTATGAATCCTTATTTTCATAAGGATAGTAAACCAAACTGCAACGAATTGCTAGTCTGGCCGCGTTAAGGACAAAAGTCACATTTTATCACAAAACGCTTGGTTTTGATTGAAACAAATACCAGCCGAAAGATTTATACCTAATTAAAGGCAACTCTCGCACCAGTCATCTCGGGCCACTTGCAGACTGCAGTTTCGCGCTGGTGGCGCTCGTCAGTGCAAGGCTTCCCGAGACGACTGACACGAGAGTTTATTGTTCCCAAGTGAACATTTCGCCGTTGCAAAACGACGAAATGGGGGAAGCTCCATCTAGCGGTCAATATCTGTCTCAATCAAAACAATATCCCGACATGGGGTGCATGTAATAGTTCAAGAGCATGCTTCTAGAGGGCAGAATATATTAAAACAAAATATTTCTGTCTATCACCTCTATGAATCCTTATTTTCATAAGGATGGTAAACCAAACTGCAACGAATTGCTAGTCTGGCCGCGTTAAGGACAAAAATCACATTTTATCACAAAACGCTTGGTTTTGATTGAAACAAATACCAGCCGAAAGATTTATACCTAATTAAAGGCAAGTTGGTGGTGCGAGAGTTGCCTTTAATTAGGTATAAATCTTTCGGCTGGTATTTGTTTCAATCAAAACCAAGCGTTTTGTGATAAAATGTGATTTTTGTCCTTAACGCGGCCAGACTAGCAATTCGTTGCAGTTTGGTTTACTATCCTTATGAAAATAAGGATTCATAGAGGTGATAGACAGAAATATTTTGTTTTAATACATTCTGCCCTCTAGAAGCATGCTCTTGAACTATTACATGCACTCCATGTCGGGATATTGTTTTGATTGAGACAGATATTGACCGCTAGATGGAGCTTCCCCCGTTTCGTCGTTTTGCAATGGCGAAATGTTCACTTGGGAACAATAAACTCTCGTGTCAGTCGTCTCGGGAAGCCTTGCACTGACGAGCGCCACCAGCGCGAAACTGCAGTCTGCAAGTGGCCCGAGATGACTGGTGCGAGAGTTGCCTTTAATTAGGTATAAATCTTTCGGCTGGTATTTGTTTCAATCAAAACCAAGCGTTTGGTGATAAAATGTGATTTTTGTCCTTAACGCGGCCAGACTAGCAATTCGTTGCAGTTTGGTTTAGTATCCTTATGAATATAAGGATTCATAGAGGTGATAGACAGAAATATTTTGTTTTAATATATATATATATATATATATATATATATATATATATATATATATATATATATATATATATATATATATATATATTGTCATCGGCGTCGGCGTCGCGAACAAGTTATGACTTGTCCAGCGCGCTGTGCTCATGTTTTAGTCTTCTGCCGAAACAGAAGTCATTTGAGCACAAAAAATAGTCTTCTGCCGAAGCAGAAGTCATTTGAGCACAAGAAAGTCTATATAAGAGAACACTTTTTCTCAGCGAGCAAGTAGTGATCGATCCTTCAAGTAGTAATGTTCCAGCCTTCAGCAACTAATAGTCTTCTGCCGAAACAGAAGTCATTTGAGCACAGAAGCCAACGCCAATGCTGATGAGGTTATCCCTTCCTCTTGTGTTGTAACCAGACAGTGTGTTTTAATTGAGTTTTATTGTGTTGAGTGTCAAGTGGCAATGCATACCCGGAGTGGCAAGGCAGTAGGCACTGGGGTCGAGAGCGACGTCTCCACGTCGGCCCCCCCTCACTGCACGACGCCCCTCACAGCATCTGACCACGAAGTGCTCCGCCAACACGACGCCCTGACAAGGGGTACGGGGGTCACGCCCGACGTCTCCACGACGGTGGCCCCACACTGCACAGCAAGCAACACAGCAACCCGGCTCGGCGAGGTAAGCATGTCCTCTGATTTCTCCACAGGCACAAGTGCTACGCATGGCGTCGCGACGACGGCGCCCCACTACTGTGCGTCGCCGGGCTCAGCACCCAGGCATAGCGAGGCAGGACTCGCCACCAACATAGGACACGACACTGGGGTCACGCACGACGTCATCACGACGGTGCCCCCTCGCTGCATGGCACGCAGCGCAGCCACCTGGCACGAAGCCCAGGCAACAAATATGGAATGGTGTAGCAACGATTCCCAGGCGATGCCCCCTTACTGCATGGAGCGCAACGCAGCATCGTGGCACGAAAACTCGGCGATGGAACAGGGATTTGATGGTGATGATGACATGGTGATGCCCCCTCGCTGTATGGTGGACCCAACAGCATCCCGGGCCAACGACGATTCCTCGACGCTGGGAGATCGCCGCTTCGCTGGATTCGCTTCCACACATGGGGAAGCCTCCCACTCAGGCTCAGGGCTGCCCAGCGGTCAGTACACCATCGCTGCCACACCCGACTGGCCCCAACTCTTCAGCGACGCCTCGCTGACACCTCGCCGCCAGCTGGCCACCCCTCACTGCATGGTACCACCAACAGCAACCAGCCCAAGTCCAAGCACGCCGCCCAACGCACAGTACTTCGTCACGCCTACCTCGTCGGCCGGCGCCTACCACGTCACCCCGCCGTACCAGACGGCAAGACCTAGTGCTACGCCCCAAAGACAAATAGTGCTCCAAAACCAAACGACTGGAACGATCCCAGTCCCCTCTGCCGCCATAACGGACCAACCCCAACCGAGCTTGGGACTACCCAGCTATGAACAATTAGCGCAACTCCTGGCTCTGACCACTTCAAACCTAGCCTCCATTACCCGGCAGCAAGAAAATTGCCGGCCACCCATTACTGCACGTAACGAATCACAGCCGTACGCCACGGAAAAGGCTTACTTACGTGGACAATATATATATATATATATATATATATATATATATATATATATATATATATATATATATATATATATATATTAAAATAAAATATTTCTGTCAATCACCTCTGTGAATCCTTATTTTCATAAGGATAATAAACCAAACTGCAAATAATTGCGAGCCTGGCCGCGTTAAGTATAGAAATCACATTCTACAACAAAACGCTTTGTTTTGATTTAAACAAGCACCAGCCGAAAGAATTATTCCTAATTAAAGGAAACTCTCGTACCAGCCGTCTCAGACTAACTTGCATACTGCAGTTTCGCACTTCCTGGTGCTCATCAGTGCAAGGCGAGCCCGAGACGACTAGTACAAGAGCCTGGTTAACCAAGTGGCCAGATCGACGTTGTAAAACGACGAAATGGGGGAGGCTCCATCTAGCGACAGCTGCCTGTTGAAATCAAAACAATAATATCCCGACATGGAGCCTCCCCCATTTCGTCGTTTTACAACGTCGATCTGGCCACTTGGTTAACCAGGCTCTTGTACTAGTCGTCTCGGGCTCGCCTTGCACTGATGAGCACCAGGAAGTGCGAAACTGCAGTATGCAAGTTAGTCTGAGACGGCTGGTACGAGAGTTTCCTTTAATTAGGAATAATTCTTTCGGCTGGTGCTTGTTTAAATCAAAACAAAGCGTTTTGTTGTAGAATGTGATTTCTATACTTAACGCGGCCAGGCTCGCAATTATTTGCAGTTTGGTTTATTATCCTTATGAAAATAAGGATTCACAGAGGTGATTGACAGAAATATTTTATTTTAATATATTCTGCCCTCTGGAAGCACGCTGTTTACAATATATATATATATATATATATATATATATGTATATATATATATATATATATATATATATATATATATATATATATATATATATATATATATATATATATATATATATACCATTAATCAATACAGAACCAATAATATGATTATCACACTTACTCCCTAATTGTATTGATTTAATGTAAGTAGATTGTTTTTGTTTTTAGTGATAAAAACTTAAAATTCATTGGACTTATTTGGTTATTTGTTAATATTTGATGTAGATGTAAAAAATTGCTCAATGTCAATACTAGCTGCTTTCGTTCGGCAGTAATTCGTAATCATGTTTCATGTGTTGTCTCTGTCCCTACCATGCAATTTTGTATCATACTATTCTTGTTCACTTCAAACGAAAGCAGCTATAAATCCTTTAGCAGAAATCAAAAATATTGACGAAATTTACGAAAATACATGTAATCATGTTTTAGTTGTTAAATTGATTACTTTAAGAAATTATCATAAATAAGCAAGTACAAGTTTTATAAATCATTTGTAGGTACATTTATTTGTAAAAATCGCTGAACAGTGATTACTTGACGCTAAGAAGACAGACACGTCTCTCTCTTCCTCTCTGTGATGGGCGTCCACTGGATGTTTTCAAAGATTAGTACAATCATTGATAATTATTGAATTATCAATGGTAGCAAGACGTAATATCGCGTACTACGGTAGGCGGGGCTTACCCGAGATCGGCGCTCGGACGTTATCGGTAGAGTAGAGCGAAAGTCAACTGTTTAGCCGAGTGCCACATTATTATGGGGTTACCTTGCTTCGGACATTTATCGATAGGTACCGCCACTCTCCAATAATTACGGGATTGATTATCTATTTCTAATTAATCAATGGTAGTAAGCTTTTAACCCAGGACACTCATTTATGTTACAAATGTTAATAAACCGCACAATTTAAAAGTTGTATAATTGGGAAGTACAAGTCCATCGACCAAGAAAAGCAGTGGTTCTCAATAGCTGTCTACCATAATATTAAATATGTTAACCTAGATCAGTGTTTTTCAAAGTGCCCCTAGAGGGAAAAGTCATAAAGGTTTTTTGTTTGTCTAGTCGGTCCCCATTACCAGTTTTTTTTTAATGGCATGAAACTGATTACACCCTGTATACTAGAAGCTAAGATCAATGATTTTTTATGACAAAAATATATTGAAGGGGCACATTGTTTTATAAGTTTTTGAATCAGTCGATTTCAAAAATTATACAGGGTCTCCCCTAATAACATGTAAAAAATGTATCTACCAATTCCTTATCTAAAATTCAAAATAAATCAATCTCGAAGAACATAGTGTGTTCATACTACTACTATTTATAGTATTATTTATTTTAATAAACTGCTTAATATTTCACACCTATAGAATTCGGAAAATTCGAAAAACTAAAAATTATCAACGAATGAAAATTCAAATAAACAGAAACTCATGTTTTACTTATGGATATTTATTTCATTTACCTAATACGACACAAAAGAGTTACACAAGAAATGAAAAATACAATTTCTAAATAAGCAGAACCATAAAAAAAACATTATAAAGTGTGGTCGTGGATTGAGTCCGAAAGAGGGAAAACTTTTTTATTTGTAAGTTTACGAGGAAAAGTCATTGATAATAAAAACGCGTGCTTTTTAAGAGAAGTCTGAAAATGACACTATTTTTCAAAAATATCATTATGATTTGGGGAAGCAGTCACAGGAAAATTTCATGGCCCAATTTCTTGGAGCCACCTGGGGGCCTGATCCGAGTTTTGTGGATTTTTACTTATGAAGTATCAAAAGGTATGTAATAACAAATTAGGCAGTTTACAAAATATATTACGGAAACACACTATTTGCAGAAACGTGAATCTTTGAAAAATAACAAAAAACTAATTCCTTGTACTTTTTCGCATATTTGTAAATATTTGGCAGTCTACACATACATTTTGGAAAATGGTATCATTTTCGGACTTTCATAAAAAAAACAGTCAGTTTTATAAAGAATGACTTTTCCTCGTAAAATTACAAATAAAAAAGTTTTCTCTCTTCCTATGTATAGGATGTCCCAACTCTATTTAGACAAGCATTGTCTAGAAAACTGTGAGACATAGAAAGAAATGTTAAATGGCAAAGTTATTCTGTTTAAAAAGATGCAAATAATCATTTTATTTTCAAACGTACAAGGCTCATCAAAAAGGCGGTAGGTTATGCAACTTTACTTTCTCAAATGGAACACCCTGTGTAATTTTATATTTTTGAATTCTCCTTTTATTTCCTAACAAATTTTATTAACCATGTCCTATACCCACCATTAACCAGTGTTGAGATATTAGCAGTTAAATTTTTGGGATAACATTTTTTTTTCAATGCGATAAGAAATAATGCAATACACAAGACTGTAACTATTATGATTATTATAAAAAAAATGCTCGCCCATATTCTCATACCTCCTTAAAAGTTCTCGTGTACAAGAATTCCTTATAACTTCTGAGGCTTTTGTGACGTGAGTGAGTGACGTTGCATACGGCTCCTCAAATATTTGAAAATAAAATGATTAAATGTATGTTTTTAAACAGAATAACTTTTCCATTTAATATTTCTTTCTATGTTCCACCGTTTTCTAGATAATGCTTGTCTAAATAGAGCTGGGACACCCTGTATGTTGATATAAAATTAAGAGATTATCTGCGTAGAATTATAGCAAGAGTAGCATTACAATTTTCACCCAATAATTCACTAGCAAAAATTAGTGAATTTAAAACAAGATACGATTGGCATATTTTTTAAATTTAAAGGAGGTGGGTAAAGATCGGCCTTTTTTCGCCTATCACACACATGAAAATAAAAAGGCATTGTTTTATATATATGTTTAATTCAAGTCTTCAATATTATGTTTAGATAAAATTGATAGAAAATTTTCTACAGTAACTTGCATTAAAAATGCATCAAATAGAGCATGTTTGTTGATTTTCTGACTCTTTCGTCTCTTCTACGAACTTTCAACGACTATTTCATTATAAAGCGCTCAATGAACCACAATTAGTTCACTTTCAGAAAAAAGCTTATGAACTCTACTTTTACAAGAAAAAAATTTGTAGTGGTTCATCATGGTGCGCTTTATAATTAAATATCATTGAAAGCTCGGAAAAACGTCGACAATGTTAAAAAACTAACAAATATGCTCTCTTTGAGACATTCTTAATGCAACTATTGTAGGATATTTTATATCAATTTTATCTAAACATAATGCTGAACACCTGAATCAAAAATAAATATAAAAGAATGTCTCAAACAAAAACTATTTGTTTTCATGATTCTGATAGGCGAAGAAAGGTCGATCTTTAGCCACAGATTTTGTAAGCAACCAAAATTAATGAATAAAAATTAATAACACTATTTCTGTTACAATTTCACCTAGATAGTCTTACAGTTGTTGACAATGAATGTATTTAGAAAAATGTTATGACCAAAAATAATGGAATATTCTCTATTGCATCTCTCTTTCATGGATATGACCACCTTAATTTATATATCAATTTCCATTATGTCAGTAACATCCTATAGAGGATGTCCCACGGGGAACTGAATCGCTCAATACAGGGAGAAGTATGTAACAAAAAACTTTAAACGTTTTGAGAGTTCCAAAGTCAGTGTGACCAATCCAACCAAAATAATTACAATGCATGTAGTACGTCTGGTATTACATGGTTGTAATTATTTTGGTTGGATTGGTCACATTGATTTTAGTAACTCCCAAAATTTTCAAAATTTTTAGTTACATGCTTTTCCCTATATCCATCGATTCAGTTCCCTGTGTACTACACCACTACAATAGACAATCCACGCTAGAGATTCTTGTCACTTTTGGCGAGGAGTGATGTCTTTTTGAATATGAATGCTGAAATATTTAAAAACAGCTGTTTTTTCTTCGGAAGTCTATGGTTTCTTCTCTCCTTTCTTTTTATAATACACATCTAAAAAATAATATTATGAAATATTGGATTACTCCTATCATAATAACTCTTATTTGTCTTTTTACCACGACTAGGTAATATTACAGTATTCTTGCTTATGTTAGGTTGCGGAAGTACACCGTCATTGGATGCTGTAAAAATAATGATGATTAAACTTTCACCAAATATTTCCAATTAGAAAACACAATGCATTTCCTCGTCATGTGCAGTAGACTGTGCACTAGAGTAATCCTGCAGACATACAGGATCTAACATGTTATCATCACTGTTGTAATCATCTCCTTCTTGTTCTTCTTGTAAACCAGGTAACTCTATACATATATAAAAAATAAAAACATTAGTATACCTACTATTCTATAGTTTTTCTAATTCACATAACCATAGCTCCATAGATTTATTCGGCTTGTCTGTCTTTATATTACAGCCTTCACATTCTCTCATTTTTATATCTATTGACATGCAATTTGAATGACCAAAAACAGAAATCAAGAGATTTTTGAGAAAAACAATTTTTTCCCCTCCCATACATAAAATGCAACAATGTTTTGGGACCTTATAATTTGAACTCTTCAGTCACCAGATATTTTCCTTTAATGTTTTCTTCAACGCCCCCCCCATCTAGTTATAAACTATCGATGAAAAAATCTGAATACATTCTCGAATGTAGCTTTTAGTCTTTCAAAGAAAATTATAAATAGCCCATTTATACATAGGTATACGTGAGTGCCTACGAGAATAGGTACACCCCTCTTTTTTCTTTATTGGTCAAGATTTGAAATGAATGTACGAACTATTTGGTATAAAAATACATTTTTTAACCCAACCAAACTCAAAAATACACTTTTGGTTTAACCGGAAGTAGATTTTAGACTAAAATCTAAACCGGAAGTACTACTTAGTTTGTTATTTTAATTACCACCCTGCATGTCTCTAAATTTAATGTGATGAAGGTTTCGATTATCTTTACAATCCAAATCGAATCATAAACGATCTTGACAAATTATAATTTTAATTATTCATTAAGCATAAAAATCTAATTTAAATTTATAAATACCTAGTATTTAATACTAGGTATTTAATCTAAAGGTATTTTTTACACATAAGATTAAAAAATGTATAGGGTGTTGTGTAAAATTAAAAAGTTCCTAGTGCTTCCGGTTAAACCGTAAGTGTATTTTGGGATTTAGTCGAAAAATAGGGCTACAGCTTAAATGTAGTTAAATGTTTAGTAAGTTCTACAGCATCTTCATGTAGTCTGTAGAACTCTTGATGCACAGTTATATCATGACCTAGATGGCGCGCTAACCAATCATGCTCATTCTCTGTCAAGCAAAATACCTGGCACACTGTAGCTACATATTTGAGTAGCTTTGTCCCAGTTATATAATTTGGCTTCTCTAGATCATCCCCTAGCACCAGAATAACGTTACGTAGGCAGTCGTGTCCACGTACATTAAAAATGCTTTGATTGCCACGTGCAAATATATAAGGGTTATTTTCAGAAATTCCGCATTTGTCTCTTGTCTGCAATAGTAAGTCGATACAATTTTTCATAATTAGTGTTAAGATAATAGGTACTTTCCTACCCCTTTTACCAGTAATGTTTATAACGCATAACCGTTCAGCTAGCTGTATTTCATATGGGGAGCGAATTTTTCAGTTCCTCTGTAGTTTCTTGATTCCAATCTGGACGTGAATGATCCGGTTTTAATAACATTTTTGCAGCCTCCCCTGATCTCCTCTTGTTAAACAATATAATTCTGCATAAGGTTAGCATACAGAGTCGATTCCAATTCTGTATATTTGTAGATTTATTTAGAATATTTTTAGCGCGTTCAGTCTCTATGGCAATATATTCATAGACTTTCTTTAAATCACTAGTAACCGGTAGTAACTGCCCAACATAAAATTTTCTTTGTGACAGTGTATCCAAAGCATTCGAAGATATTCTCATGCACCATTCCAATTCCATAAGCTGTAAGAACGAAAGTAAAGATTCATTATTTTTCAAGTCTCCTTGTCTCAAAGCGGTTCCCCTTTCTATATTTGCACATTTTCTCAAAGCATGCCCAAGCTTTAATGCTAAAGATGGTATCTGAAATTCTGGTCTCTTTGTATAATTATTTTGTAGACTTCCACAAATCTTTTTAATACATCTTATTATAGTATCAAATTTCTGAGGTGAAAAAAATGTTTTATAGATGAATATTCCAAGGTTGTTTCCCTTAATTCCAACGTTAATCGTGATAATTGCCTCATGGTCTGACGTATTAATTCACATTGTGTCAAACCATGTTTTTCAAACAGCATGGTCCCAAATTTTTTAATCAAAATGTCCTCCTTGCATTAGTTTCCAACGTCATCATCTCTTCAACGATTCATAATGTGAACCACAAAACTCATTTCCAAAAATGCAATTAAGAATGGCGTTGCTTTCCGCTATTACGTGCCTACCTTCGCAAGGTTCAGTTGTAAATTCATTACTATTATTTGTAGGTTTCTTGCAGCAGTTGAATTTAAGATGGTGCCACAAATGTGTTTTAAGCATATAGCCCAAACAATATGGGCAAGGTCCATAGTTTTTGTAGGTATTAATTAAGACTTCATGTTCTGTGGGCCTTCTCACAAGAATCAGTTCTCCTTCTTTTGCCGACACAACATTGCAGTTATGAAAAAAATCTCCGGCCCTGACTAACTCTAAAAAACCCTCTTTGCGACCTTTCGAATTTTTTTCCATGGCCAACAACTTTGCAACATCTAGTTCTTTACTATGACATTGTTCTAAATGTTGTGCCATGTGAATGATCAGTTTTTGGCAAAAGTAACATAAATGTCTTTTGTTTCTGACTCTCTTTCCTTCACGGCGTTTTGCTACCTTAATTTGTATAGAATTAGTATGAGAGTAACTGCCCTTCCATCAAATAGCCAAGGAGCGTTTCATCTTGAGATATGAATTTCTCGATCGATCTGAACAGCTTTAGAATAAACTCCTATCTACATAATAATTCCTTATGTACTAGCAAATTCGTCATTGTCATACTGGCTTCCACACTTCCTCTTTCTGGCGCCAAGCTATGGCATCTGTTTTCTTATCTCAACCAGGGTTTTATATTTTACAACAACTTTAATTAACAAACTTTCTTAGGAAAAACTGAAATTTGCCGATCTTTTTAGTTTTTTATTGCTATTTTCCATTATGACAAACAGAGTACTCACAGACGTCATATACAGCCAAAAAAATCCGAAAATATTAGAAATTACGAATTTACGTTATATCACATATATCTATTTCTTTAGTGGTTTATCACGTCTACATTTAAATTTATTTTTGGTTACGGAATTTAATAATGTTTTCAACTCACAAAATAATTTACTATAAGTATTATTTTTAACCTTTTTAAATAATTCTCTTTGTAAAATACATGAAACACAACAGGAACAGGTACTTACTCTTTAAAAATATACTACAAATTAGTAATTCCGGCAACTTTGTCTACATATCATCTAACTAGGACTCTGCTGCCAAATTTACATTTTATATAGCTTACGGCTGTCTAACTGTCAGTTGACTGAAGACAGGATAAACACTTTTTAATTTAACAGTGACTTTAGCAGCCATTTATAGTTGACTGGCAGCTACGTAACAGTAACATTTAACCCTGCACTGATAAACCCGCCCTTAGTCATCGATAGTTAATGTAACATATGAAATTGTGTTTATGTTGCGTCGCACTACTCCACAGTTATAGTAGAGTTCACACCGATCAGGAGCAACTATGATCTTTGCCTGATTTGGCAATACTTATGGAGTTAAAGACATAGATAATTTGTAGCTATTTTAAAATTTTCTAATTGGTAAATTATCTTAAAAAATATATATGTCTCGAAAAGAGTTTTTTAAAAAATTACCATGTCGTAAAAACTATTTGGAGGTGCGGCTCTGTATAGCTATATTATACAATGTGTCCACGGATTGTATTCAGAAGTAGGTAAGTTTTTTATTAGCAACTTTACTAGGATTATTTATTCTTTATAAAAACGCCTGCTTTTCATGAAAAATATACTACTTTTTAAAATTCATATGCAGGATGCCAATTATTTGCAAAAATGTAAAAATAGCGATAAGAAGTGAAGTGCCTTCATTTATAAATATTTAAAAAAATGCTGTTTAAAAAATGTTAAGGATTAAGTAAATTATGAAATGTTAGTCGTAGTGCAAAATTATTTATTTGTTCAAAATTTCACGTTTCTACAAACAGTTTTTCCCCAAGCTTTCCTTATAAACTTACTAAATTACTATTAAATATTATTGCGTACACCTTTTGATATTTTATAAGTAAAAATCCGTAGTAGGTAGATCAGCGCTTCTAGATGGCCTAATAATATTCCTGTGATTCCACTATAAGAAATGCCCTTCCCCAAACCATAACATTTAACAATAAAAGCTATTTGTTTCTATCTTAGCATTTCTAGTGACATATTTTTTTACATCAAATATAATTACATGACACTTACCTAACAATAAATGTTATTGACGTATACTAAGTTAAATTTTAGTAAGACCGTTAAACATGATTTACGGAAACGATAATTATTGAAAAAGGACAGAAATACATTTTTTTAATACTATTTCTCAATATTTGTACGAATAAAGGCACTTCACTCTTTGTAGTTTTTCATACTTTGCAAATATTTAACGCCCTGATTATAAATTTTGAAAAATAGTATAATTTTCAAACTTTTCATAAAAAACAGGTTTTTAGAAAAAATAGCTTTCTCGTAAACTTACAAATAAAAACGTTTTCCCTCTTCCAAACACAATCGATGGACACACTATAGATAGAAGTTCCTGTGTATAATATCGCAGTCTAGGAATGAGATGATTATTCTTAAACTATTTTACAAACCACCTTTTCTTTCTCAAATATTAATAAAGATTAATATCACACTTTATCATTTCCTTTGCTTGTTCTTAAGTGTCTGCAATACAACCGAAGAACTACATCCCCAATAAATAAAATTATTTACCACTATGATCATTACGAATAGTTAGCAATAATATTGGCGCACGCATGATGCACTACCGCTATTTTTATGGGCCATTTCAATATATTATTTTAACGTTTCCCATAACTGTCTGATAATTTATATTTAGAATCCTCCACATTTTGCGAATAGGGATATTATTAACACACGTACCTCACATCGTATTAATTTTATATTATTAACATTTTCCACCAAATAACAATATATTGTATATCATATATTATATATTATATATTATATATTATATATTATATATTATATATTATATATTATATATTATATATTATATATTATATATTATATATTATATATTATATATTATATATTATATATTATATATTATATATTATATATTATATATTATATATTATATATTATATATTATATATTATATATTATATATTATATATTATATATTATATATTATATATTATATATTATATATTATATATTATATATTATATATTATATATTATATATTATATATTATATATTATATATTATATATTATATATTATATATTATATATTATATATTATATATTATATATTATATATTATATATTATATATTATATATTATATATTATATATTATATATTATATATTATATATTATATATTATATATTATATATTATATATTATATATTATATATTATATATTATATATTATATATTATATATTATATATTATATATTATATATTTATATTATATATTATATATTATATATTATATATTATATATTATATATTACATATTATATATTATACATAATTTATTATTTTATTTAGTCCTTAAAACACCTCACTCGATTTACCAGTTCCTGTAATGCTGCTCCCGTCACGAAATTAAATGAATCAACTACGATACATGGTGCACCAGCTATAAGATGTGGCGTCCATCCATTTTTTAAATTGTTGAATGCTTTTTCTACCTCGGACGACCAGTTAATTGGGGAATTTCCTTTTAGAAGCACATTCAGGGGTTATTGTATAGTTGCTGTTTCAGATATGAAACGACGGTAAAAGTGTACTATACCACATATAAATCCCATATGCGACAATGAAAATGACAGCGATATTTTGTGCAACACTAGCAGAGATATATCCAGGTTAAAGAGCCAAGACTCATACACAGTTAAACGTCAACTAAACAGTTTAGTTGCAATAAAAGATTGAATTTTCGTAAGACGCAGACGCACAGATTTCAGTATTATTTTTAAAAAGGCCTTACAAATGATACAAATAGGTAATACAAGGAATTATGCGATGTAGGTAAATGTACTATATGATGCAGATATTATAGTTATACGATTAAAATCCTCTATTACCTACATTAATCAGGTACTAAAATTTCGATTCGGATTATCCGAATCATCTCGAGCGTATTTAATCTTGACGTGTCAAATCCACAGTAAAAGTACGATGTCATCGGCGGCATTTCTGCTAGATCAAAGGAGTTTCGTATATGGAATTTATATGTGACTATACCTAAAAATCGGCGAATAGTTGTACGTTTTTCTGCTTAGTCAAATCCTAAATTGCCTGTACTTTTTCTGAGAATGGCTTAGTTCGGAGTGACCTAGGAACTTTACTTTACTTGCACCGAATACACACTTTTCAGGGTTGATAACGATACCGTACCTGTTAAGTTTTTCGAAAACTAACCTTAGATGCTGGAGATACTGTTGTTCTTCTGATGCAACCAGGATATCGTCCAAATATGCGTAACAAATGTCTAGTCCGGAATCGATGAATCTTTGGAATGTTTGTGTTGCAGTGCGTAAGCCGACGGCATCGCTGTAAGCTCGAAGAGGCCAAAAGGTGTAACTGCCGTTTTCAGTACATCTTCGGGGTTTACTGGTATCTGATAATAGGCCTTAACTAGGTCTGTGGTAGATCATGTCTTCTTACCTGCCATCTTGTGTACAATTTTAGGGCTCGATAGTCGCGGCAGTGACGTAGACCCTCATTTTTTTAGATACAATGTGTAATGCTGAGACCCACTCACTTTTCTAAGGCCGCATATAGTTATCTAATCGATAAACTATAAATAATAAAAGTAGTAATGGAATATATAGTTATATATTATAACATCAATTTTAATTCACAAAGCCATTTTTTACATTTGTTTTTCCGTGATCTTAATTTGGAGTTAATTTCTAATTTTCAACATTTGTATTATTAATACTATTATTATTACACTAAGTTAGGCAGCGAGGCTGTTTAAACTTTTAATTCGTACAGAGTATTAGTGGGTGAGTCATAACAGTTTTTAAATGAGTTCGTTGACACTGCACAAACACAGTCATTCGATAGAGAGTTCCAGTCCCTATTTACTCTGTTAGAGATTAAGTGTTGGCGGCACAGTTTATGAAATTTGTTCCTAACTAGTTTATAGTTGAATCCCATTAGTCTTCTATATGTGTTTAAACAGAAAATTTGTAGATCGATTGAATAATGCCCATGGAGTATTTTGCAGGTTTCTGTTAGGTCACCACGAAGCCTCCTATCTATTAGTTTGGTAATCCGTCTTTGGATTTGCTCTAGTGCATGAATGTCTTTTACGAAATATGGATTCCATGCTGGTGCTGCATATTCAAGCATGGGCCTAATATAGATTTTATATATTTTTTCAAGGAGTTCCGGCGAAATGTTCCTAAAAGCTCGCGAAACCATATGGAGACTAAGTTTGTCTTTATAATGATTTTTCCGATATGAGGTGCCCATTTTACGTCTTGACTTATGGTCACTCCTAGGTCTTCTTGTAGATCTAGGTACATTTTTAATTGGTGTGCTATTTAATAAAAACTGATGGCGGGGGTTATTTGAGCCCATATGAATAACAGAGCAGTTGTTTTCGTTAAGAGCAAGCATCCAGAGAGTGCACCATTCTCCGATTCTCTGCAACAACTATCTCCTGGTAGTGAGTTTGTGGATTGTTATATATTTTAGTATCATCGGCAAACATTGATATCTCAGATTTTAAACCTACTATAAGATCTCTAATGTAGACATTAAATAGGATGGGACCCAGCACAGAACATTGAGGAACTTCATATAGTTAACTAATCAATAAACTATAAATAATAAAGGTAGTAATGGAATATATAGTTATATATTATAACATCAATTTTAATTCACAAAGCCATTTTTTACAGTTGTTTTTCGAGGATCTTAATTTGGAGTTAATTTTTAATTTTCAAAAATTTTTTGTTATTATTATTCTTTTTTGTTTTTTCTATTCATAGTTACCAAAAATAAAAATATTTTTAACTTAAGTTCTAAAGGCAAGTGAGCTGCGACACACACACCCCTTTTTAAAAATAGGCGAACCAACCAGCGTCATAGAGACAATGGCAAATCGCACCTTTTTTGGCGGCGGAATGACAACACACTTGCTGTCCAATACAAACGCGGGCTTAATCCTGTCAATACTGACGGTTAAAACTTAAGTCACTAACTTATCCGTACGAGATAATACCTTATAATGGACGTCGTACGAAAAAGCAAAAGTAGATTTAGCACGCTCTTTACAAACAACAACAAAATCGCATGTTAAAATGTCAGAACTGTCACAATTTATATTTAACATGAGAACATGGAGAAATGAAATTTAAATTCGCAAAATATGTGCGTAACTTATCAAGAAAATAAGCAACATCAGGAGAATCATATGACCTGGTGAAAAGTTCGCCAGGCAATCTTAAAGTTTGACCGTACACAAGTTCAGCAGAAGAACACTATAATCTTCTTTTGGTATGGATCTAAAAGCTAACAATACTACAGGAAGTTCACCTGCCCAATGTTCAGTGTTTGCTCTAGCTGTTAATGCAGTTCTAAGAGTCGTGTGAAAACGTTCCACTATACCATTACTCTGTGGGTGATATGATGTGGTACGAATTCTGTTAAACCCTAGATAGAATTTTCGCAAATTCGTTAAATAGTTTGGATTCAAACTGGACTCCCTGATCTGTGATGGCAGTTAATGGTACGCCAAAACGGCAAACGAAATTTTTAAATAAGATACGGGCCACTGTCTCTGCCGTAATATCCGGGAGCGGGTACGCTTCCAGCCATCTAGTAAATTGTTCGATCACAGTCAGAATATAAGAATAGCCTTTAGAAGGAGGTAAAGGGCCAACCAAATCGATGTGTATGTGATCGAAACGACCTTTTGAAATTTCAAAATTTCCTGGTGGACTTTTCGAATGACGAGTGATTTTAATAGCTTGACAGTTAATGCATGACTTAGTCCATATATTACAATCCGAATTCATTTTAGACCAGAAATAATTGTTAGAAACCAAGTTCCTGGTGGCTTTACTGCCAGGGTGAGATAACCCATTAAATATGTCAAAAATGGTTCGTCTATAGATAATCGGAACATTTGGACGAAGTTTTGGGCGGGAGCTGTTACACCAGATAAAATCATCTCTATTAGGAATTTTTACCTTTGTTAATATGTAATTGCTTTTAGTATTTGAATTTTCAGTTAATAAAAACTTAAGTTCAGAGTCTCCTATTTGAGCTTTACATAGTAAATCTAAATCAAAATTAACATCAATTAAATCAGAATTTCTCTCATGAACTGAAGATATTCTGCTGTAGGGAAGATGTATCATATACACGTGATAAAGTGTCTGCTATGACGTTGTCTTTCGCTTTAATATGTTTGATAAAGCAGGAAAATTGTGCAATATATTCTAATGGGCTTGTTCGGCATTTTTTTTTATTTCACAAATCGAAAGTGCAAGTATAAATTAATGGATCTGCAAAAAATCAGAATCTTATTCGCACGTTTAGTATCTTAAAAACTATTACAAATTTCCATCTCGCGAAAATGGGGCGTGGCCAGGCGCTACGTCACTATACGCATAGACTCGGCGATCTCAATAGACTTGATGCTCCTTATTGGTTATAATTATAAGTGTTTTCGAAGTATTGTTTGTTTTGCTTACTACTTGACAGTAGGGAAGTACAATTTGGTGAAATGTCAAAAAATTACAATTTTCTCTCGCTCCTGCCAGAACGAATTTTCGATTTCGACCCTGCAATTTACGATTATAATTCATCGCCGACCTTCTCTTTTCCGCAGACACATAGAACGAACTTCCACTCGACGTATTTATTTAGTTACCAGCGTTTAAAAATTCCATGTTTTTCGACTTTTCAGGTTAAATTTGAAAGGTCCCAAAAAGCCATTTTTCTTACGTCACTTGCGTATAGTGACGTCACAAATGAGCGCTCGGTTTTGCAACTATTACTAAATTCAACTCCTTATATCTCGAGAACGAAAAAAGTTAATAATACGAAATTTTAAGTGTATAATGAGAATATCGAGTACTATATGAAAAAATATAAAATCCATATAAAAAGAATATCATGGAACAAGCCCATTGTCGAGTTTGACATGGCGATCTGTCAGTTTTAGCAAATAAAGCTCGAATCAAAAGTTTGTGATCAGTAAAACACACAAACTCACGACTTTCTGGCATGTATAAATAACGTCTTATCGATGTAAATAATGCGAGTAATTCTTTATCGTAAGTGGAATGTTTCATTTGGACAGCAGTCAACTTACGTGAAAAGAAAACTAAAGGAGTTATCACCCCACTGGCGCCCTGTTGTTCAAGCCCTGCCCTCATAGAGACGTTGGAACAATCAATCGTTAAAGATAAGCGTACATTATCTTCACAATAAAGATGAACTAATAATATCGCTTTGGCAATAGCATTTTTAGCATTAACAAAAGCAATAGAACTATCGGTTGGCCAAGTGTCTATTAATTTAAATTTATTATACAGTAAACTAGTGCAAAATGAATGAAATTGAACTAAAATTTCAACGAAGTTAGGTACGAAACGATGATAAAAGTTTACCGTACCTATAAAATGTTGAAATAGCTGGTATAAGATAATTAGCTATGATATCTACTCGTTCAGCCGATGGTAAAATACCAGCTGATGAGATATCATGCCCTAAAAACGTCAAATTATTGACTCCAAAAATGCATTAAGATGGTTTAATTGTTATACCATTAGCGTGAAAATGTTCGAAAACCAATCTTAAATGTTCTAAATGTTCGGAACGTGAGTTGCTTGTTATTAAAATGTTGTCCAAATAGACAGAAATAAAAGAGGAACTTGCTAGTACTTCATTCATGAATCTTGAAAGGTTTGACCAGCATTACGTAAGCCAAATGGCATTCGCGAAAATTTGAATAAACCAAAAGGAGTAGTTATAACTGTTTTAAATATTATCGTTTTCGGCAACGGGTATCTGATGATACTATCAATCTTTGAAAAAATATTACAATTGTATAAACGCGAGTTAAAGTCATGGATATGGGGCAATATCAGGAACTGTTACGGTATTCAATTGCCTATAATCTCCGCAAGGACGCCAGTCATTAGGCTCCTTCTTAGCTACCATATGTAATGGTGAACTGGCTGAGGACGCGGAGGGTTTACATATGCCTAATTCGATCATACTTTTGAGTTTGTGCAATTTTGAATTTAATGGTATGTAACCTACGGGGACGTGAAAATGGTAAATGACCTTCTGTCACTATATGATGCACAACTGAATGTTTAACAGGTAAATTAATATTTGGTGAACTTATCAAATTTGGGAACTGCAAAAGTAATTTATTATGTTCGTCTATCAATGATAATAATTTAGGTGAAAATAACGCACCACGCGAAAGAAAACAGTTTATTGATAAACTCGTTGTCTTGTCGAGTAAACTTGCCTTTTGTGAGTCAACCACTAATCCAAAGTGCGATAAAAAATCAGCTTCGATAATAGGTACCTCAATATCGGCAATATTAAATATAAAACGAAAGACTCTTTTTAAGTTTAAATTACCATTCAAAAGCTTTTTCCCATAAGTATTGATTACTGTACCATTCGCTGGTGTTAACACTACATCAGGGTTCTTGTGGATATTCACAAAACTATTACGAGAAATTATTGACAAATCTGCTCCAGTATCAATAAGGAAACGTAAGTTACTCGTCCTATCGTAAATAAACAGGCGACGATTGTTGTCAGATATGGTGACATTAGACGTCAAATCATTTCTAAAATCGTTAAGTTTTAGTCAGTTTTGGCTATTGACCTGAAAATCTCTATTACTAGTACACCAAGTACCACCACATCTGAAAGCATTAGTCTTGTAAACCTGATGCTGGCATCAAACCGTGTTGTTAGTAGGATCAAATTTATTGCGTTGGTTAATATGAATAGGGGTGCGATTCCTGGTGGAATCACCCCTAATAGTGCAGTAAAAAAAGCATTTTAATTTGCACAGTCTGGATACAGCAAGATTATGATTTTATCCTGTTTCGGGTATCACCGGGAGTATATTCCTAAGTTTTGGACCTTTGTGCTACTTTGTTTATAAACAATTGATTTTTTTTTACTGCGTTTTTCGACCTTAAAACGTGAATAACTCCGGTTCTATAAGTCGGATCGGGACAAACTAAAAACCAGTCTCTTCGTAATAAAATTGCCAATAAACTTTCATTGGTTTCAATTCTCTGAAATACGTACATAACCTACAAAACTGAAAAAACGGGAAAAAAACAGTATTTTTTTCATTTTAGTGCCCAAGACCGGCAACTAGACCAATTTGCATCAAACTTTCAGAAAATATACTATTTGATGTAATAAGAAGACACTGAAATGTTGGTGTCAAAATATTGAACCCATTGGCCAAAATTGCATTTGTTATCTAAAATTTGAAATTCCCGTCATTTTATGCCATTAAGTCCAAAATGATTTTTTTTTATTTCAAAATGTAGATCACGACGTCAGCTTTCGAATGCAATTAAAAATAATTTTTTTTAATGTAATTTTGGCTACTTTCTTTATATTTGTTTATAACTCAAATAACAACAATTACATTTTTTCAGCCATTTTGAAAAATAAATTAAAGTTTTTTATCAGATCTGGTAGAGAATTTTGGGTCCTTTAATTTAAAAAAAAGAAAGTTCATTTTTGTTAACGTGAACTCGAGATATTTAACTTTTTGCATTTTGGCCAATTGTTAATTACCAAATGCATATTTTGAGCTAAAATTGGGACTGTATCATTCTGAAACGTATTCATTTCATATGATAAATTAAAAAAAAAAAAAGTTTTATAGAAACTTATTTACAAACATTATAATGTAAGTATTGTTAATTGAGCTAAAAAATGATTTTTTTGATTTTTTCATAAAGCTCAGTTGCAAAACGCAATAACTTCCTTGTTTCTTAAAATTCGGCTGACTTTTTTTTTTAAATACGTGATATTTTCCCTCGCAATGCGATCATCAACTTAGTTTTTTGTTAATAATGCAAATGAGTATTTTTTATTTCCAAATTCATATGTACACATGTACCAACGATTGCTAACGTATCAACCTGTATAATTTTTTAAAATCTTTCTATATAAATATGAATACTTAGATTAAATTTATATTGCCTTCTAAATATAATGTTTTAAGTTTAATTTAAAAAAGGAAATAGTAAATATTGTAATGTAAATACTTGTTAGAAAAAGTTTTAAAGGCGAGGATTAATAATATGGTAAAAACATTTTATTTAAAAATAAACATTTTTATTCTTATAAATTTACAAAATCGTAATTAATGTATTTTATATCTCTTGCTTGGTTGGTGTACAATTCAGTTCCACTCTCTGAATCTGTTTCAAATAAAAAATTTTCACCATTTTCTTCTTCATCACGAATTTGAACACGAAGATCGGGTACATTAACTTGCAAGTGCTCGCAGTCGCTTTGGGGTTCCGATTCTGATATATCGGTACAGCTTGAATGTATGTCTGATTCATCTATATTGTCTTCTTCAACTTCACGATTTCCTTCTTCACTGACTACAGTGCATTCTGTACAATTCCTGCAATTTATGTCTCCACAATATTCACACAAACTTGTACATTGTAGTCCGAACTTCCTGCATCAACATCTCAGGTCTTTACAGCCGGCTTTACATTCACAAGCGAGAATTTCAAGAATTTCTTGTGGTATTGGCTGTTTTCTCATTGTAATAGGCATTAAACCATTAATTGTATCCTCCCAACCAAACAATCGTGGATCTATTTCTTCTTATTCCAGCCATTTGTGTATTTGAAGATACACTCTCAATAAATGTTCATTTGTAGCTTCTTCGATCGGAGGAAGGTTTTCCAAATTACAACCGGTTTTCAATATAAGTTTTTGGAAACAGTGAAATCTTAAATCACCTAAATCCATAGGTTTTATTAGATTACACCCATATAAAACTTTCATGATATTTTAAACACCTAATAATCTCACTTTCACTCGAAGACATTTTTAATTTACATGTCGGCGGCACCGAAAATAATTTCTCCATGCCTATGATTCTTAGGAACCCTTCACTAGTGCTTATGACTGTTTATTATTTTTGTTAATGTAAACATTCAGGTTAACTTATCCCAACCAATAACAGTTTAAGATTCTATGTATTTCCTTATATGGCCATAGGAACACGCTTAGGGCGAACGAAACGAAATCAGCTAGCCCGGGGCAGAAAGGCATTCTATGATTACCTGTGAAAGAGTTAAGATTTGATTATTGCGGGCTAGCGGGTAGCAGATTGTTAGTTTCTTTATTTTACTAAATTTATTCGGTGATATTAAGACTGTATTATTTACTTGCGTCATTCGTGTGGACAATTAGACTTTGTTATTAAATTTTGTATTAAGTGAAATATCAGTGTCGTACTTGTTAACATGTCCAAGCGGTCTAACCCTAAACGTGCCCCCTTGGTATCACACATGTATTAAATTAATTTACAGCTTCTGAAATATAAAAATGTAGACAGACAATACTGCACGGCGACCGATCTAAGTTGTAAGGAATGGAGCTGGTGGGTATAAGAAAGATAAAGAAAATGTAAACATTTCTCCTCATTTATAAGCAACTATTCTCTCCGCAGGTAAAATAGGTTTGTACATTAGCAAACGTTGGTTGTATACAAATTTAAAAATATAAAATATTTATTACTATTATTATTAACAAAAAGCTAAGTTGATGATCGCACTGCGAAGGAAAAAATAACGTACTTAAAAAAAAGTCCTCCGAATTTTAAAAAACAAGAAAGTTATTGCATTTTCCAACTGAGCTTTATGAAAAAATTTTAAAAATCACTTTTTAGCCCAATTAACAATAGTTACATTATAATGCTTGGAAATAAGTTTCTATAAAACTTAATTTTTTTTTTAATTTAACTTATGAAATGAATAGGTTTCAAAATGATACAGTCCAAATTTTAGCTCAAAATATGCATTTGTTAATTAACAATTGACCAAAATACCAAAAGTTAAATATCTCGAGTTCACGTTAACAAAAATGAACTTTCTTTTTTTTAAATTAAAGGGCCCAAAATTTTCTACCAGATCTGATAAGAAACTTTAATTTGTTTTTCAAAATGGCCGAAAAAATGCAATTGTTGTTATTTGAGTTATAAACAAATGTAAAAAAAAGTAACCAAAATTACATTAAAAAAAAATCTTTTTAATTGCATTAGAAAGCTGGCGTCGAGATCTACATTTTGTAAAAAAAAATTATCATTTTGAACTTAATGGCATAAAATGGCGGGCATTTCAAATTTTAGATAACAAATGCAATTTTGGCCAATGGGCTCAATATTTTGACAACAACTTTTCAGAGTCTTTTTATTACATCAAGAAGTATATTTTCTGAAAGTTTGATGCAAATTGGTCTAGTTGGCGGTCTTGGGCACCAAAATGAAAAAAATACCATCTTTTTCTCGTTTTTTCAGTTTTGTAGGTTATGTACGTACTTCAGAGAATTGAAACTAACGACAATTTTATTACAAAGAGACTGGTTTTTCATTTGCCCCGATCCGACTTATAGAGCCGGAGTTATTCACATTTTAAGCTCAAAAAACGCAGTAAAAAAAATTTAATTGTTTATAAAAAAAGTAGCACAAGGTTTTCGAGGTCCAAAACTTAGTAATATACTCCCAGTGATACCCCAAACAGGATGAAATCATAATCTTGCTGTATCCAGACTATACCTATCTCCTAATTTTTTTGGCCTTTTTTTACTGCACTATAATTCTAGAGGTACTTCTTCCCCTGCAACTATCATAAAGTGAAGTAGTTACTGGAGCAGTAGGAGCAGATGTGGAAACTTTGGTCTCTATGGTATTTAATTGAGCAGCGAACAATTCCTGCTGACGCAAAACATAGACTATAGACAAATTTTTAAAAGTAGTTGCCAAATCTGATACTGAAGGCCGTCATTGCAATATGTGTTAGCCACTGATGCAACCATAGAAAACCTACAAGACTGTCATATTTTGTCTGCAAAATCAGTGATATCCTTTATATGTTTTACGTGAGGCCGTTATCGCGATATAAATCGTTTGAGGCAGGCGTCGCTTCCATAGCTTGACTAGTAAATCCTGGCTTACCATATGGGAGCCCCCTGCCATACTTAGCATTGACCGATAAAATTCGGATGGTTTGAGGTCTCCCATGCGGGAACCAGAAAGTAGATCGTCCAGCCGCTTTTTCTCGCTGAAAGTAAGTTGGGAAATAAGAACAGACTTCCAACGGAAGATTAGCAACTACTTGATCGTATTTCTTCCTATCATTCGTTACCCGTGCTGCAGCAAATTGCGATTTGATCTGGGTAGACCAGATCTCCGGTTTTGAAATCCAGAAAGGATGAAGTTTTAGCGAGGCGACATATTGATCATAATTGATTCTCGGGGATCTGCACGCGTTATCATCAGCCGAGGTGGTAGCCATGATTGCCGATTGACTCTCCTACTTTAAAACGGAAATGTAACGACAACCCACTTACCGTATGCAATAAAATTTCAGGTAAAATTGACAAAAAGGTATTTCAACAAGACGAATTCGATCTTTAAGAATCATAACATAGCTATCCAAATCAATCCTCCAAGGTGATAATAAAATGTCCTAGTAAGACCAAGTAATCTCTTCAATAACAGAACAATAACATTGACAACTTGCTCCTCAATAATGTAAAATTTTAAAATTTCAGCCAAATAATCAATTCCTAGAAGTTCCAAAGTACCCAAAAATAGAAATGTACTGGGCAACACCTCCAACTATCATCTATCCTGGCACAACGGCTAAATCGGGGTCACAATTATAGTTATCTAATCGATAAACTATAAATAATAAAAGTAGTAATGGAATATATAGTTATATATTATAACATCAATTTTAATTCACAAAGTCCTTTTTTACATTTGTTATCCAGGATCTTAATTTGGAGTTAATTTCTAATTTTCAAAAATTGTTTGTTATTATTCTTTTTTCGTTTTTTTATTCTTAGTACCAAAAATAAAATTATTTTTACAATAAATTCTAAAGATAAGTAGGCTTCCACACCGCTCGATTCCATTCTGTAACATTACTTGGAATTCTTCTTTTGCAGCTTTTAAATGATCAAATGTTAATCCACGGGGTCTGCAAAATATCGGTGGAGCGAGCGTCGCTTTAATGTGGTGCATTACGTTGTGTTTCACTGTTCGGTTTCACATTCCAGAAGGGCGCGTAATGTCGTTATATTCAGTTAACAACTGATATCTCGACTTGCCACGTATAGTTTTCGTTGTAACAGTATTGATTTTACATGCGCTACCTATGGCCCCAAGAATGAAGTGGCATTGTCTATTAAACGACGGTTGCGAATGTCCACTAATAACCCGTAATAACTTAAGAAGTCTACACCTTTTATCGCTTTATCCACGTCCGCGATCACAAATTTCCACTTGAACTCACGTCGATGTCCTAGGTTTAGGTTCACTGCAACAGTTATGGAACTATAGGGTGGCGGTATGTTGAGCCGTTCGCTGAGGCAAGTTCGTAAGTGGACTTTTGTAAATGGTGTTTGGTGTTTTTTTCGAGGAAAACTACCTAAGTCAGCGTATGTATCAATTAAGTACGAGAATTTAGAAGCTCGATCTGTTATGAATAGGCGACTGCTATGATACAGTTGTTTAATGCCGCAATTAACGACCCGTGCTCACTTGCGCTACGTGGTTTTCTGTCCTGGTATTGGCTGCTGCTGTATATGGTAGAGGTTTAACACTGTATCACTAACGCGCAACCAACAAAAACGTGTACTCAGAAGAAGGTTTTTATTTAACAATAATTTAACAAAATAAAGTTTACAATTCCGTTAGGTTCGCGTGTAAGTGGTTAAGCTTTTGAGGTTTTCAATTAGACTGACTGTATTTTGTTATACAGGTAAAAAAGTGTAATACACACTTTCCAGGGTTGAGTCATGAGCGGTCATTTCCTGCTTTAATTATGGTCGTCCATTACGGTTGTTTATTACTCTAAATTGAATTACCGAACTTGAACTGATTTTTGAGTTTAAACGTGCCAATATTGCGAATTATGCATTTAAGTAATAAAGTTGGAAAGTACGTTACATCGCATCGTTAAGCTTTTTCCTGCGTCAGCTATCAAAATTTAATAAACGGTATTTCGATTACATTTAGTATAAATTTTACATCCTTATTTTTTGAATTTTGATATACGCAATTACTGTGTTAATACGCTTCTTTACTGGAAGGAGCTTTAGTTTTATTTTTACTTCCACAGCCACGTAGTGGATTGGAAGTATAGTAATCGTAAAAAAATGTCTAAATTTTTTTTTCGTGAAATGGGTTTAGAGTGTTATGAAACGTCGAGATTCTAAATTTGAGCGAAATAAATTTTTCTGTCTGTCTGTCTGTCGGTCTGTCTGTTGGTCTGTCTGTCGGTCTGTCTGTAACTTTTTTTCTTTTGTCCGCACGTTTTCTCCGGAACGGTTTAAGATATTGACTTGAAATCTGGTACACGTATATATTATAACGAGATCTGGAACCTGATTGTTTTTTTAAGATATCCGGTGAAGGGTTGGGGGGGTAAATAGGGGTAAATGGGGGGAAATATGTGAAGCAAGCTGGTAAGAGAACAGAAACTTGAAATTTGATGTATGTACTACAAGCCAAGGCCTCGAAATGTTTTATAATATTTTTCATCCCCCCACCACCCCCCACTCCATTATTAAAGGGGTTGATAAAATAAAATCGAGATATTCATTTGAAACTTGGTACACGTATATATTATAATGACATAAAGAACTACACTATATTTTGGGACTATTCTGATGAAGGGTTGGGGGCTAAATAAGGGTAAATTGGGGTAAATAAGTAAAGCAAGCTGGTAAAAGTACATAAACTTGAAATTCGGTGTATGTACTAGAAACCAAGGCCTCAGGTTTTTTTATAATATTTTTCAACCCCCACCACCCTCACTCCATTATTGAAGGAGTTGGTAAAATAGATGAGATACACATTTGAAATTTGGTACACGTATGTATAATAACGACATCTTGAACTAGATTATATTTTGAGATGATTCCTTTGAAGGGTTGGGGGTTAAATAGGGGTAAATATGAAAAATAAGTAAAGCAAGTTGGTAAGAGGACAGTAACTTGAAATTCGGTGTGTGTACTAGAAGCCGAAGCTTCAGATTTTTTTGTAATAATTTTCAACACCACCCCCCCATCCCTACTCCATTATTAAAGGGGTTAATAAAATAAAATTGAGATATTTATTTGAAATGTGGCACACGTATGTATTATAACGACATATGGAACCAGATTATATTTTGAGATGATTCTGTTGAAGGGTTGGGGGTTAAATAGGGGTAAATAGGAGAAAATAAGTAAATCAAGCTGGTAAGAGTACAGAAACTTTAAATTCGGTGTATGTGCTATAAGCCAAGGTCTCAGATTATTTATAATATTTCTCACCCCCCCCCCCCCACCACCACTACTCCATTGTTAAAGGGGTTCATAAAATAAAATTGAAATATTCACTTGAAATTTGGTACACGTATCAACTATAACGACATCTGGAACTAGATTATATTTTGAGATGATTCCATTGAAGGGTTGGGGGATAAATAGAGGTAAATATGGCACAGCAAGTAAAGCAAGCAAGAAACTAGAAATTTGGTGTATGTATTAGAAGCCAAGGTCTCAGATTGTTTATAATATTTTGCAGCCCCTCAATACCCTACTCCATTAATAAAGGGGTTGATAAAATAAAATTGAGATATTCACTTGAAATTTGGTAGACGTATATATTATAACGACATCTGGAACTAGATTACATTTTAAGATAATTCCGTTGAAAGTTTGGGATTAAATAGGGGTAGATAGGGGAAAATAACTAAAGTAATCTGGTACGATTACAGAAATTTGAGATTTGGTGTATATACTAGAAGCGAAGGCCTCAGTTTTTTTTATGTTTTCCATCCCCCCACCACGCCCACTCCCTTATTAAAAGAGTTGATAAAACTAAATTTATATTTTCACTTGAAGTTTCGTACACGTATGTATTATAACGATATTTGAAACTAGATTATATTTTGACATGATTGCGTTGAAGGAGTGGGAGGTAAGTAAAGGTAAATAGTGAAAATTAAATATAGCAAGCTGGTAAGAGTACAGAAACTTGAAATTCGATATATGCCTTAGAAGCTAAGGCCTCAGATATTTTAATAATATTTTTCAACCCCCCACCACCCTTACTCCATTATTAAAGGGGTTGATAAAATAAAATTGAGATGATCACTTGAAGTTTGGTAGGCCTATGTATTATAATGACATCTGGAGCCAGATTATAATTTGAGATGATTCCGTTGAAGGGTTGGTGGTTAAATAGGGCTAAATAGGGAAAAATAAGGAAAACAAGCTGGTATGAGTACAGAAACTTGAAATTCGGTGTATGTACTAGAAGCCAATGCCTCAGACTTTTTTATAATATTTTTCAACCCCCCAATGCCCTTCTCCATTATTAAAGGGGTTGATAATATAAAATTGAGATATCACTTGAAATTTGGTACACGTATGTATTATAACGACATCTGGAACTAAAGCAATCTGGTAAGAGTACAGAAGTTTGGGATTTGGTGTATATACTAGAAGCAAAGGCCTCAGGTTTTTTATAATTTTCCATCCCCCCCCACCACCCCCACTCCCTTATTAAAAGAGTTGATAAAACTAAATTTGGATTTTCACTTGAAATTTGTTACACGTATACATTATAACGATATCTGAAACTAGATTTTATTTTGACATGATTGCGGTGAAGGAGTAGAGGATGCAATAGGGAAAAATAACTAAAGCAAGCTGGTAAGAGTACAGAAACTTGAAATTCGATATATGACCTAGAAGCCAAGGCTTTAGATTTTTTAATAATATTTTTCAACCCACTACCACCCTTACTAGATTATTAAAGGGATTGATAAAATTAAATGGAGATATTCACTTAGACCTATGTATTATAACGACATCTAGATTATATTTTGAGATGATTCCGTTGAAGGGTTGGTGTTAAATAGGAGTAAATAGGAGAAAATAAGTAAATCGATCTGGTAAGAATACAAAAATTTGGGATCTGCGAAGCCAGGGCTTCAGATTTCTTTCTAATATTTTTCAGACCCCACCACCTCTGCTTCAATATTAATAGGATTGATAACATAAAATTGAAATATTCACTTGAAAATTAGTACACGTATGTATTGTAATGACATCTGTTTGAGATGATTCCATTGAAGGGGTGGGAGGTGGTAGGTTGTGAATAGGGGAAAATAAGTAGGGTAAACTAGAAACTTCATTTTTAACGTATATGGTAGAAACCAACGCCTCAAACTGTTCCATGACATCTGCCCTAAATATTATTAAAATTCTATGACCAATAATTTCCACATACTAGAGTGCAAATCTAGTCGAGACGTTTCCTTTAAAGTGACTTGGATGAAAAATCTGGATGTGGAAGTAGTGATTCCTTAGCCAGCAGTTTTACAACTTCGTTTTTAAGCCGAACCAGACCTGTCCCTTCCAGCCTCTCAATTGCCTCAGAGCTACGCGCCATGGATGACTGGCCAGCTCTAGGCGAGTTGTTGGGGAGACCATGTATTATCTTTTAAAATATTTAACAAGTTATTTTCATCGATTGAGGCAAATTTAAAAAAGTAAGAGAATATAATGCTTGAATTTAAATATCAGCACGTTCATAATAATTGAAACGTATCCACAGGTACTCTTTTAACATTAAGAAAAGAAATCGTTGTAACTGAATTGTAAAGTGCGATTTGGTTTATTTGTTTCTCTTTCATATTTCTAGTATTGCCTCATACTTCAGAAAAAGTACTGAATGTCAAGGAAGTATGATGTGTCAAGGTGAGGTGTACGTAAAACTCTCGATAAGAGTAAATTTCATCATTACAAACTACTTATTACTCATCAAAAGTTACGGAAGAGGATGCAGACCGACATAACAGTGTATAAACTAATAGTTGTTCTAACTGTATACAGGTAATCTTGCCTGTGAATAAGCAGTTCTACAAATAATATGTGAGTATAGTATCACATAAAATATAACGAATTATTCAAGTCCTAATTATCCCTATATCACATGTCAACGAGATCACTTTCCGGTCGCCATCTTTTAATTTTTTTATGAATCGAGATGAAACTCGGTACATATTATATGTTATGAAAGTGGTTTCACGGGAGGTTGCCACAACTTTAGTATTAAAGAGGGACACCTGGATATTTTTGAGTTTTTGGAATCTAGACGTCATTTTTTACATTTACTCTTATTAATTTCGTGGCGATTTACGCCATTTTTAATTTTCACGGCAACTTCTTATTTTTAATCTAGTGCACCGTGATCTACCTGAATGTTCTAATATTCATAAATAACTGAAGAAATGTACATACTGGATTTTGTTGTTCTTTATTTGTGTTACAGAAAGCTCCAACGTTTATAAATCACTTTTTCCGAAATTACTCAAAATTTTTAATTAGAAGTATTTTACTTTCATACTGCTGATTAACACGCTTTTGTTATTACGTCGACGGGTACATAGTTAGTTAGTTACAAACTAACTAACTATGTACCCATTTTTAATTGTTGTATCATCATGAAACTTGGCAATTGTGTGTAGCTCTGATGACAATACAATATGGTATTCTCAATATTATAATATGTTCAAAATGGCCGCCACCTCAAGATGGAGGATTATGATTTTCTCTATAATCGCCTTGACATGTGTATCAAATGAGAGCATTTGACAAGTAGGAAACAATAATGTGAGAAAAGGACTAAAGAGTAAAAAAAATAATTAATAGTTTTAAAATAACTAAAAAATCACCACTTTATAAGTACTGTATGTACTAAATAGCAAAAAGTAATTACTGAACCTGTTCTCTCTGTCTACCCCCTAAAGGCCTTAGTGTAAGCCATATTTGTAATTAATTATAATATTTGAGTATAAATGCGTGGGGCGTTTTTCGAACGATGGCTGTTTCGAACAGGTCTCATAATCAATACGCAGAAGACATCGTTTAAATGAAGAGCATCCCGCGCTTTCATACTCAAATATTATTTATAATTACAAACATGGCTTACATTAAGGCCTTTATGTGGTAGACAGAGAGAATAGGTGTGGTGAATATTTTTTACTTCTACATCCACGTAGTGGATTGAAAGTATAGTAATCGTAAAAAAATATTCAACATTTTTTTGTCTTGAAATGGGTTTAGAATGTCATGAAACGTCGAGATTTTAAATTTGAGCGAAAAAAAATTCTGTTTGTCTGTCTGTCTGTCGGCCTGTAACTTTTTTTTCTGCACATTTTCTCCGGAACGGTTTAAGATATTGACTAGAAATTTTATGGATTGGAAGTACAGTAATCGTAAAAAAAAAAATTCAATTTTTTTTGTCTTGAAATAGGTTTAGAATATCGTGAAACGTCAAGATTTTAAATTTGAGCGAAGAAAACTCTGTCAGTCTGTCTGTCTGTCTGTAACTTTTTTTTCTGCACGTTTTCTCCGGGACGGTTTAAGATATTGACTTGAAATTTCGTACACGTATATATTGTAACGAGATCTAGAACTTGATTGGTTTCTGAACATATCCGGTGAAGGGTTGTGGGGTAAATAGGAGAAATAGCGGAAAATAAGTAGAACAAGCTGGTAAAGTACAGAAACTTGAAATTTGATGTATATGTACAAGAATTCAGTGCCTCAAATTTTTTTATGATATTTTCCATCCCCCCACCACCACCCACTCCATTATTAAAGGGGTGGATAAAATAGAATTGAGTTATTCACTTGAAATTTGGTATACGTATATATTATAATGACATCTGGAACTAGATTATATTTTTGCATTATTCCGTTGAAGGGTTGGGGGTTAAATAGAGGTAAATAGGGAAAAATAAGTAAAGCAAGCTGGTAAGAGTACAGAGACTTGAAATTCGGTGTATGTATTAGAAGCCAAGGCCTTAGATTTTTTATAATATTTTTCAACCCCCACCACTCCTATTCCATTTTAAAGAGGTTGATAAAATATAATCGAGATATTCACTTGAAATCTGGTACACGTAGTTATTATAACGATATCTGGAACTACATTATATTTTGAGATGATTCCGTTGAAGGGGTGAGGATAATAAGTAAATAGGGAAAAATGAGTGAAGCAAGCCGTGTAGAGTACAAAAAGTTGAGGTTTGGTGCATATACTAGAAGCCAATCGCTCAGATTTCTTTATAATATTTTTCAACCCCTCCATCACCACCACTCCATTAATAAAGGGGTTGATAAAATTAACTTGAGATATTCACTTGAAATTTGGTACCTACATGTATGTATTTTTTGTTGAAGGGTTGGAGGGGGGGTGTGTAATTGGGAAAATCAGTGGAGCAAGCTAGTAAGAGTGCAGAAACTTCATTTTTGGCATATGTGCTTGAAACCAATACCTTAATTTTTAACATTGAAAATGTTTAGCAAATCGAAGATGTAACGGTAATACGGTGGTCCAGTAGCGATTTTCGCTTGGAAACTCGGCTGTTTTTTTGGACAAGAAAGCGTTGGGTGTTGTTACATCGCATAGGTTTTGAAAGATCCTAATTTTATTTTGAATTTGATAAATTTTGACAACAAGAATCATATTCTTGCATTTCTACATCTCAACGCCGACCGACGCCTAAGGTCATTTTTCTAAAACTTGAGTATTTAATAAATTTTGATACCTAGATTCATATTCTTGCATTTTTACGTCTCGACGCCGACCGAAGCCTAGCGTCGTTTTTGTAAAACTAGTGTATTTGATAAATTTTGATTCCTAGATTCATATTCTTGCATTTTTACGCCTCTACTCGAACCAACGCCCAGCGTTACATTTTTATAACTTGTGTATTTGATAAATTCTGATATCTAAATTTATGTTGTTGCATTTTTAGGTCTCAACGCCCACCGACGCCTAGCGTCGTTTTTATAAAACTAGTATATTTTATAAATTTTGATACCTAGATTCATGTTCTTGCATTTTTACGTCTCGACGCCTAGCGTCGTTTTTGTAAAACTTGTGTATTTGACAAATTTTGATACCTAGATTCATATTCTTGTATCTTTACGTCTCGACGCCGACCGACGGCTTGCGTCGTTTCTGTAAAACTTGTATTTGATTAATTTTGATATCTCAATTTATGTTCTCGCATTTTCACGTCACGACGCTGACCGACGCTTAGCGTCGTTTAATATTAGAACTTGCAGTGTTAGCGCTTATTGTATCTCTATCAAAGATCTTAAACTCTGTTTGCCATTTTGTATAGACCATCTTATAAATATTTTAAATAGCTGCATTTCCTAACTGCTGGAAAAATGCAATTGTTAAACCCCTCGCAAAAATAGCTAATCGTACAGAATTAAAAGATCTTAGACCTATTAGTATCTATCTGCAGTTTCTAAAATTCTAGAAATAAGACACGTTCACAACCAAATTTTCCCTTACTTCAATGAAAATTATTTGATTTCCTCAACGCAATCGGGCTTTACAAAAAATCATAGCACTTCCACTGCACTAATAAAAGTAACTGATGATATCTGTGTAAACGCAGATAACAATAAAGCAACATGTTTAGTTTTACTCAATTTTAGTAAGGCCTTCTATACATTGATTGGACTTATTTTACTCTCTAAGATGATAACTTAAATATTAATACATCTAAATCTATTTTATTGATAGCAGGTTCAAAATTATCCAGGGATAAACTGTCTGATTTTGTTGTTAAGATTAGTAATGATGAGATACCTAAATTAAGTGAACCAAAGAATCTAGGTGTAATCATGGGCGAACTGCTTACTTTTCAATCGCATTTCTCCAATAAAGTAAGATTGGCATTTAGTCGTTTAAAAGGTTTATACCCATATAAAACTTGCATGTCACCTATTGTCAAATATCGCTGACGCAACAGTCTCGTACTTTCAATCCTTGATTATGGTGATATAGTATATAATAATAATAATAATAATAATATTTATTGTACCCAAATTTACATATAGATATATATATATAACATATATATATATATATATATATATATATATATATATATATATATATATATACAGGGTGCGCCAAAGTTCTGATTTTGGTCGATTACGGCTGTATTTGAAATGGTGGAAATATATTGTCTATAGATTATTTTCTTGATTTTCAATTCTGAATAACCAGAAAATATGTACAATTATACAGGGTACTCCGTTTTCGTTGTCCGAGCAACAACTTCGTTATTTTAAATGGAACACCCTATATTTTTTTCCTTTATCGAGTTACCCATCTAATTATATTCATAATTCTATTAAGGTGGTAGGTACTTAAAATGAACCGTTTACGATATAAAAAAGATTTTTTGACAAAAAGTGAGGTTTGCGGATAAGTTTTTGAGTACCTCTGATTTCATAGACAAGAGAGTTTTCAAAATTCTGCTTATACTGTTATGTTGAGCATATTAAGGGCTAGTAGGGCAGAAACATTATTAATATTAATCTTATACAGAGTGCTGAAAAAATTGAGTTTAATGTTTCGCTAATAAAAAAGGCCGTAATTCAATTTTTTCAAATGGGACGTACTATTTTCAGTTCTGTCATCTAATGAAGTGTTAAATTATCTTTCCATTGATATATCATAGTAGGTATTTATCTTTAGGAGTTGCATAGATATTAAGGTTAATTGTCTGGATCAGTCATTTTTCTTGCTGGAACTTCATGAGGTTTGTACTGCACTTCACCAGTTTCGATAAATCTGTCTCTAAGATTACTAAATGCAGGTTCTAAAGGGTGTCTCCTTTCAGGATATCTGGTTTTATAGACTCGGGATGCTAAGAGGCTGTTCCTTGAGCACTCCCCCAGAATAAAAATCATGTCAACCATTTCTTCCCGCGAATAATTCATATTTAATATAATTATATGCAAATGCAACTTCCTGGAACTGTAAAAGCTACTAGTATTTTATTAAAGACAATCAAAACAAAAGCACTTACCGATATAGCAGTAACACAAAACTTTAGAACATCCACAGACACGTGTTTTGACATCTATGTCTCTTCGGTGCGGCTTTTTCTAAAGTTCACAATCAACTGAAATATGTAAGCAAATACTCGTGTTATAACTATCAAAGGATTACCAGAACAGGATATTAAAAATTAAAATTAGATTATAGGAAATTCCCCGTAAAGGGATAATTATCAATATAATTGATGAAGGTACACCATCACTTGGAGTATTCATCGACCTCGCGAAGGCATTTGACACTGTGAATCACACCATGCTTGTGGAAACCTTAGAAGATATGGGGATAAGAAATTGTGCCCTAGAATTCTTTAAAAGTTACATTTCTGACAGATATCAATGTGTAAAAATTGGAGACATAATAAGTGAGTATCAGAAAATTGAATTTGGTGTACCACAAGGCACGGTACTTGGCCCTGTATTATTTATAATATATTTAAATGGACTATTTTGCACCCAAACCAGGGGCACAATTATTACTTATGCGGACGATACGGCAATATACTACAGTGCAGATAACTGGGCTAACTTAAAAAAAATTGTAGAAAGAGATATGGGTCACATCAAGGACTGGTTCGATCACAATTTGTTGACGATAAACTTTAACAAAACATTTTATGTACCATTTTGCTCTAACAGCTCAACTTATCCCGATATTGGTCCTTTAAAAATAGGAAACTCGGCTGATATTTGCATTGAACCATCAAAAGAAATAAAATATCTGGGAGTTAAAATGGATTGCCACCTAAAATGGGATATGCACATCAAGTATGTAATAAATAAAATAAGAACTGTTCTATACAAATTTAAAAAATTAAGTGAAGTTTTAGATATAAATGAACTGAAAGTATTATACTATTCATTAGTAGAATCTCACCTAACCTATGGTATAGTGGCTTGGGGTAGCGCTTCAAAAACTCACCTGAAAAATTTAGAAATTATACAAAAAAAAATACTTAAAATAATTTTTAAAAGAGAGCAAACTTACTCAAGTGAAGCAATATTTCAGGAATCAAGTGTATTGGATATTAGACAGTTGTTTTATTATCATTGCAATATTAAACAACACAATAATAAAAATTATCTAGCAAAAATAAATCATGTGTACAGTACAAGACAAAGAGAAAATACTTACCAATTACCTCTTATGAAAAAGGCTATAGGTCAAAAAAGCTTCGCCTATTTAGGTCCAAAATTCTATAATTCGTTAGACACAGAGATGAGATCAATAGAATCAAGACACAAATTTAAAAAGAAATTGGGTGAGCATATTAAGGGTACATTAAGAAAAAACATTCATGCCATGATTGACAACTAAGGACGACAAAGCAAGTTAACCAGAAATATTCCAGTATTATTGATTTATTTTGTTAATTTTAGAAAATAATGCAAACGATTACTTTTATATGTGTAAGTATGTATGTATGTGTATATGTGTGTGTAGGTGTGTGCATATATGTGTACATATGTATATATATATATATGTATGTATGTATATATATTATTATTATAATTATGTCTTTTATATGTATATAATTTCAGTTATCACTGTATAATATTAAGGTATATTAGTAATATGTAACCTTTTTTGTTTTATACTCACGATCAAGCATTAACATGCTTATGTGAGGCTATCATGTTTATTGCCATGTTTATTTATATATGTATTTATGTATTTCTCTATACACCTATTATTATATATTATATTTATATATATGTAACATTTTTTGTTTTATACTCACGATCAAGCATTAACATGCTTATGTGAGGCTATCATGTTTATTGCCATGTTTATTTATATATGTATTTATGTATTTCTCTATACACCTATTATTATATATTATATTTATATATACAAATCTCAGCAATAAACATTATTCTATTCTATTCTATTCTATTCTATTCTATTATATGCAAATGCAACTTCCTGGAACTGTAAAAGCTACTAGTATTTTATTAGCTAATAAAATACTAGTAGCTTTTACAGTTCCAGGAAGTTGCATTTGCATATAATTATATTGATAATAAATTATAAAAATAATTAATAAAATACTAGTAGCTTTTACAGTTCCAGGAAGTTGCATTTGCATATAATTATATTGATAATTATCCCTTTACGGGGAATTTCCTATAATCTAATTTTAATTTTTAATATCCTGTTCTGGTAATCCTTTGATAGTTATAACACGAGTATTTGCTTACATATTTCAGTTGATTGTGAACTTTAGAAAAAGCCGCACCGAAGAGACATAGATGTCAAAACACGTGTCTGTGGATGTTCTAAAGTTTTGTGTTACTGCTATATCGGTAAGTGCTTTTGTTTTGATTGTCTTTAATAAAATACTAGTAGCTTTTACAGTTCCAGGAAGTTGCATTTGCATATAATTATATTGAATATGAATTATTCGCGGGAAGAAATGGTTGACATGATTTTTATTCTGGGGGAGTGCTCAAGGAACAGCCTCTTAGCATCCCGAGTCTATAAAACCAGATATCCTGAAAGGAGACACCCTTTAGAACCTGCATTTAGTAATCTTAGAGACAGATTTATCGAAACTGGTGAAGTGCAGTACAAACCTCATGAAGTTCCAGCAAGAAAAATGACTGATCCAGACAATTAACCTTAATATCTATGCAACTCCTAAAGATAAATACCTACTATGATATATCAATGGAAAGATAATTTAACACTTCATTAGATGACAGAACTGAAAATAGTACGTCCCATTTGAAAAAATTGAATTACGGCCTTTTTTATTAGCGAAACATTAAACTCAATTTTTTCAGCACTCTGTATAAGATTAATATTAATAATGTTTCTGCCCTACTAGCCCTTAATATGCTCAACATAACAGTATAAGCAGAATTTTGAAAACTCTCTTGTCTATGAAATCAGAGGTACTCAAAAACTTATCCGCAAACCTCACTTTTTGTCAAAAAATCTTTTTTATATCGTAAACGGTTCATTTTAAGTACCTACTACCTTAATAGAATTATGAATATAATTAGATGGGTAACTCGATAAAGGAAAAAAATATAGGGTGTTCCATTTAAAATAACGAAGTTGTTGCTCGGAAAACGAAAACGGAGTACCCTGTATAATTGTACATATTTTCTGGTTATTCAGAATTGAAAATCAAGAAAATAATCTATAGACAATATATTTCCACCATTTCAAATACAGCCGTAATCGACCAAAATCAGAACTTTGGCGCACCCTGTATATATATATATATATATATATATATATATATATATATACCCTGTATATATATATATATATATATACCCTGTATATATATATATATATATATATATATATATATATATATATATATATATACAGGGTATATATATATATATATATATATATATATATATATACAGGGTATATATATATATATATATATATATATATATATCGGTAACCTCCTCCTCGTTGCTCGAGCTGAACTGTTCAGTTCAGCTCGAGCAACGAGGAGCAGCACTATCAGCAGCAGCAGTAGCAGCAGCAGGCAGCAGCAGCAGCAGGCAGCAGCGGCAGCAGCAGGCAGCTTTCAGCTAGAACCTGAAGATGGCAGATGAGATTCCGCCGAAACGTCGTTCAGACAACCATGGTTCCAACAGGAGCCTACCAACTACACGGGAAAACACCCGGAAGCACGTCAACACTTCATTTAATACCCGTGAAAACCTAAGAAACAACATATATATATATATATATATATATAAAAAAATTTAATTTAACTTCAGGGATGCAGTCACTGGGTTCAAAAAAGAAGACTCTTTTTTAAATTCAAGCTTTCGAAACTTTATTGTTTCTTCCTCAGGAATTCTACAAAAATGTTTATACATTGTAATTATATTATTTAAAAATGTGAAAGGTACTTACTAAATTGAGGTTATAAATAAAATTGGCATGTCCTAAGGACCATAGAAAACATTGCTATTACAATTTAAAACACTACATTTTGATTCAATCCAAGTTAAAAGCAAAATCCTTAATCAAGAAGTTGCATCAGCCACTTCGAAAACTGAACAGATACCAGTCAACTACGTTTTATGAAAATTCGAAAAAAGCAGCGGAATGTTGACAAAAAACCACGAAATATCAGGACTGGAGCAGAGAGAGAGGGGGTGCCAAACCCCTCTCTCTCTACTCCAGGCCTGACATAAATGGATGCCAACACAACAGATCAAATGAAACCAACTAATTGTTAAAAGTAGTGTACAGGGTGTTGTCCCTGTTCCTTCTATTAGCGTGTGCATGTAATAAGTACGTGTATAAAATACTGAGACCTTCGATATCACTTCTGGCATTCATAGCATCTGGTTCGTTAAAGATATGACACATCTCCAGGAAAGTCCTTTTATGAAGGTTTTTTTGAAAGTCCAAAATCTTAACTTCATCGTAGTTAAGATTATGGTTTAACGTTAGAGCATGTTTGGTTAACATCGAAGACTCTTTGTTGAGTCTCACGTCGCTCCTGTGTGAAGTGATCCTATCTTTAACTTTTTCTACCAGTTTGACCTATATACTTTTTTTCACAATTCATGCAAGAGATGCAATATACCACATTGAAATAATTTTTTAAATCGTCTTTGTCTTTCAATTTAGCAAAAAGATTGTTGATGGTTATTTTGTTTTTAAATGCTAATTTTATGTGTGAGAATCTTGAAAATAATTTCTTTAATTTAAGAGACACCAGTGCTATGTTCGGTACAGAAAAATAAAATACGTTGTTACCCATGTCCTGGTTTTCAACCATACCGGGCACAATCCCGTCACGACGTCCATCATTTAAACTGTCATTAGCCATTGTTCTGCTGAAAATCAGTTTTTTTGTTAAAGTCGGTGGATAACCACACTTAACAAATAATTCTGACAATTTTTTAAGATTATCTGCTACAAGGGAGGTATGTGAGGTGTTTATAACCCTATTTTTCATTCCCAACAGTACATTGATTTTTTGTCTTTCAGAGTGGAACGATTCATAGTGTAAATATCGTCCAGATGACCCTGGTTTAGTGTACCAAGAAGTGATAACCTTATTGTCTACCCGCCTTATCAGTTGGGTATCCAAGAAGGGGACTCTGTTGTTTTCGTCTTCTTCTTCTATGGTAAATTTCAAACGTTGATTGTAATTATTGAACACCTCTAATAAGCGTTCTTTACAATTGTTGGGAATACTAAGTATGATATCGTCTACATATTTTTTAAGAAAGGGAACCTCAAAACATAGTTGCAGCAGACAGTCATTGATCAAGTCGTCCATGACGTATTGCGCCAATATGGGTGAGACCGGACTCCCCATAGGCATGCCTAAGGTTTGTTTGTAAATAATATTGTTGAAACTGAACACAGTGGTGTCAAATAAAAAAGTTATTAGTTCCAAGAATCTTCTTTTTGAAATACTACAATGTAATTGTATTTCCTCCCAATGGCGTTCGACCGAGCTTTTCGCTAGGTCTACTGTGATATTATTGAACAAAGATTTAACGTCTAGACTTAATATGACGTAATTGTCTGGCAATTGGAACTCTTGTATGAATGTGCTGAATTGAAAGGAGTCTTTAATGAAAAAGTTGTTATCTGTGCTATAAGCGTTCGTGAGTATATCGGTAACTAATTGGGCGATACCTCTATTAGGGCTATTAACCCCAGAAATGATGGGTCTCAGTGATAGTGTTGGCTTATGTATCTTCGGGAGACCATAAAATTTATTTATTACACCGTTATAACATCTATGTTTTTGACCTTCTCGAGGTGATATCATTCTACTTTTTTCCAATTGAGAGATAATATTGTTGGCTTTACTTTGTATCGTGTGACTGGAATCCCTGTTGAGGATGCAATAGTATTCATCGTCTGCCAAGATTTCTGTTGACAGTCTATCATATTGTTCTTTTGTCATGATCGTGGTGACTTTCATTTTGTCTGATTGAATGACTTTTAATTGAGGGTTTTCATTTAGAAACCTCTTGCATGTTAGGTAGCTGTTGTAATACACATTAGGGCTTTTACCTCTGTGTAAAAAATTTGTAATCATGTTGGTGGATTGAGTGAGAAGCAGATTTTTTTCTCTGTTATTAATCGTATCTATGTTATTGACAATATGATCGACGTCTGACAGAAGCCTTGGTATACTGATGTCTCTTGCTAGTGGTTCTATACTAAATTTGGGGCCAAGTGCCAAAAAATTAGAAACCTCACCAGGGATTTCAACATTAGTTAGATTCTTAATCCAATGTGCTGGCGTTTTAAGTTTCGATAGAGTTGACTGTTTTAAATTGTTAAATTTACGAACGTTAGTGTTTTTGACCTGGAAAAACTTTCTATTATATTTGACAGATTGACTTCTAAAAAAGTCAACCATGATGTAGTAGGGTAGCTTATTGCTAAGTCTATTTTTTAATGTTCTAAAAGTTTTTTCCATGTCTCTAACACTATCGTGCGTGACTTTAATTTCTAAATTAAGTATTTTTGTTCTTAACCTGTGATTGAATTCTGATGTCTGATGTAAAGTCCTTCCAACGGCTGCCCCCGTTAGGTTGTCCACGTTCTTTACACCTGTCGTGATGTGGGTAGGGATGATACCATGTTTTCTGCATTGCAACAGGAATGTCTTTCTATTTATTAGAGATGCCAACTTGATATTGATATTTGCCACATTCTTCAGCTCTTTCATAGTAGCGTACCTATAATTATTTCGGATGTTCTGATAAAACCCCATATCGGCTATAAGTACAGAGATTAAAATTAGACGACTGTCTAATATCAATATCAAGTTGGCATCTCTAAGAAATAGAAAGACATTCCTGTTGCAATGCAGAAAACATGGTATCATCCCTACCCACATCACGACAGGTGTAAAGAACGTGGACAACCTAACGGGGGCAGCCGTTGGAAGGACTTTACATCAGACATCAGAATTCAATCACAGGTTAAGAACAAAAATACTTAATTTAGAAATTAAAGTCACGCACGATAGTGTTAGAGACATGGAAAAAACTTTTAGAACATTAAAAAATAGACTTAGCAATAAGCTACCCTACTACATCATGGTTGACTTTTTTAGAAGTCAATCTGTCAAATATAATAGAAAGTTTTTCCAGGTCAAAAACACTAACGTTCGTAAATTTAACAATTTAAAACAGTCAACTCTATCGAAACTTAAAACGCCAGCACATTGGATTAAGAATCTAACTAATGTTGAAATCCCTGGTGAGGTTTCTAATTTTTTGGCACTTGGCCCCAAATTTAGTATAGAACCACTAGCAAGAGACATCAGTATACCAAGGCTTCTGTCAGACGTCGATCATATTGTCAATAACATAGATACGATTAATAACAGAGAAAAAAATCTGCTTCTCACTCAATCCACCAACATGATTACAAATTTTTTACACAGAGGTAAAAGCCCTAATGTGTATTACAACAGCTACCTAACATGCAAGAGGTTTCTAAATGAAAACCCTCAATTAAAAGTCATTCAATCAGACAAAATGAAAGTCACCACGATCATGACAAAAGAACAATATGATAGACTGTCAACAGAAATCTTGGCAGACGATGAATACTATTGCATCCTCAACAGGGATTCCAGTCACACGATACAAAGTAAAGCCAACAATATTATCTCTCAATTGGAAAAAAGTAGAATGATATCACCTCGAGAAGGTCAAAAACATAGATGTTATAACGGTGTAATAAATAAATTTTATGGTCTCCCGAAGATACATAAGCCAACACTATCACTGAGACCCATCATTTCTGGGGTTAATAGCCCTAATAGAGGTATCGCCCAATTAGTTACCGATATACTCACGAACGCTTATAGCACAGATAACAACTTTTTCATTAAAGACTCCTTTCAATTCAGCACATTCATACAAGAGTTCCAATTGCCAGACAATTACGTCATATTAAGTCTAGACGTTAAATCTTTGTTCAATAATATCACAGTAGACCTAGCGAAAAGCTCGGTCGAACGCCATTGGGAGGAAATACAATTACATTGTAGTATTTCAAAAAGAAGATTCTTGGAACTAATAACTTTTTTATTTGACACCACTGTGTTCAGTTTCAACAATATTATTTACAAACAAACCTTAGGCATGCCTATGGGGAGTCCGGTCTCACCCATATTGGCGCAATACGTCATGGACGACTTGATCAATGACTGTCTGCTGCAACTAGGTTTTGAGGTTCCCTTTCTTAAAAAATATGTAGACGATATCATACTTAGTATTCCCAACAATTGTAAAGAACGCTTATTAGAGGTGTTCAATAATTACAATCAACGTTTGAAATTTACCATAGAAGAAGAAGACGAAAACAACAGAGTCCCCTTCTTGGATACCCAACTGATAAGGCGGGTAGACAATAAGGTTATCACTTCTTGGTACACTAAACCAGGGTCATCTGGACGATATTTACACTATGAATCGTTCCACTCTGAAAGACAAAAAATCAATGTACTGTTGGGAATGAAAAATAGGGTTATAAACACCTCACATACCTCCCTTGTAGCAGATAATCTTAAAAAATTGTCAGAATTATTTGTTAAGTGTGGTTATCCACCGACTTTAACAAAAAAACTGATTTTCAGCAGAACAATGGCTAATGACAGTTTAAATGATGGACGTCGTGACGGGATTGTGCCCGATATGGTTGAAAACCAGGACATGGGTAACAACGTATTTTATTTTTCTGTACCGAACATAGCACTGGTGTCTCTTAAATTAAAGAAATTATTTTCAAGATTCTCACACATAAAATTAGCATTTAAAAACAAAATAACCATCAACAATCTTTTTGCTAAATTGAAAGACAAAGACGATTTAAAAAATTATTCCAATGTGGTATATTGCATCTCTTGCATGAATTGTGAAAAAAAGTATATAGGTCAAACTGGTAGAAAAGTTAAAGATAGGATCACTTCACACAGGAGCGACGTGAGACTCAACAAAGAGTCTTCGATGTTAACCAAACATGCTCTAACGTTAAACCATAATCTTAACTACGATGAAGTTAAGATTTTGGACTTTCAAAAAAACCTTCATAAAAGGACTTTCCTGGAGATGTGTCATATCTTTAACGAACCAGATGCTATGAATGCCAGAAGTGATATCGAAGGTCTCAGTATTTTATACACGTATTTATTACATGCACACGCTAATAGAAGGAACAGGGACAACACCCTGTACACTACTTTTAACAATTAGTTGGTTTCATTTGATCTGTTGTGTTGGCATCCATTTATGTCAGGCCTGGAGTAGAGAGAGAGGGGTTTGGCACCCCCTCTCTCTCTGCTCCAGTCCTGATATTTCGTGGTTTTTTGTCAACATTCCGCTGCTTTTTTCGAATTTTCATAAAACGTAGTTGACTGGTATCTGTTCAGTTTTCGAAGTGGCTGATGCAACTTCTTGATTAAGGATTTTGCTTTTAACTTGGATTGAATCAAAATGTAGTGTTTTAAATTGTAATAGCAATGTTTTCTATGGTCCTTAGGACATGCCAATTTTATTTATAACCTCAATTTAGTAAGTACCTTTCACATTTTTAAATAATATAATTACAATGTATAAACATTTTTGTAGAATTCCTGAGGAAGAAACAATAAAGTTTCGAAAGCTTGAATTTAAAAAAGAGTCTTCTTTTTTGAACCCAGTGACTGCATCCCTGAAGTTAAATTAAAAATTTTTGTTTTTAACTTAGACAGTCGTCTAATTTTAATCTCTGTATATATATATATATATATATATATATATATATATATATATATATATATATATATATTAAAACAAAATATTTCTGTCTATCACCTCTATGAATCCTTATTTTCATAAGGATAGTAAACCAAACTGCAATGAATTGCTAGTCTGGTCGCGTTAAGGATAAAAATCACATTTTATCACAAAACGCTTGGTTTTGATTGAAACAAATACCAGCCGAAAGATTTATACCTAATTAAAGGCAACTCTCGCACCAGTCATCTCGGGCCACTTGCAGACTGCAGTTTCGCGCTGGTGGCGCTCGTCAGTGCAAGGCTTCCCGAGACGACTGACACGAGAGTTTATTGTTCCCAAGTGAACATTTCGCCGTTGCAAAACGACGAAATGGGGGAAGCTCCATCTAGCGGTCAATATCTGTCTCAATCAAAACAATATCCCGACATGGGGTGCATGTAATAGTTCAAGAGCATGCTTCTAGAGGGCAGAATATATTAAAACAAAATATTTCTGAAGCTGCCTACTGCTGCTGCTGCTGCTGTTGCTGCTGCTGCTGCTACTGCTGCTCCTCGTTGCTCAGTTCAGTTCGAGCAACGAGGAGCAGCAGTAGCAGCAGCAGCAGCAGCAGCAGCAGCAGCAGCAGCAACAGCAGCAGCAGCAGGTAGCTTTCAGCCAGAACCTGAAGATGGCAGATGAGATTCCGCCGAAACGTCGTTCAGACAACCATGGTTCCAACAGGAGCCTACCAACTACACGGGAAAACACCCGGATGCACGTCAACACTTCATATATATATGTTGTTTCTTAGGTTTTCACGGGTGTTAAATGAAGTGTTGGTGTTCTTCCGGGTGTTTTCCTGCCTATTGCTGCTGCTGCTGCCGCCGCTACTGCTGCTGCTGCTGCCGGTGCTACTGCTGCTCCTCGTTGCTCGAACTGAACTGAACTGAACAGTTCAGTTCGAGCAACGAGGAACAGCAGTAGCACCGGCAGCAGCAGCAGCAGCAGCAGTAGCGGCAGCAGCAGTAGCAGCAATAGGCAGCTTCCAGCTAGAACCTGAGGATGGCAGATGAGATTCCGCCGAAACGTCGTTCAGACAAGCGTGGCTCCCACAGGAGCCTACCAACTACACGGGAAAACACCCGGAAGAACACAAACACTTCATATATATATATATATATATATATATATATATATATATATATATATATATATATATATATATATTGTTCTATATTCTGTTATCTATTTTATTTTTTATACGTTCGAAATTACTTTTTGAAAGTAAATTGAAATGATTTTATTGAGCGCCAAACAGTTTCTTAAAAGCTGTTAATATTATAGACTATAGAACACCATTAGCATGACCATCTACAATCTATAGAATGACTCTTACTCAGGGTCCAACGAAGTCGGTTGAATAAATGCTCATCGATCAAGATAACAATCTAAATAAATCAAACTCAGTATTGAACGAACAAAGTATTAATTTATTAACAAATTTGAACTTGGAATGTAATTAACAAATTTAAATAACAAAATCTAACTTAACTAAAATGATAAATATGGCCTTTATTTAAAATAAATATGTACCATGGATTTCTGATATTGTAAAGCTTTACCTTGTCTTTCTTTCGAGTCGAGTAATGTTAAATTATAACCTCTAACTGGTTATTATGATCCTTGAAATATAATGTCACTTGACTGACTTTTTAAACCTCTCAAGGCTTCTTCTTCTTCTTTTCTGGATTGACGTTTGTTTATAACCTCCAATTTATTTTCAAGATTTCCTTGAAATATTTCTATCACTTGATTGACGTTTGAAATTTCTTCACCATATAGATTTGCTAACTGAATTAACAAATACTTCCCTCTTCTAAATCTGCTTTCCGGATAATCTACTTCTTAATACTTTCAAAGTATACTCACTTCTTATATTTAATCAACTTTTACAATTTATTCTTGATATCAATATATCTGGATTGTAATATCCTAACCTTCAAATTATTCACCACTTTTCATTTCTTTTCAATTTATTTATTTATTCTTGGATGAATATTTTTCGCAGCTCGCTGTTCAGCGGTGTGTGATCAACTGATTTGTTATTTTTAGTCGTTTCAATGGGTTAATTTCCAATATTTTAATTGTTTTTTTCTATTTTGATCTAATATTTCAAAATTTAATTTTAATTTAAAATTTAAACTATTCAGTTTTGTTTGTTCTTTACCTTAAGTGAATACTGTTTTTAATTCTTTATTTTTCCTGATAAGTTTCTTATTCTACTTTTCAGGATTAAGTGAATAATTATAATTACTCGAAATATATTGACATATTACATACACTTTCTTAAAATCTACTTATAACCACAATTAACAATTCCAATCTCAAATAAATACTAATTCATACATTTAGATGAATAGCAATGATAAACACAAAATGCTAGTAGTTAAAAACGTACTGCAGTTTCCATACTGACAGAATACTTATATTATAAACTAAAACAAGAAATTGATACGCCAACCAACATTTAACATCATACTATTAGTCCTTTCTTTCTGCATGATGTGAAATATCATTTACAAAACACCTTTCTGCAATGATATTTGAAAATATCTGAAAACTTAAAATGTCATTCAGTGTTTTGTAATATATGGACTTACTATTTCTAAAATAATTACGCTGCACTGCAACTACTGTTGATAGTCTTTCATTCAATATTCATTTTGTGTAGATTTACAGTGTTTCTACACAAAATATGATTTTCAGCCCTAAGTTTTGACATGCATGTCAGATTTTATAAAATTTACTTTTTTGTTTTCCAATTTCATTCTAAATCATTTTAAATGAGATTGTGATTCTCTATCAGTTCATGTTTTATTATATACTATCTAGAATAACCTTGCTAAACTAAAATAACTTCATTTTATGTTTATTTAAATATTTTGTTCGTATTCAATATCAAGTTTCATTCTCTGCATCCTACTCGATGAGAATAAGTGAACTTGAATCAATTAAATAAACCACAGATACTCCTGCTTCTGTATGATCCGTTAAAGTAAAACTGTTATGATTAATTCCTAAAATACATACAAATTTGTGAATTTTATTTATGATTTCAAACACGACACTTAGGTAGTGTTCCACAGTGTGGATACACAGCATAAAACCCCCTAAACTAATAGAATTTTGACATGTGAAAATTTTGTTAGTTTTCACAACATGATGTGACATTCACACTGTCAAAGTTTATTTACAATTTAAAAGTGATCTACTCAGGATCATTTGGATAACTTAAGAGTAATCTATCCTGGATCATATGGATAATTTATCCCCATGTGACAACTTCCCGGTAATGATTCTTCCTTATTATAATTTAAAACATTTTCGTTTTCATTTAAAATATTACCTACTTCAAGTTGTTGCGCATAGCCCTTTGCTATTGTAGGTTCATAATCAATTGAATTTTTGTATTTTTGAGACAAATTTTTAAAAATTCTATCATATTTGGAGTAACGACTTATCAGAAAGGTTTCAGGCTTCTTATCATTATTTATTTGAACACATGTGGTTCCCACTATATGCTCACCGCAAAATTCATTATCATTATTGGACTCTATACCATTTGATACATTAATTATTTCGGCATCATTGCCATTCAATTCATTAACTATTTCGGCACCTTTGCCATTTAATTCATTAACTATTTCGGCACCTTTGCCATTCAATTCATTAACACTACAGAAAGGTATTCTTTCACCTTCTACTTTTAGGATTCTTTCTCCTAATACAATATTTGCCTTTTTTTCTGATAAGATGTCGTCTCCCAATATAACATCATTTTCTATACAGTCGCCTATTTTTTTACAATTATTACCTACATTTAAAACAAGTTTATCTAAAAATCCTGATTTCTATTATCATTTATTTGTGCTGTTGTTTCTATTTTATTCATATTAGAGTGCGTGTTTTCATCTACTCTATTTCCCCTTTGAATATTGATATTAGCCACTTGTGCGTATGACTCATTATTTCTAACATAACCCCCTCTCTCTCTGCAATCATTATCATAATGACGTTTCTCAAAACACTGCTTTTCATTCCTATAATAATTGTCATGTTTATATTGACCATAACCTTCTCGTTCCTTTCTAACATTGTCATATTGACGTTTCTCATAACCCTGCTTTTCATTCCTATCATTGTCATATTGACGTTTCTCATAACCCTGCTTTTCATACCTATCATTGTCATATTGACGTTTTTCATAACCCCCTCGTTCCTTTCTATCATTGTCATATTGACGACCATAACCCTGCTTTTCCCTCCTATCATATTGACCATAACCTTGTCTTTCTCTTCTATCACCTTCATTCTTATTCTGATCATAACCCCACTTGTTATAATATCTACTATTATTTTCCCTATTCTGACTAGCCTTCCTATCAAAACTCTGATGATAATCATATAATTCTCTTAAATAATCAATCAAATCATCTAACTTTGCAATTCTTTGCGTAATAATAACATTCTGGATATCCCCTGAAAAATGCCTAGCTAAATATCTGACCATTTCACTTTCTGTGAATTTTGGTTCTAGATGTCTAATATTGTATACTTTTCTAAGTACATAATTTTCCCTAGAAATACCTTTATTTTCTACATAGTTACCATTAAATAGGTCTTGTCTTATTTTTAACTGAGTGTAATCACTCCAATATTGTTTTAAGACTAGAGCTTCAAATTCCTCTATAGTCTCAAATCTGTCCATTATAACTGAGTACCAGATTTCCGCTTCTCCCTTTAACATGTCTTGTATGTTTGCTTTTAGGTTTGCATTTACGAATTGTGTTTCCATGTGTTGTTTCAAACGTGAAATGAAAATTTTAGGGTGTATGCGGTTATCTCCGTAAAAATAAAATGGTGTTTTGTTGCATGTGTACGTATGTGTGGGTAATTGTGTTAATTGTGTACGTGTGGTATCCTTCAACAACTTCGTGTTCTGTTCTATCTTGCTATCCTGTTCTTTTATTTTGCTATCATATTTATCCTCCTGTTTCTTCATTCTGCTATCTACTGCAGTCATTCCATCTTCAAACATAGTTACTACTTCCTCTCTTATTTCTTTTGCTGCCTCATTCACCTTAACACTTATTTCTTCATTGATTGATTCTCCCATTCTCTCCCATTTATTCTCTAGATTTTCAGTCTTATTTCTTACTTCTATATTGCTTTCTTCCAGCTTTTGCATATTTTTGTTAATATTTTCTTCTAGTCGCTGGTTATTTTGACTAATGTCTTCTTTTAAAGTTTGGTTATTCTTATCCATTTTTTCTCCAATACTATTATTCATTCCAGTGATCATTTCCATCAACTTCTGGAGCATGTTTGGATCAGGTTGTGTGTTTGTGTCACCAACTTGTGTTTGTGCAACTGTGGATGTACCCTGTGTAGTTTCCTTTGGATTCATGGTTGTTGTCTTACCTGACTTTAACCTCATATAAATTATATTTGTTTCTAATTTGACAATGCCTTGTTGTCAAAACTATCAAAATAAGTTATTTGATCTATTATCTTTCAAATGTATGCTTGAAATGATAAACTATTCTCAAGTTGTATTTATTCAATCGCTTTCCTGATCGTCCCACGTTGGGCGCCATAAATGTTCTATATTCTGTTATCTATTTTATTTTTTATACGTTCGAAATTACGTTTTGAAAGTAAATTGAAATGATTTTATTGAGCGCCAAACAGTTTCTTAAAAGCTGTTAATATTATAGACTATAGAACACCATTAGCATGACCATCTACAATCTATAGAATGACTCTTACTCAGGGTCAAACGAAGTCGGTTCAATAAATGCTCATCGATCAAGATAACAATCTAAATAAATCAAACTCAGTATTGAACGAACAAAGTATTAATTTATTAACAAATTTGAACTTGGAATGTAATTAACAAATTTAAATAACAAAATCTAACTTAACTAAAATGATAAATATGGCCTTTATTTAAAATAAATATGTACCATGGATTTCTGATATTGTAAAGCTTTACCTTGTCTTTCTTTCGAGTCGAGTAATGTTAAATTATAACCTCTAACTGGTTATTATGATCCTTGAAATATAATGTCACTTGACTGACTTTTTAAACCTCTCAAGGCTTCTTCTTCTTCTTTTCTGGATTGACGTTTGTTTATAACCTCCAATTTATTTTCAAGATTTCCTTGAAATATTTCTATCACTTGATTGACGTTTGAAATTTCTTCACCATATAGATTTGCTAACTGAATTAACAAATACTTCCCTCTTCTAAATCTGCTTTCCGGATAATCTACTTCTTAATACTTTCAAAGTATACTCACTTCTTATATTTAATCAACTTTTACAATTTATTCTTGATATCAATATATCTGGATTGTAATATCCTAACCTTCAAATTATTCACCACTTTTCTTTTCTTTTCAATTTATTTATTTATTCTTGGATGAATATTTTTCGCAGCTCGCTGTTCAGCGGTGTGTGATCAACTGATTTGTTATTTTTAGTCGTTTCAATGGGTTAATTTCCAATATTTCAATTGTTTTTTTCTATTTTGATCTAATATTTCAAAATTTAATTTTAATTTAAAATTTAAACTATTCAGTTTTGTTTGTTCTTTACCTTAAGTGAATACTGTTTTTAATTCTTTATTTTTCCTGATAAGTTTCTTATTCTACTTTTCAGGATTAAGTGAATAATTATAATTACTCGAAATATATTGACATATTACATACACTTTCTTAAAATCTACTTATAACTACAATTAACAATTCCAATCTCAAATAAATACTAATTCATACATTTAGATGAATAGCAATGATAAACACAAAATGCAAGTAGTTAAAAACGTACTGCAGTTTCCATACTGACAGAATACTTATATTATAAACTAAAACAAGAAATTGATACGCCAACAAACATTTAACATCATACTATTAGTCCTTTCTTTCTGCATGATGTGAAATATCATTTACAAAACACCCTTCTGCAATGATATTTGAAAATATCTGAAAACTTAAAATGTCATTCAGTGTTTTGTAATATATGGACTTACTATTTCTAAAATAATTACGCTGCACTGCAACTACTGTTGATAGTCTTTCATTCAATATTCATTTTGTGTAGATTTACAGTGTTTCTACACAAAATATGATTTTCAGCCCTAAGTTTTGACATGCATGTCAGATTTTATAAAATTTACTTTTTTGTTTTCCAATTTCATTCTAAATCATTTTAAATGAGATTGTGATTCTCTATCAGTTCATGTTTTATTATATACTATTTAGAATAACCTTGTTAAACTAAAATAACTTCATTTTATGTTTATTTAAATATTTTGTTCGTATTCAATATCAAGTTTCATTCTCTGCATCCTACTCGATGAGAATAAGTGAACTTGAATCAATTAAATAAACCACAGATACTCCTGCTTCTGTATGATCCGTTAAAGTAAAACTGTTATGATTAATTCCTAAAATACATACAAATTTGTGAATTTTATTTATGATTTCAAACACGACACTTAGGTAGTGTTCCACAGTGTGGATACACAGCAATATATATATATATATATATATGAAGTGTTGACATGCTTCCGGGTGTTTTCCCGTGTAGTTGGTAGGCTCCTGTTGGAACCATGGTTGTCTGAACGACGTTTCGGCGGAATCTCATCTGCCATCTTCAGGTTCTAGCTGAAAGCTGCCTGCTGCTGCTGCTGCTGCTGCTGTTGCTGCTGCTGCTACTGCTGCTCCTCGTTGCTCGAACTGAACTGACGTTCTCTCTGTTGTGCGGATCCTTATATACGTTGTGGGGTGCGGCGCACCTGCGCACTTGGCTGCGTGTTACTGGCCCTCTTCTCTCTGTTGGAGGCGTAGCGGGCGCCTGAGCTAACCCGGCAAAAGGCCTCACTGAAACGTCACGTTTCACGTGACTTCTCGTTGAAGGTCGTGTATCCTCGTATCCAGTCGTCGCTAGCACTTGTCGTGCTTCACTTAGGTTAGTCAGTGCTTGGCTCCGGCTCCTCGTGATGGGTCCCCTTGTGGCCGGCTGTGATGTCTCCTCATGAATCGTCGATATTCGGCGGTGCCTCGTTGCGATCGGTTCGTTTACCATGGGACGTCGTGTGTTTTCCGTTATATATCTTCCTGACAGTGCGGGCTTCCATGCGGTGGGTAATCTCTGGGTGTCGTCTCTCTTGTTAAGATTTTGCGGCCTCTTTTCAATTTCAATTGCCTCCCTGGTAATTCTTGATCTCCAATGCTCGATGTTGGCTACTGTCCTGGTGTTGTCGAAGTCTATTTTGTGTCCAGTAGTTTTTGCGTGCTGTGCTAGGGACGATGTTTTCTCCTCTTTTTGCACTGCATTCCTATGCTCTTCTCTTCTTACACTTATACGTCTGTTGGTCTGTCCTATGTATGATTTATTGCAATCTTGGCACGGAATTTCATACACTCTTTGGTTTTCTAGGGCAATTTTTGATTTCGGGTTGCGGAGAACTGCGCTGATCTTTCGGTCTGTTTTGAATATTGTCCCTATGTTGTGTCTACGTAGAAGTTTGCTGATTTTGTCCGTTGTCCCTTTTACGTAAGGTAGATATGCTTTTGCTACTAGTTTCTCGGATTCTTTCTGGGTTCGTGGTTTGGATGGTTCTTGCGACTTCTGTATTGTATACCTTGAAAATCCATTTCTCATAAGTGCTTTCTGAAGTGATGACATCTCTTCGTTGATATGGTCGCCGTCTGCTAGCCTTTGGGAGCGTGTCACTAAGGTCTTCACTACTGAATTCAGTTGCGCTGGATGGTGATGTGATGCTGCATTTAGATATCTGTCTGTGTGAGTGGGTTTTCTGTATACTGTGTGACCTAGTGTTCCGTCTTGTTTCTTCTTCACTAATACGTCTAGGAATGGGAGCTGGCCTTCTGCTTCTACCTCCATCGTGAATTTGATTTTGTCGTGAATGTTGTTCAGGTGGACTAGGAAAGTATTTAGATGTTCTCTTCCATGAGTCCATATTACGAATGTGTCGTCGACGTATCTTAACCAAAGTTTTGGTTTGAGTGGTGCAGTTTGTATGGCCCGCGTTTCTAAGTCCTCCATGAAAAGATTAGCGATGACTGGAGACAAAGGCGAACCCATCGGTGCTCCTTCCGTCTGTTTGTAGCGCTGGTCATTGTATGTGAAGTAAGTGTTATTTAAGCAGTGTGTAGTTAGACTAAGAATATGCTCCTCTGGATTGTACTTTCGCTTGATCAATTCGAGTGATTCGTCTACTGGTACATTTGTGAACAGTGACACAACATCGAAGCTCACTAGAAGATGTTCTGGTTGGACAGTCTCGTTGTTTAGTAACTCGATGAAATGTTGTGCGTTTTTCACATAGGATGTAGCCTTTTCGGCGAGGGGCTGCAACTGCCTAGCTAGATATCTCGCTACTTCTTGCACAGGTGATCCTACTGAGCTAACAATAGGTCTTAGTGGAGCTCCTTCCTTATGAATCTTTGGTAGGCCATATAGTTTGGGACATCTTGAGGACTTCTCTCTCGGTATAATCTGATTTTTTACCTCGTCGTCTATGGGGCTAGCTTTGATTTTGGCTTTAGTGGTCTTCTCCAGGTACGTAGTGGGATCTGTTGTGATTGCTTCATAAGCAGTGTCTTCCAATAGCGTCTCTATTTTGCTGTGGTAGTCTTCACTATTCATCACTACCGTAGCGTTGCCTTTGTCAGCTGGTAAGATTATAATGTCCCGGTTTTGTCTTAACGTCTTCAGTGCCTTCAATTCTTCCTGCGGTATGTTTCTCTTTGGTGCCTTTGCTGTTCTTAGTATACGCGATGCATCTTGGCGTATAGTTTCAGCTATGTTGTTATCCATTTGGGAAATTGCTGACTCTACTCCACAAATTATATCTTCTACTGGTATACTAGCTGGTGCGATGGCGAAATTAAATCCTTTGGCTAGGACATTTAGGGAAGCCTCATCAAGTGGGTAGTTGGATAGGTTATGGACTACACTTGCCGGTTTGGATTTCCTACTTGGCTTCTGTTGGAGTTGAAGACGGTCAAATTTCCTCTTCTGTTTCTCTGTACAGAAGGTGACATCATTATCTGCTCGAAACTCCGCAAGTTGATCAATAGCAATCCATAATGTGGGATGAATGGTGTTGCTTAGCTGTAAGTGTAGATCTAGTAACTGTTTATTGATCGTGTCTAATGTTCGTCGTGTATCGTGAATGGATTCTCTAAGTAGTGCGAAGCTGGTTTTTCTGAGGATCTTTTTGGTGTGTTGGTCATTTTTATGGAACGTCAGCTGCATGCATTTTGGAACGATGTTTTCATCTCTGCAGCGTTGAAGGAATGTAAGGTTGCAAAGAAGTTTCCCTCTTTTCGACCTCAATTTCTCAAAGGTTCTAGTCTGGTGGAATGTCTTCTCCCCGTAGAGACATATTATGTTGTTTCTTAGGTTTTCGCGGGTATTAAATGAAGTGTTGACATGCTTCCGGGTGTTTTCCCGTGTAGTTGGTAGGCTCCTGTTGGAACCATGGTTGTCTGAACGACGTTTCGGCGGAATCTCATCTGCCATCTTCAGGTTCTAGCTGAAAGCTGCCTGCTGCTGCTGCTGCTGCTGCTGTTGCTGCTGCTGCTACTGCTGCTCCTCGTTGCTCGAACTGAACTGACGTTCTCTCTGTTGTGCGGCTCCTTATATACGTTGTGGGGTGCGGCGCACCTGCGCACTTGGCTGCGTGTTACTGGCCCTCTTCTCTCTGTTGGAGGCGTAGCGGCCGCCTGAGCTAACCCGGCAAGAGGCCTCACTGAAACGTCACGTTTCACGTGACTTCTCGTTGAAGGTCGTGTATCCTCGTATCCAGTCGTCGCTAGCACTTGTCGTGCTTCACTTAGGTTAGTCAGTGCTTGGCTCCGGCTCCTCGTGATGGGTCCCCTCGTGGCCGGCTGTGATGTCTCCTCATGAATCGTCGATATTCGGCGGTGCCTCGTTGCGATCGGTTCGTTTACCATGGGACGTCGTGTGTTTTCCGTTATATATCTTCCTGACAGTGCGGGCTTCCATGCGGTGGGTAATCTCTGGGTGTCGTCTCTCTTGTTAAGATTTTGCGGCCTCTTTTCAATTTCAATTGCCTCCCTGGTAATTCTTGATCTCCAATGCTCGATGTTGGCTACTGTCCTGGTGTTGTCGAAGTCTATTTTGTGTCCAGTAGTTTTTGCGTGCTGTGCTAGGGACGATGTTTTCACCTCTTTTTGCACTGCATTCCTATGTTCTTCTCTTCTTACACTTATACGTCTGTTGGTCTGTCCTATGTATGATTTATTGCAATCTTGGCACGGAATTTCATACACTCCTTGGTTTTCTAGGGCAATTTTTGATTTCGGGTTGCGGAGAACTGCGCTGATCTTTCGGTCTGTTTTGAATATTGTCCCTATGTTGTGTCTACGTAGAAGTTTGCTGATTTTGTCCGTTGTCCCTTTTACGTAAGGTAGATATGCTTTTGCTACTAGTTTCTCGGATTCTTTCTGGGTTCGTGGTTTGGATGGTTCTTGCGACTTCTGTATTGTATACCTTGAAAATCCATTTCTCATAAGTGGTTTCTGAAGTGATGACATCTCTTCGTTGATATGGTCGCCGTCTGCTAGCCTTTGGGAGCGTGTCACTAAGGTCTTCACTACTGAATTCAGTTGCGCTGGATGGTGATGTGATGCTGCATTTAGATATCTATTTTCAAGGTATACAATACAGAAGTCGCAAGAAACATCCAAACCACGAACCCAGAAAGAATCCGAGAAACTAGTAGCAAAAGCATATCTACCTTACGTAAAAGGGACAACGGACAAAATCAGCAAACTTCTACGTAGACACAACAAAGGGACAATATTCAAAACAGACCGAAAGATCAGCGCAGTTCTCCGCAACCCGAAATCAAAAATTGCCCTAGAAAACCAAGGAGTGTATGAAATTCCGTGCCAAGATTGCAATAAATCATACATAGGACAGACCAACAGACGTATAAGTGTAAGAAGAGAAGAACATAGGAATGCAGTGCAAAAAGAGGAGAAAACATCGTCCCTAGCACAGCACGCAAAAACTACTGGACACAAAATAGACTTCGACAACACCAGGACAGTAGCCAACATCGAGCATTGGAGATCAAGAATTACCAGGGAGGCAATTGAAATTGAAAAGAGGCCGCAAAATCTTAACAAGAGAGACGACACCCAGAGATTACCCACCGCATGGAAGCCCGCACTGTCAGGAAGATATATAACGGAAAACACACGACGTCCCATGGTAAACGAACCGATCGCAACGAGGCACCGCCGAATATCGACGATTCATGAGGAGACATCACAGCCGGCCACCAGGGGACCCATCACGAGGAGCCGGAGCCAAGCACTGTCTAACCTAAGTGAAGCACGACAAGTGCTAGCGACGACTGGATACGAGGATACACGACCTTCAACGAGAAGTCACGTGAAACGTGACGTTTCAGTGAGGCCTCTTGCCGGGTTAGCTCAGGCGCCCGCTACGCCTCCAACAGAGAGAAGAGGGCCAGTAACACGCAGCCAAGTGCGCAGGTGCGCCGCACCCCACAACGTATATAAGGAGCCGCACAACAGAGAGAACGTCAGTTCAGTTCGAGCAACGAGGAGCAGCAGTAGCAGCAGCAGCAACAGCAGCAGCAGCAGGCAGCTTTCAGCTAGAACCTGAAGATGGCAGATGAGATTCCGCCGAAACGTCGTTCAGACAACCATGGTTCCAACAGGAGCCTACCAACTACACGGGAAAACACCCGGAAGCATGTCAACACTTCATTTAATATATATATATATATATTGTTTCTTAGGTTTTCACGGGTATTAAATGAAGTGTTGACATGCTTCCGGGTGTTTTCCCGTGTAGTTGGTAGGTATATATATATATATATATATATATATATATATATATATATATATATATATATATATATATATATATATATGAAGTGTTGGTGTTCTTCCGGGTGTTTTCCCGTGTAGTTGGTAGGCTCCTGTGGGAGCCACGCTTGTCTGAACGACGTTTCGGCGGAATCTCATCTGCCATCCTCAGGTTCTAGCTGGAAGCTGCCTACTGCTGCTGCTGCTGCTGCTGCTGCCGGTGCTACTGCTGCTCCTCGTTGCTCGAACTGAACAGTTCAGTTCGAGCAACGAGGAGCAGCAGTAGCACCGGCAGCAGCAGCAGCAGCAGCAGCAGCAGTAGCAGTAGGCAGCTTCCAGCTAGAACCTGAGGATGGCAGATGAGATTCCGCCGAAACGTCGTTCAGACAAGCGTGGCTCCCACAGGAGCCTACCAACTACACGGGAAAACACCCGGAAGAACACCAACACTTCATTTAACACCCGTGAAAACCTAAGAAACAACATATATATATATATATATATATATATATATATATATTAAAACAAAATATTTCTGTCTAGTAAACCAAACTACAACGAATTGCTAGTCTGGCCGCGTTAAGGATAAAAATCACATTTTATCACAAAACGCTTGGTTTTGATTGAAACAAATACCAGCCGAAAGATTTATACCTAATTAAAGGCAACTCTCGCACCAGTCATCTCGGGCCACTTGCAGACTGCAGTTTCGCGCTGGTGGCGCTCGTCAGTGCAAGGTTTCCCGAGACGACTGACACGAGAGTTTATTGTTCCCAAGTGAACATTTCGCCGTTGCAAAACGACGAAATGGGGGAAGCTCCATCTAGCGGTCAATATCCGTCTCAATCAAAACAATATCCCGACATGGGGTGCATGTAATAGTTCAAGAGCATGCTTCTAGAGGGCAGAATATATTAAAACAAAATATTTCTGTCTATCACCTCTATGAATCCTTATTTTCATAAGGATAGTAAACCAAACAGCAACGAATTGCTAGTCTGGCCGCGTTAAGGATAAAAATCACATTTTATCACAAAACGCTTGGTTTTGATTGAAACAAACACCAGCCGAAAGATTTATACCTAATTAAAGGCAACTCTCGCACCAGTCATCTAGGGCCACTTGCAGACTGCAGTTTCGCGCTGGTGGCGCTCGTCAGTGCAAGGTTTCAGAAGCAGGAATATCTGTAGTTTATTTAATTGATTCAAGTTCACTTGTTCTCAGCGAGTAGGATGCAGAGAATGAAACTTGATATTGAATTAGAACAAAGTATTTAAAATAAACATAAAATGAAGTTAATTTAGGTTTAACAAGGTTATTCTAAATACTATATGATAAAACATGAACTTATAGAGAATCACAATCTCATTTAAAATGATTTAGAATGAAATTGGAAAACAAAAAAGTAAATTTTATAAAGTCTGACATGCATGTCAAAACTTAGGGCTGAAAATTATAAATTGTGTAGAAACACTGTAAATCTACACAAAATGAATATTGAATGAAAGACTATTAACAGTAGTTGCATTGCAGCGTAATTATTTTAGAAATAGTAAGTCCATATATTGCAAAACACTGAATGACATTTTAAGTTTTCATATATTTTCAAATATCATTGAAGAAAGGTGTTTTGTAAATGATATTTCACATCATGCAGAAAGAAAGGACTAATAGTATGATGTTAAATGTTTGTTGGCGTATCAATTTCTTGTTTTAGTTTATAATATCAGTATTATGCCAGTATGAAAAACTGCAGTACGTTTTTAACTACTAGCATTTTGTGTTTATCATTGCTATTCATCTAAATGTATGAATTAGTATTTATTTGAGATTGGAATTGTTAATTGTAGTTATAAGTAGATTTTAAGAAAATGTATGTAATATGTCAATATATTTCGAGTAATTACAATTATTCACTTAATCCTGAAAAGTAGAATAAGAAACTTATCAGGAAAATTAAAGAATTAAAAACAGTATTCAATTAAGGTAAAGAACAAACAAAACTGAATAGTTTAAATTTTAAATTAAAATTAAATTTTGAAATATTAGATCAAAATAGAAAAAAACAATTGAAATATTGGAAATTAACCCATTGAAACGAATAAAAATAACAAATCAGTTGATCAGACACCGCTGAACAGCGAGCTGCGAAAAATATTCATCCTCGAATAATTAATAAATTGAAAAGAGAAGAAAAGTGGTGAATAATTTGAAGGTTAGAAAATTACAATCCAGATATATTGATATCAAGAATAAATTGTAAAAGTTGATTAAATATAAGAAGTGAGTATACTTTGAAAGTATTACGAAGTAGATTATCCGGAAAGCAGATTTAGAAGAGGGAAGTATTTGTTAATCCAGTTAGCAAATTTATATGGTGAAGAAATTTCAAACGTCAAGCAAGTGATAGAAATACTTCAAGGAAATCTTGAAAATAAATTGGAGGTTAGAAACAAACGTCAATCCAGTAAAGAAGAAGAAGAAGAAGCCTTGAGAGGTTAAAAAGTCAGTCAAGTGACATAATATTTCAAGGATCATAACCAGTTAGAGGTTATAATATAACATTACTCGAGTCGAAAGAAAGACAAGGTAAAGCTTTACAATATCAGAAATCCATGGTACATATTTATTTTAAATAAAGGCCATATTTATCATTTTAGTTAAGTTAGATTTTGTTATTTAAATTTGTTAATTACATTCCAAATTCAAATTTGTTATTAAATTAATACTTTGTTCGTTCAATACTGAGTTTGATTTATTTAGATTGTTATCTTGATCGATGAGCATTTATTGAACCGACTTCGTTGGACCTTGAGTAAGAGTCATTCTATAGATTGTAGATAGTCATGCTAATGGTGTTATATAGTCTATAATATTAACAGCTTTTAAGAAACTGTTTGGCGCCCAGTAAACTCATTTCAATTTACTTTCAAAAAGTAAATTCGAACGTATAAAAATATAGAATAGATATCAGAATATAGAACAATATATATATATATATATATATTGCTGTGTATCCACACTGTGGAGCACTACCTAAGTATCGTGTTTGAAATCATAAATAAAATTCACGAATTTGTATGTATTTTAGAAAATAACCATAACAGTTTTACTTTAACGGATCATACAGAAGCAGGAACATCTGTGGTTTATTTAATTGATTCAAGTTCACTTGTTCTCAAAGAGTAGGATGCAGAGAAATGAAACTTGATATTGAATTAGAACAAAATATTTAAATAAACATAAAATGAAGTTAATTTAGTTTAACAAGGTTATTCTAAATAGTATATGATAAAACATGAACTTATAGAGAATCACAATCACATTTAAAATGATTTAGAATGAAATTGGAAAACAAAAAAGTAAATTTTATCAAATCTGACATGCATGTCAAAACTTAGGGCTGAAAATCATAAATTGTGTAGAAACACTGTAAATCTACATAAAATGAATATTGAATGAAAGACTATTAACAGTAGTTGCAGTGCAGCGTAATTATTTTAGAAATAGTAAGTCCATATATTACAAAACGCTGAATGACATTTTAAGTTTTCAGATATTTTCAAATATCATTGCAGAAAGGTGTTTTGTAAATGATATTTCACATCATGCAGAAAGAAAGGACTAATAGTATGATGTTAAATGTTTGTTGGCGTATCAATTTCTTGTTTTAGTTTATAATATCAGTATTCTGTCATTATGAAAAACTGCAGTACGTTTTTAGCTACTAGCATTTTGTGTTTATCATTGCTATTCATCTAAATGTATGAATTAGTATTTATTTGAGATTGGAATTGTTAATTGTAGTTATAAGTAGATTTTAAAAAGTATATGTAAAATGTCAATATATTTCGAGTAATTACAAATATTCACTTAATCCTGAAAGGTAGAATAAGAAACTTATCAGGAAAATTAAAGAATTAAAGACAGTATTCAATTAAGATAAAGAACAAACAAAACTGAATAGTTTAAATTTTAAATTAAAATTAAATTTTGAAATATTAGATCAAAATAGAAAAAAACAATTGAAATATTGGAAATTAACCCATTGAAACGACTAAAAATAACAAATCAGTTGATCATACACCGCTGAACAGCGAGCTGCGAAAAATATTCATCCAAGAATAAATAAATAAATTGAAAAGAAAAGAAAAGTGGTGAATAATTTGAAGGTTAGGATATTACAATCCAGATATATTGATATCAAGAATAAATTGTAAAAGTTGATTAAATATAAGAAGTGAGTATACTTTGAAAGTATTAAGAAGTAGATTATCCGGAAAGCAGATTTAGAAGAGGGAAGTATTTGTTAATTCAGTTAGCAAATTTATATGGTGAAGAAATTTCAAACGTCAATCAAGTGATAGAAATATTTCAAGGAAATCTTGAAAATAAATTGGAGGTTATAAACAAACGTCAATCCAGAAAAGAAGAAGAAGAAGCCTTGAGAGGTTTAAAAAGTCAGTCAAGTGACATTATATTTCAAGGATCATAATAACCAGTTAGAGGTTATAATTTAACATTACTCGACTCAAAAGAAAGACAAGGTAAAGCTTTACAATATCAGAAATCCATGGTGCATATTTATTTTAAATAAAGGCCATATTTATCATTTTAGTTAAGTTAGATTTTGTTATTTAAATTTGTTAATTACATTCCAAGTTCAAATTTGTTAATAAATTAATACCTTGTTCGTTCAATACTGAGTTTGATTTATTTAGATTGTTATCTTGATCGATGAGCATTTATTGAACCGACTTCGTTGGACCCTGAGTAAGAGTCATTCTATAGATTGTAGATGGTCATGCTAATGGTGTTCTATAGTCTATAATATTAACAGCTCTTAAGAAACTGTTTGGCGCTCAATAAAATCATTTCAATTTACTTTCAAAAAGTAATTTCGAACGTATAAAAAATAAAATAGATAGTAGAATATAGAACATTTATGGCTTGTTAACGTGGAGCGATCAGGAAAGCGATTAAATAAATACAACTTGAGAATAGTTTATCATTTCAAGCATACATTTGAAAGATAATAGAACAAATAACTTATTTTGATAGTTTTGACAACAAGGCATTGTCAAATTAAAAACAAATAATAGTTATATGAGGTTAAAGTCAGGTAAGACAACAACCATGAATCCAGAGGAAACTACACAAGGTACATCCACAGTTGCACAAACACAAGTTGGTGACACAAACACACAACCTGATCCAAACATGCTCCAGAAGTTGATGGAAATGATCACTGGAATGAATCATAGTATTGGAGAAAACATTGGCAACATTAAGGTACAAATGGTACAAAATAACCAAACTTTGGAAGCAAACATAAATACACAGATGGTACATAATAATCAAACTTTAGAAGAAAACATTAACAAAAAAATAGAAGAAAGCAATAAAGAAGTAAGAAATAAGATTGAAAATTTGGAGAGTAAATGGGAGAGAATGGGAGAGACAGTCAACGAAGAAATTGGTATTAAGGTAAACGAGGCAGCAAAAGAAATAAGAGAGGAAGTTGTAACTATGTTTGAAGATGGAATGACTGCAGTAGATAGCAGAATGAAGAAACAGGAGGATAAATACGATAGCAAAATAAAAGAACAGGATAGCAAGATAGAGCAGAACACGAAGTTGTTGAAGGATACCACACGTACACAATTAACACAATTACCCACACATACTTACACATGCAACAAAACACCATTTTATTTTTACGGAGATAACCGCACACACCCTAAAATTTTCATTTCACGTTTGAAACAACACATGGAAACACAACACGTAAATGCAAACCTAAAAGCAAACATACAAGACATGTTAAAGGGAGAAGCAGAAATCTGGTATTCAGTTATAATGGACAGGTTTGAGACTATAGAGGAATTTGAAGCTCTAGTCTTGAAACAATATTGGAGTGATTACACTCAGTTGAAAATAAGACAAGACCTATTTAATGGTAACTATGTAGAAAATAAAGGTATTTCTAGGGAAAATTATGTACTTAGAAAAGTATACAATATTAGACATCTAGAACCAAAATTCACAGAAAGTGAAATGGTCAGATATTTAGCTAGACATTTTTCGGGGGATATCCAGAATGTTATTATTGCGCAAAGAATTGCAAAGTTAGACGATTTAATTGATTATTTAAGAGAATTAGATGATTATCATCAGAGTTTTGATAAGAAGTCTAGTCATAATAGGGAAAATAATAGTAGATATTATAATAAGTGGGGTTATGATCAGAATAGGAATGAGAATGATAAAAGAGAAAGACAAGGTTATGGTCAATATGATAGGAAGGAAAAGCAGGGTTATGGTCGTCAATATGACAATGATAGAAAGGAACGAGGGGGTTATGAGAAACGTCAATATGACAATGATAGGAATGAAAAGCAGGGTTATGACAAACGTCAATATGACAATGATAGGAATGAAAAGCAGGGTTATGAGAAACGTCAATATGACAATGATAGAAAGGAACGAGGAGGTTATGGTCAATATAAATATGACAATTATAGTAATGAAAAGCAGGGTTTTGAGAAACGTCATGATGATAATGATTGCAGAGAGAGAGGGGGTTATGTTAAAAATAATGACTCATATGCACAAGTGGCTAATATCAATATTCAAAGGGGAAATAGAGTAGATGAAAACACGCACTCTAATATAAATAAAATAGAAACAGCACAAGTAAATGATAGAAATAGAAATCAGGATTTTTAGATAAAGTTGTTTTAAATGTAGGTAATAATTGTAAAAAAATAGGCGACTGTATAGAAAATGATGTTATATTGGGAGACGACATCTTATCAGGAAAAAAGGCAAATATTGTATTAGGAGAAAGAATCCTAAAAGTAGAAGGTGAAAGAATACCTTTCTGTAATGTTAATGAATTGAATGGCAAAGGTGCCGAAATAGTTAATGAATTGCATGGCAAAGGTGCCGAAATAGTTAATGAATTGAATGGCAATGATGCCGAAATAATTAATGTATCAAATGGCATAGTGTCCAATAATGATAATGAATTTTGCGGTGAGCATATAGTGGGAACCACATGTGTTCAAATAAATAATGATAAGAAGCCTGAAACCTTTCTGATAAGTCGTTACTCCAGATATGATAGAATTTTTAAAAATTTGTCTCAAAAATACAAAAACTCAATAGATTATGAACCTACAATAGCAAAGGGCTATGCGCAACAACTTGAAGTAGGTAATATTTTAAATAAAAACGAAAATGTTTTAAACTATAATAAGGAAGAATCATTACCGGGAAGTTGTCACATGGGGATAAATTATCCATATGATCCAGGATAGATAACTCTTAACTTATCCAGATGATCCTGAGTAGATCAGTTTTAAATTGTAAATAAACTTTGACAGTGTGAATGTCACATCATGTTGTTAAAACTAACAAAATTTTCACATGTCAAAATTCTATTAGTTTAGGGGGTTTTATGCTGTGTATCCACACTGTGGAGCACTACCTAAGTATCGTGTTTGAAATCATAAATAAAATTCACGAATTTGTATGTATTTTAGAAAATAACCATAACAGTTTTACTTTAACGGATCATACAGAAGCAGGAATATCTGTGGTTTATTTAATTGATTCAAGTTCACTTGTTCTCAAAGAGTAGGATGCAGAGAAATGAAACTTGATATTGAATTAGAACAAAATATTTAAATAAACATAAAATGAAGTTAATTTAGTTTAACAAGGTTATTCTAAATAGTATATGATAAAACATGAACTTATAGAGAATCACAATCTCATTTAAAATGATTTAGAATGAAATTGGAAAACAAAAAAGTAAATTTTATCAAATCTGACATGCATGTCAAAACTTAGGGCTGAAAATCATAAATTGTGTAGAAACACTGTAAATCTACATAAAATGAATATTGAATGAAAGACTATTAACAGTAGTTGCAGTGCAGCGTAATTATTTTAGAAATAGTAAGTCCATATATTACAAAACGCTGAATGACATTTTAAGTTTTCAGATATTTTCAAATATCATTGCAGAAAGGTGTTTTGTAAATGATATTTCACATCATGCAGAAAGAAAGGACTAATAGTATGATGTTAAATGTTTGTTGGCGTATCAATTTCTTGTTTTAGTTTATAATATCAGTATTCTGTCATTATGAAAAACTGCAGTACGTTTTTAGCTACTAGCATTTTGTGTTTATCATTGCTATTCATCTAAATGTATGAATTAGTATTTATTTGAGATTGGAATTGTTAATTGTAGTTATAAGTAGATCTTAAAAAGTATATGTAAAATGTCAATATATTTCGAGTAATTACAAATATTCACTTAATCCTGAAAGGTAGAATAAGAAACTTATCAGGAAAATTAAAGAATTAAAGACAGTATTCAATTAAGATAAAGAACAAACAAAACTGAATAGTTTAAATTTTAAATTAAAATTAAATTTTGAAATATTAGATCAAAATAGAAAAAAACAATTGAAATATTGGAAATTAACCCATTGAAACGACTAAAAATAACAAATCAGTTGATCATACACCGCTGAACAGCGAGCTGCGAAAAATATTCATCCAAGAATAAATAAATAAATTGAAAAGAAAAGAAAAGTGGTGAATAATTTGAAGGTTAGGATATTACAATCCAGATATATTGATATCAAGAATAAATTGTAAAAGTTGATTAAATATAAGAAGTGAGTATACTTTGAAAGTATTAAGAAGTAGATTATCCGGAAAGCAGATTTAGAAGAGGGAAGTATTTGTTAATTCAGTTAGCAAATTTATATGGTGAAGAAATTTCAAACGTCAATCAAGTGATAGAAATATTTCAAGGAAATCTTGAAAATAAATTGGAGGTTATAAACAAACGTCAATCCAGAAAAGAAGAAGAAGAAGCCTTGAGAGGTTTAAAAAGTCAGTCAAGTGACATTATATTTCAAGGATCATAATAACCAGTTACAGGTTATAATTTAACATTACTCGACTCAAAAGAAAGACAAGGTAAAGCTTTACAATATCAGAAATCCATGGTACATATTTATTTTAAATAAAGGCCATATTTATCATTTTAGTTAAGTTAGATTTTGTTATTTAAATTTGTTAATTACATTCCAAGTTCAAATTTGTTAATAAATTAATACCTTGTTCGTTCAATACTGAGTTTGATTTATTTAGATTGTTATCTTGATCGATGAGCATTTATTGAACCGACTTCGTTGGACCCTGAGTAAGAGTCATTCTATAGATTGTAGATGGTCATGCTAATGGTGTTCTATAGTCTATAATATTAACAGCTTTTAAGAAACTGTTTGGCGCTCAATAAAATCATTTCAATTTACTTTCAAAAAGTAATTTCGAACGTATAAAAAATAAAATAGATAGTAGAATATAGAACAATATATATATTAGTTCAAGAGCATGCTTCTAGAGGGCAGAATATATTAAAACAAAATATTTCTGTCTATCACCTAAAGGAATCCTTATTTTCATAAGGATAGTAAACCAAACTGCAACGAATTGCTAGTCTGGCCGCGTTAAGGATAAAAATCACATTTTATCACAAAACGCTTGGTTTTGATTAAAACAAATACCAGCCGAAAGATTTATACCTAATTAAAGGCAACTCTCGCACCAGTCATCTCGGGCCACTTGCAAACTGCAGTTTCGCGCTGGTGGCGCTCGTCAGTGCAAGGTTTCCCGAGACGACTGACACGAGAGTTTATTGTTCCCAAGTGAACATTTCGCCGTGGCAAGTGGCCCGAGATGACTGGTGCGAGAGTTGCCTTTAATTAGGTATAAATCTTTCGGCTGGTATTTGTTTCAATCAAAACCAAGCGTTTTGTGATAAAATGTGATTTTTATCCTTAACGCGGCCAGACTAGCAATTCGTTGCAGTTTGGTTTACTATCCTTATGAAAATAAGGATTCATAGAGGTGATAGACAGAAATATTTTGTTTTAATATATTCTGCCCTCTAGAAGCATGCTCTTGAACTATTACATGCACCCCATGTCGGGATATTGTTTTGATTGAGACGGATATTGACCGCTAGATGGAGCTTCCCCCATTTCGTCGTTTTGCAACGGCGAAATGTTCACTTGGGAACAATAAACTCTCGTGTCAGTCGTCTCGGGAAACCTTGCACTGACGAGCGCCACCAGCGCGAAACTGCAGTCTGCAAGTGGCCCGAGATGACTGCTGCGAGAGTTGCCTTTAATTAGGTATAAATCTTTCGGCTGGTATTTGTTTCAATCAAAACCAAGCGTTTTGTGATAAAATGTGATTTTTATCCTTAACGCGGCCAGACTAGCAATTCGTTGCAGTTTGGTTTACTATCCTTATGAAAATAAGGATTCCTTTAGGTGATAGACAGTAATATTTTGTTTTAATATATTCTGCCCTCTAGAAGCATGCTCTTGAACTAATATATATATATATATATATATATATATATATATATATATATATATATATATATATATATATATATATATATATATATATATATATATATATATATATATAATATATATATATATATATATATATATATATATACGTATGCAGAGTACGTTGTCATATCCAAAGTAGGTACTAGCTACACGCTGTCACCTCATATATAACGCTGCTACATCCGATTTCGGAGGTGACAGCGTTTTGCCTTGTTTTCAACTTTATAAGCTTATAGATGCCATCAGAAACCTATACTCAAATTTTTGTGTGGAGGTCAAAAAGTTACGTCTACACCCGCAAATTAAATTTTTAGTTCCACTATATATCAGTGGCGCTGCTATCGACTTCATTTGTATAATAGTTAGTGCGTTGATACATCCGTCTATATATAGTAATTTTAGTATGATGTATTATACGCTATTACATCCAAATATTGGCAACATCGCGAACGCCAGAATGGCCATTTATTAAGTGTTTTTAAAAAATGTATCGGGTTTACAGGATTACAGTATGCTGAGTTGGGCGCTGCTTAGAATATTTAAAAATGTGTGGGTCATCAGTTATCACGTAAAATTCTCTTCCGCTTCCAAATGCTGACGCGTTCTAACCTTTTTGAGGCAGATAGTTGCTGTTTTTTTATCGGTAGACTGTATAAATCTGAATAAGTACCTAGCCTGGCGAATACAAATATCTTCTGTTTATTTTGTTAGTCGAGAAAATTAAAAAAAAACAGGTTTTTGAAAACACATAAAAAATATTCGGATAAAGCTGTAAACATAAAGTTATTTGTCGATTTGTTTAAATCCAATTTCAGAATAATTAAATTTAACCTCAAAACTAACAAACCTCAAAGGAACTAACTTACTCCTTTAAACCCAAAATATTATAATCGTATTCTTAAGAAGATTACGAAAAAATGAAAATCAGGAAAGTCGGTATAATTTCTGCGATCGAACACGAATGTAGAGGTTCTTAAAGTAAAAATGTAGGTTTATGACATATGAGAATTATAATCGCCATGTAGTTAGCCCTATCATTACAGAGAAAAACTGATAACTTTTTTCCATTGTCTACTGTATAATGGTGGGAATTCTTTCTATTTTCAAAATATTTTTATATTGAAATAGGTTAAGAATATAATGAAACGTGGAAATTTTAGAATTGAAGAAAACAATGTTTTCCATCATCTATTCTATTGTGGTGGTAAAATAATAAAAAACAAATTTTCAAAACAAATTTCTTTCTTGAAATATATTTAGATATTATTTTTTAAAAAATGTTCACAATTTTTTTATTTTCTAAAATTTATTTTTTGAAATGTTTAGAATGCCATGAAACGTGGAAATTTTAAACTTGAGTAATACAATTTTTTACCCATCATCCATTTTGTACAAAATATTCAAAACATTTTTTTAAAATAGGTTAGAATGTCACAAAACGTAAAAATTTTAAATTTGGGCAAACATTTTTTTCCATCACCCATTTTATAAAATATTTTGAAAATTTCTAAATTTTTTTCTATATAAAATTTTCAACAAATTTTTTTTTTTTTTAATTATTATTTTTTTTAATAGGTTTAGAATGCCATGAAATGTGGAAATTTTAAATTTGAACAAAGAAAAAAAAATTCCATATATTTTAGCTATAAAATTTTTTTTTTAAATGTTGGTAAAAAAAATTTCAATTTTTTTTTTCTGAAATAGGTTTAGAATGTCATGAAACGTGGAAATTTAAAATTTTAGCAAAAAAAATTGTTTTCATTATTTATTCCCTTTAGATGGTCCAGTGAAAGTATAACCATTTCTTCGCTGACAGTAGCGTCAGCTACCTACCAAATTTGACTGCTCTCAGTTAAGTGGAATTGTAGTTAATGCATCAACAGACAGACAGACTGACGGGATTGAAAAACCTATATTTTCGTAATGTACATGATCTGAAACGTTAAAATCCGGAAAAATCTCGGAGGATGATTTTTTTTCGTATACAATACTTCCGTTCGGTATGCGAGGGAAGTAAAAAATGTATTAAAATAATTATTTATTCATGAAAATAACGATTCGTGTACACAATTTTTTTTACCAAAAATGTTCTGCTATGAGTAGTTTATTGTCGTTTTTTTTTTAAATTTTTAGAAGCGGTGCTCCTTAATTAAAAAAATAAAGACTTAAGAATGCAACGTTCAGTGGCGTTCACTATTGAAACGTATTTCTATTTCTTACGTATTATTCATTCAGTTATTGCCACTGAGGAAGAGATATTGGTTGTTTATTTTATTATTCCCTGAAATATAAATTGTTAACACAAAAAATCGTAAAAGTGAATTGAAAACATTAATTTTTTCTACAAGCTGCATATGTTACTCATGTTGATACAAAATTATCTATGAAAATAAAAAGATGTAACTTATTGTTGTGCAATAAATATCGGCTAGTAAGGACTTAATGGATTTCCGACAATAATACATTTATTTGACTTAAACTTACCGGAAAGATATTTAATCTTTATTGTAATTCCATAATATTGACGTTACTTTTATGAAACCTAACCTCTTGATCATGAAAATAAAAAGTTATTATTACATACTCGCGCTTCATAATGAGATGTCATTGAAAGCTCGAAAAACGTCCAAAATATCAGATAACCAACAAATGCTATGCATGCTACGTTAGAGAGATCTTTGATTAAATTTACTGTAGTATGTTTTATCTAAGTTTTATTTAAATGTTATGTTGAACTTGAACTAAAAACAAATATAAAAAGGCATTGGCTCAAATAACGTTTTATTTTCGCGATCATGTTAAACGAAAGAACCCACCACCTCCTTGCTTTTAAATATTGCTTCTTTAAATATTTTCTGAATACCAGTACCAATACATTGAAAACTATATTCTTTAAAGCTATCTCGACGAAGAGGACATTGTTTTTGGCATTTTTTCAAATATCAACAATTGATTGTAATAAAGTTAAGAAAACAATTATGTAGATAGTTTAAATTTAGTTAATTTATTAAGAAAGTTTTAATATTTAAGTTGAAATTATATCCAGGGAGTTGTATTATTCGATGGACAAAATATTTTTAAATGTTTTTCGAAAAATAAGAAAAATAAGAAAAAAGATCCTATAACAGATTTAGAAGCGCTTCACTTCGGAGATCTAGTGATAAAATTAATTTTTATTCTCTTCAGTATTACGGTTTAAAGATAATTAAATTAAATTCGATATAAAAAACACTTTTTGGACTTCCCACCAAATATTTTTATTACCATTCGAAATAATCTACAGGATGATATTTTTTTGGGAAACAGGACCCCTTTGGCCTGCGAACTTTTTTTACGTCGATACTAACTGTCCTTTCACAAAAAGACTTTTCTTTTTATCATTTAACTTTTTGGCCTGTTGCATTTTTTTGACATCTCGTGCTCCTTGGGCGATATTTGGCAAAATACAGCTTGGCTAAATTCTTACTATGGTCAATATAGTTATTTTTAGCTGAAATTGTATTATTTAAAATTCTAATAGTAAAACTCAATATTTTGTAAAAACTAAGGTTTTGGAGAATCTTGGAAATTATTACTTAAAGTAATAAGAATATCCCATAGGTACTCCTATAAGCGTTTTATTTGCCGAATTCGAATAAATTATCTTTAAAAATGTGAAGGATAAATAAGAATATCAGAGAGAAACTCTCAGAGTTATGTTATGTCCATTTCTTTCTTATCTATGATCATAGAATAATCTGTAAAAATTTTCCTGTCGAATATTTTAACTTCATGTAATGGTACTGACGACGTTTTCACAAGCTTGCTAAGTACTGTCACAGTCAACAACATTTTTAAATCATATTAACAATTTACAGAGGTTTAAAACACATTTAAAACAGGTAAATAAGCTATTAATAAAATTAGTTTTATTGGCACAGATACAAAACAATATATTAAATCGACACACAGATCAGCATTAATTCACAACACATCGAAACTTCTTTCATAACAACGAATTAAATATAATTAAGCATATATATGGCTTTTACCACTTTTTATTAAATATAATAACTTGAAAGCTAAGAAGCATGGAAGAAAACTTTAGAATTAGTATTTTATCATTACCATTTACCATTTAATGCTAAAATATAAAAACACGAAATAATATATAAAGTGCATATAATCTATATTCATTTCAATAAATGTAAAATGTGTTCTAAATATTGAAAATAACTAACATCGTGAAGGTGAATCATTCAAAGTAAACTCTAGATATTCGGTATCATTTCCGCGCTATTTTTATGGAATTTAACTGGGAGACCGTAATAAAATTTTACCTAGGGACTTGTATAGTCTGTTTAATAATAAGAAATACTTGGAACACTGAGTCCTTTTTTAAACTGAAAGCAAAGTACGTATTACGCACGTTTCTTAAAGAAATCTTGAGCCGCACTTTGGTTTCAATGAAAGTGAAATTTTCACTAAGTGAAAAATGTTTGTTAATGACATAAGATTTTATTTTCAAAATAAATGTAAATATATTATTGTATGCACATAAATAATCTGTTAAATATTCAATATCTCATTGAACATGTTAAATGCCCAAATGATAAAGAATTATAGAAAAATTACAAATGCATTATGATCCTTAATTTGATGTAAGGCAGAATACTTGTAATTAGGAGCCACATTTTATTAAGTTTTTTGATGAAGCACAAAAAAATGCGACTTGCAAAATATCGAAACTAATTAATATACAGTTTATCTTTCATGTTTCAACGAACTTCACATATATTAGGTGATATGTCAATTTTATTTTCAAAAACTATTAAGACACTCCTAAAAAGCTTATTTGGAAACCAAAATATGACTCATATGCGTCCAAATAGTTTAAAATAATTTATTTCGGTTTCACATCTTTGATTGAAAACAAAAATCCGCTGCCCGAGGAATCATTACTTCTTCATCCAAATTTTCTATCCAAGTTTATTTAAATGAAAACATATCGATATTATATTTACACTCTAGTGAGTGGAAATAATTGCTCACAGAATTGAAAAAATATAATTGAACTCGTCTACTCCGAGGTAATAATGAAGGTAGTCCAAAACTTTTTGAGAACAGGTTATGCGGAGTGACAAACGTTATAAAAAAAATTGAGGCCTGGCTTCTAACACATACACCCAATTCTAAGTTTCTGAGCTCTTTACTTATTTTTACCTCAATCCTTCAACAGAATCATCTCAAAATGTAATCTAGTTCCAAATGTTGTTATACATGTACCATGTTTTAATTATGTTTTTCACTCTCACTCCATTATTAAAGATATTAACAAAATAAAATTAATATGTTGACTTAATATTTGGTATGCGTATATTGATAATTAATCGAATAAATATGAGATCACGTTTTTGAGAACAACTGCAAAATTTTAGAATAAAAAATTATGAAAAAATTTCCTCATACAAAAAATGCCGCACTTTAATGGTACCTAAAGTATTATTTACATAGTAGGCATATTTTTCAAGATATAATGGGTTTAAAACTGACAGTCAGAATTTCCTTAAATAGTAGGACATTTTTCAATATAACTTAGCAGAACTTCAAAACTGTTCAATGTACATGTACATTGTACATTTATTCAAATCAGTGAATGATTTAAAATAGAGATATAATACATAATTTTTCCAATTTTTTCCGCTCCTCCGTTTCTGAGATATTCGCGGTTAAAGTGAGGGATCAGCACATTTGAATCATATATTAGTAACATATGTACACCAATAAATATAATTTTCGTTCTCATTTTTTATGTTTGCAAGCTATGTGCTAATTATTAGGAGAATTGAGTACGTGGATGTAATTTGAATACATCTTGGGAAAGGAATGTGCCGATTCTATGGCTCCTTTCGAATGAAAATAAAAAAAAATATAATTATTTATTCATGAAAATAATGATTCGAGTACATAAACTTTTTGCCAAAAATGTACTGCTATGAGTAGTTTATTTTCGAGTTTTTTCAATTTTTTTTGAAGCGGTGCTCCATAACTAAAAAAATTAAGACTTACGACACAATGTTTAGCGAATGTTCACTTTTGAAATTTGTATTTCTATTTCTTACATATTATTCGTTCAGATACTGCCACTGTGTACAAGTGAATTGAAATCATTAACTTTTACTATAAGTTGCATAATATGTTACTTATCTACGGAAATACAGAAGAAGTTTTATGTAAATATATAGGGTGTCTCCCTTAAAACTCCTGCTGCTATTTTATTGATAACTAAAAGAGATATTTGAATTATGTACTGTCATCGGCGTCGGCGTCGCGAACAAGTTATGACTTGTCTAGCGCGCTGTGCTCATGTTTTAGTCTTCTGCCGAAACAGAAGTCATTTGAGCACAAAAAATAGTCTTCTGCCGAAACAGAAGTCATTTGAGCACAAGAAAGTCTATATAAGAGAACACTTTTTCTCAGCGAGCAAGTAGTGATCGATCCTTCAAGTAGTAATGTTCCAGCCTTCAGCAACTAATAGTCTTCTGCCGAAACAGAAGTCATTTGAGCACAGACGCCAACGCCAATGCTGATGAGGTTATCCCTTCCTCTTGTGTTGTAACCAGACAGTGTGTTTTAATTGAGTTTTATTGTGTTGAGTGTCAAGTGGCAATGCATACCCGGAGTGGCAAGGCAGTAGGCACTGGGGTCGAGAGCGACGTCTCCACGTCGGCCCCCCCTCACTGCACGACGCCCCTCACAGCATCTGACCACGAAGTGCTCCGCCAACACGACGCCCTGACAAGGGGTACGGGGGTCACGCCCGACGTCTCCACGACGGTGGCCCCACACTGCACAGCAAGCAACACAGCAACCCGGCTCGGCGAGGTAAGCATGTCCTCTGATTTCTCCACAGGCACAAGTGCTACGCATGGCGTCGCGACGACGGCGCCCCACTACTGTGCGTCGCCGGGCTCCGCGCCTAGGCATAGCGAGGCAGGACTCGCCACCAACATAGGACACGACACTGGGGTCACGCATGACGTCATCACGACGGTGCCCCCTCGCTGCATGGCACGCAGCGCAGCCACCTGGCACGAAGCCCAGGCAACAAATATGGAATGGAGTAGCAACGATTCTCAGGCGATGCCCCCCTACTGCATGGAGCGCAACGCAGCATCGTGGCATGGAAACTCGGCGATGGAACAGAGATTGGGCGGTGATGATGATATGGTGATGCCCCCTCGCTGTATGGTGGACCCAACAGCATCCCGGGCCAACGACGATTCCTCGACGCTGGGAGATCGCCGCTTCGCTGGATTCGCTTCCACACATGGGGAAGCCTCCCACTCTGGCTCAGGGCTGCCCAGCGGTCAGTACACCATTGCTGCCACACCCGACTGGCCCCAACTCTTCAGCGACGCCTCGCTGACACCTCGCCGCCAGCTGGCCACCCCTCACTGCATGGTACCACCAACAGCAACCAGCCCAAGTCCAAGCACGCCGCCCAACGCACAGTACTTCGTCACGCCTACCTCGTCGGCCGGCGCCTACCACGTCACCCCGCCGTACCAGACGGCAAGACCTAGTGCTACGCCCCAAAGACAAATAGTGCTCCAAAACCAAACGACTGGAACGATCCCAGTCCCCTCTGCCGCCATAACGGACCAACCCCAACCGAGCTTGGGACTACCCAGCTATGAACAATTAGCGCAACTCCTGGCTCTGACCACTTCAAACCTAGCCTCCATTACCCGGCAGCAAGAAAATTGCCGGCCACCCATTACTGCACGTAACGAATCACAGCCGTACGCCACGGAAAAGGCGAACTTACGTGGACATGGCGACCAACAACGTGAGGCCAGATCTTTCCGGAGGGAAGAGGATCCACGACGACCCGACTACACAGATTCTGGGGAAATGGACCCCCAGTGGCGCCCAACACAAAACCTAGCAGAGAGCATGACAAGACTAATGGAGGGAAGCGTTCAAGCCGCAATACACGCAATACAAGGTCATCACAGGATGCCCACAAGAAGAACGAGAGCGCTGCCCACTTACTCAGGCCTGGAATGGGAGGATCCAGTCAACTTCCTGGATGAGCTCGAGGAGGCGATGCTCCATGAAGACATCCACGGCAGGGATAAAGTGAGAGTAGCTATAGAACAGCTCGAGGGTCAAGCCAGACGCACCCTGGAGATGTGGAAGTCCCACAACATCACATACGAGTTCCTAAAGGAAAAGCTCCTGCGGCAGTTCAATGACACTGCCACCCTGGGGAAGCTACGCTCCAGGTTACACGGGGAGAGACAAAAAGACGACGAACCCGCCGCCGTTTTTATACAACGCAAAATTGGACTCTGGCTGAGAGTAGAACGGTATACGCCGGAAGAAGAGATGGTTATGGAGGTGCGCGAGCTCCTGCGACCGGAACTAAGATTCGCAACTAGAAATGTCCCAGTGGCCACGATGGAAAGCTTGAGCCGAGTGGCTGAAAACGCCGAGGGTGACTACAGGGAATTTCAGAGGCAACTCCGACCGCTGCCGAGGCCAGCCACCATCCCGCCTGCAAGTAATAATACCAATAGTCTACCAAAGTGCCGCAAGTGCCCGGGATTTCACTATCACCGAGACTGCCCCACCAACCAAACTCAGTCAGAGCCCCAGCAAGGCAACCCCAATTTCCGCGGACACGACTCCAACCAGCGAGCCAACCCCAATTTCCGTGGACACGACTCCAACCAACAGGGAAACCCTAACTTCCGCCAACAAAATGTCCAGACAGGGGGTAACAACTTCCGAGGGCATGGCACCAACTCAAACAACCCTAGCCAACAAGCAGGTCCAAACAATAACCCAGGCCCAGGACAGACATCCACGGCACCACCACAGACAAGAAGTCAGTCCACCACACGGCAAGAACCCCGCAATGCACCGCCATCGGGAAACTCCCAATGGGTCGGGCAGAACTAGGGCGCCCGGCCCCACCGCTGGAAATTAACAGCCTAGAATTACCGATCCAGACAGAGGACGCAGTGCTGCAACTACAAGCCCAGCAACAAGCCACAACCTTGGCGTCTCCACCACCGACCAAGGAGAATGAGATCGACGAAGCTACAGCCAAGCAGGAACAGGACACGCATCAACCACGCCCGTTGACACCACGGCAACAAAGCAACAGAGCCGCCGCCTTTGCTTTCCTTTGCCCGGGCCGCCTGGACAGGCGGTCACCAGTCAACACCGTGACGCAAGATGCTACCTCCCTCAGCTCAGACGAGTCAACCACGCTCATTCCTCAGCCTCAACCAGGTGAACAGGAACCCAAGGAAGTGGCGAGTATGGACGCCTTCCCGGACCAGCAGGACGCTGGACCTTCCTGGAAGGATAAAAGGTCAGTATTGCCAACCACTGCCCCACTAATAGCCTCTGTATTCCTCGACAAGGTATTCCCGCCAACTCATACCCGAGATGTCAGCACGAAGCCATCTCCCCCGAGGTCACCTCCACTCGGCCTGCCAGGCCCCGAGCCGCCTCCCAGGATTCAGTCCAGCAAGACTGACCTGCTCAGACCACCTCTGCAACAAATCACGAATACCGAAGATGACGATACCGAAGATGACGATCCCGAAGATGACGATATCGATGATGACGATACCGAAGATGACGATCCCGAAGATGACGATCCCGAAAATGACGATACCGAAGATGACGATACCGACGATGACGACAGCAACGATGAGGATGACGATCCCGAGGATCCAGGACATCCAGCCCCACCAAGGCTCGCAGCTCCTACTGTCACAGGACCAGTAGCGCCCGCTGCCCCAGAGCCAGCAGCACCCGCTGCCCAACAGCCAACCACGCCTACTGTCACAGGACCAGTAGCGCCCGTTGCCCAGAAGCCAGTCACGCCTACTATCACAGGATCAGTAGTGCCCGCTGCCCAACAGCCAACCACGCCTACTGTCACAGGACCAGTAGCGCCCGTTGCCCAGAAGCCAGTCACGCCTACTATCACAGGATCAGTAGTGCCCGCTGCCCAACAGCCAACCACGCCTACTGTCACAGGACCAGTAGCGCCCGTTGCCCAGAAGCCAGTCACGCCTACTATCACAGGATCAGTAGTGCCCGCTGCCCCAAAGCCAGATGCCAACGCACAAGTCTACATCCGTGGATCTGGTACCTACTTCCGTGGACATGGCGACTATCTACGTGGACATAGCACCACAGCCGCCGCTAAACCAAAATTTCCAGCCCGCCGACTGCCCCCAGTCGTGCCTGGCCCATCCACCTCAGCCAAGAGGAAACAAACAAACAAGAATGAGAAGTCCCCGGCGCTGTCAGCCGCACCGCCGCCGCCAGCAGACCCTGGGCCTTCTACGTCAAGACAAGAGCAGCCGCTCGACACGACGCCCATACTGTTCCCGATGCCGTTCTGGGCGAAGGCCGTGACCACGCCTGGCCACGACCGACAGCAGCCATCCGCCAGCCAGATGCCTGTCCCAGTCCGGACACGAGTATTCGTCAACTCGAACGCCAGCCCGAGCTCAGCCGGCTCCGGCGCACCGCTCCAGGATCCCGCTACCTTAGCACGTAGCACAGCAGGACCTAGCAGCCCCCACGAGGCGCTCCAGTATCTCACTGCCTTAGCCCGCAGTACAGCAGGACGTTGCAGCCTCAATAAATCGCTCCAGTCTCCCGTTGCCTTAGCAAGCAACACAGCAGGACGTTGCAGCCTCACAGGTTCGCTCCAGAATCCCGTTGCCTTAGCGAGCAACACAGCAGGACTTAGCAGCCCCCAATTCACAACAGGATCAGGCAGCCCCGGGCGTCGCGGAGACGACGTCCAGAAAAACGAAACGTGCGATAATATACCATTGTAAATAATTCAACGCCACAGGGCGAAAACTTTGTTCAAACTAGAATACATTTATGATTTGTCACATAAAATACTTTAATTTTAAATATCTTGTTTTACCTAAAATATCTTAATGGACCTATTATTAGTTACTTATATAAAATATCTTACCACACTTAATCTTAGTCTATATATGTTAAAATATCTTAGTTGTTGAAATATCTTAACACTTACTCTTAGTTTATAGTTTTGAAAATATTGTATCCACTCACTCTTACATTATATAATTGAAATTATTGAACTGAAACATAACCTGTATGCCTTTATTAATGTTCAATAAAGTCACAAAAAAGGGGGGTGGTGTCATCGGCGTCGGCGTCGCGAACAAGTTATGACTTGTCTAGCGCGCTGTGCTCATGTTTTAGTCTTCTGCCGAAACAGAAGTCATTTGAGCACAAAAAATAGTCTTCTGCCGAAACAGAAGTCATTTGAGCACAAGAAAGTCTATATAAGAGAACACTTTTTCTCAGCGAGCAAGTAGTGATCGATCCTTCAAGTAGTAATGTTCCAGCCTTCAGCAACTAATAGTCTTCTGCCGAAACAGAAGTCATTTGAGCACAGACGCCAACGCCAATGCTGATGAGGTTATCCCTTCCTCTTGTGTTGTAACCAGACAGTGTGTTTTAATTGAGTTTTATTGTGTTGAGTGTCAAGTGGCAATGCATACCCGGAGTGGCAAGGCAGTAGGCACTGGGGTCGAGAGCGACGTCTCCACGTCGGCCCCCCCTCACTGCACGACGCCCCTCACAGCATCTGACCACGAAGTGCTCCGCCAACACGACGCCCTGACAAGGGGTACGGGGGTCACGCCCGACGTCTCCACGACGGTGGCCCCACACTGCACAGCAAGCAACACAGCAACCCGGCTCGGCGAGGTAAGCATGTCCTCTGATTTCTCCACAGGCACAAGTGCTACGCATGGCGTCGCGACGACGGCGCCCCACTACTGTGCGTCGCCGGGCTCCGCGCCTAGGCATAGCGAGGCAGGACTCGCCACCAACATAGGACACGACACTGGGGTCACGCATGACGTCATCACGACGGTGCCCCCTCGCTGCATGGCACGCAGCGCAGCCACCTGGCACGAAGCCCAGGCAACAAATATGGAATGGAGTAGCAACGATTCTCAGGCGATGCCCCCCTACTGCATGGAGCGCAACGCAGCATCGTGGCATGGAAACTCGGCGATGGAACAGAGATTGGGCGGTGATGATGATATGGTGATGCCCCCTCGCTGTATGGTGGACCCAACAGCATCCCGGGCCAACGACGATTCCTCGACGCTGGGAGATCGCCGCTTCGCTGGATTCGCTTCCACACATGGGGAAGCCTCCCACTCTGGCTCAGGGCTGCCCAGCGGTCAGTACACCATTGCTGCCACACCCGACTGGCCCCAACTCTTCAGCGACGCCTCGCTGACACCTCGCCGCCAGCTGGCCACCCCTCACTGCATGGTACCACCAACAGCAACCAGCCCAAGTCCAAGCACGCCGCCCAACGCACAGTACTTCGTCACGCCTACCTCGTCGGCCGGCGCCTACCACGTCACCCCGCCGTACCAGACGGCAAGACCTAGTGCTACGCCCCAAAGACAAATAGTGCTCCAAAACCAAACGACTGGAACGATCCCAGTCCCCTCTGCCGCCATAACGGACCAACCCCAACCGAGCTTGGGACTACCCAGCTATGAACAATTAGCGCAACTCCTGGCTCTGACCACTTCAAACCTAGCCTCCATTACCCGGCAGCAAGAAAATTGCCGGCCACCCATTACTGCACGTAACGAATCACAGCCGTACGCCACGGAAAAGGCTAACTTACGTGGACAGTACATAGCTATGACCAGAATATGTAAGTAACTTCAGTTTTTAATAATAACGATCTCTCCACAAATTAAAGCATACACATGCATGGCATAATCTGAACAATTTTCGAAAAAATCAGCGGTTTTCGAGATATTTCAACTTAAATATTAAAATTTTCTTAATAAGACTCGCCATAACATTTTTTAAATAAACTGATTTAAAATTTTGTGAATAAATGTTTTATTAACTTTATTTGATCAACTGCTAAAAATAATATTTTCTCAAATTTTACATGAAAATATATAGGTGCCTCAACAAATAATAATGCACCTATCTAAAACTTATTTTAAAAAAGTTATGGCATTTTTCTTACTTAAAAAAATTATATGAAATGTAAATATCTGTAAAATCAGTGTCTTCTCGTAAATTGTTCATATTACAAAAGTTGCTTAGAGTAGGTATATTTTTCCCCACATGCACCTCTTTTCAAGGTTCCTGATGGTTCCTTCAGGTTCCTTATTTTGATGCAAAAAATACTCTAACGTTTGATTCACTAATGAAGATTTCGATCTCAAATATTAGGGCAATAGACGTGTAAAACAGGTTTGTATAACATTCGAGCTACTTTTTCTTATTAAAAATAAGTAGGTAGTAGACTGACAAAAAGTAATACATAAAGACTGAAAGAATTTTAAAAATATGCGTTTTTTAAGGTGGATGCGAAATTTGTTAAACATTTTAACATTTTCCGATTTCGCTAAATTATTTCGACATAAGATTATTAACCAAACATTTAAAAGACTTAATCCAAATTCTTATTATGCGTGATGTTTATGAGTATATTAAATATATGCTAGGAATATACCACATTTATAGACTGTTTATAGCACCTTCTGTGCTAGAGATAATTTTCAGACAATATAGTTTTCAATGTATTGGTATTGAGAAAATATTTAAACAGACAAAATTTAACAGAAACATTATTTTTTTGTTTATCATGATCGTGATCGTGAAAATAAAAAGTGTTAAGCATTACGAATAGATAAAAAAAAATACTACAGTAAGTTGCATTAAATATGTCTAGAACAGAGCATATTTGTTGGTTTTCTGACATTTAGAATGTTTTTCGAGTTTTAAATTACATTTATTTATGAAGCGCAAGTATGTTTTATATACATTTTTATCGAAACAGATCTCCGGTTTCTTTTCGTATTTCACCAAAAAGATGTAATACACTATATAGATACCAGGCTTTATAAAAATTACGTCAATATTATGGAAATACAATAAATATTAAATATTTTTCGGTTAGGATTCTGTCAAATAAATGTAAATTATATAATTTTATGTACTGAACGTAATATTTTGGGAAACCCATGAAGTCCTTACTAGCCGACATTTATTGCACAGATGGATTTATTATCGAAAATCCCTTAAGCTCCTACCAGCTGAAATGTTTCTAAATAATTTAGTAGCCATAACACAGAACAATGCATTATATATTTGTAAATACAGGGAGTTGTATTATTCGATTGAAGAAATATTTTTAATTCTTTGGCGAAAAATAAACAAAAAGATTCCATTATATAGGATTAGAAATGCATCATTTCGGAGATCTACAGTGATAAAATTAATTTTTATACTCTTCAGTTTTACAGAGTTTTAAAGATAAAATATTTAAATTCCGTATAAAAAAATCGGTAAAGGTATTTACACAGAACTTCCCTCTTTATGTATACCCGGCGGCCACTCTAAAAAATTATTAACTGCGAAACCACATATGAGAATAATAATCGGAAGATATTATTACAAAGAAAACTTGGTAACTTTTGGTCAAAAAAATATACAGAGTGGTCATCCGATAGCAAAAATTCAATGTTAAATAAAAGGTGCCAAATATGGAAGGCTTGCGTAAATACCTTTACAACATGGTTCAATTATTTTTTAGGATGACCATCCTGTTATAACAGGTGTCTTCCTTGTCAAGAGCGTTAACAATATGTCAAATATTATTGCCATCTGTCATATTTTCAGTTCCATATCCACGTAGTGGAGTGGAAGTATAGTGGGAAGATACAAATGAATGTTTCAAATAAAAATTGTAGATAATTAAGTTATCTATTGACCCGTTTAAATCTCAATTGGGCACAATTTTACCTCCTTATCCACGCAGTGAAGTGAAATTAAAGTAATCGTAAAAAATAATTCTATTTTTTTTCCTTGCAAAAATCAGTTTTTGTTCAGAAAGTAGTTATTTTGTAAATATTATTGTTTTTTTTAAATCGCCTCGTCTACTAATTAAATAAAACCACTTTGAATTTCGTGTTGATAAGTTGAGTAGTTTAATTATTATAAATAATTATTTCGCGTGCCACTCTACTCCGCGTTTATTGGAGAAATAGCAATAAACAATTCAAGTAGTTCAATAGATAACTTTATTGTCTACAATTGTTATCCGAAACATTTTATTGTATCTTTTCAAGCAAAAAGATTATCGCGAAGAGACCTGTCTTCTGCCAAAATTTTATTGGCTGCAGAAAAATAAACAGAAGATATTATTATTCGTAAATGTTGGTACATTTTTCGTGGAGTAAAATTAATCAAAACCTTAATTAATTAGCTAATCAAAACTTTTTTTGTTTTCAACTAGGTTATGTAATGAAATAAAAGAAAGTTTTCCAGAATAGGATAGCCGCTTTGTCCTATGAATCCCTAAATAATGAGCCAATTTATGTACCTGACGCCAATTTTAAAGTTCATATACCGTTCACTGCGTTAAAAAACGATAAATAAATATGCACGCCTCCTCAGGTTCATTTGCAATCATTATTGTTCAAGTTTCAATTAGGACCTGGCTTAATTGTTGTACAGTTAATATGTATAATAAAAGAATATGTATAATTAGTCACATAAAATATATTGATTTGAAAAATATTAAAATTAAAGTTAATTTAAAAAATGTTTAAGAGGACTAACTACTGTAATTTTAGATTTCTAGTGTTGAACAGAGTACAAGATATTTATTTAAAGAGATTACATTTTTTTATATACACATTGCGTTTTAATATTTCTAACAGTAATAATGTGTATGAAAACAAATATTGAGGTAAATATTCCTAAAAAAAAGTTTTGCAGCAAGAACAATTATTGACAACGCAAGTAAAAAGCCTGCTAATACAGCGAAACCCAATTCAAACTATCAAGAGGGAAAGAATGTGGACAGAATTAAGGTAAACAATAAAAATAAAGAGAAGGCAATAGCTAAAAGATATGTTTTAGGATTGGTTAAACAATAGTGATTTTGGCAATTTGTCAGTACTAGAGCCGCAACAATTAAAAGATGAGAATGAAGTAAACTGTTGGTGACAAGTCGTTTACAGTTTTACAACCCGTAAAGGTTGAAAGTAATATAAACATCAACTGTTATTCAATAGGTGCTAGTCCCGACGCAGACGTAGATTTTTGAAAAACTACACAATTTGATCGGCTGCCTTTGGAGCAAATGTACTAATTTATATTTGTTTTAAAGATATATTTTTTGAAAATTACATATCTATTAGTTATTTATTATTTATTCGAATATATTATTTATTAATTCACATTATGTAATTAACAAGTTCTTAAAGTAAAAGTATGATAAAAAGAATGATAAAATTTATTTTTGACATGTGTATACATATTTATTTATAAAATATTAAGTTGTATAAATAAGTTTTTAAATTTATTTAAATCAGAGGTTTTAACCATCTGTTTCGTAAATACGTTTTGATAGTGGAGATAAGTCTTTACAAATAATACTGAGGGAGATGGAATGTATCTTTCTCTTGGCTTGTTTAGCAGTATTTGTGGATGACAGTCGAATTTAGAGTTAAACTTTACTATAAATTAGTAGGTACAACATTAAAGTTTTTTTATGTCTAAGATCATATTATAAATATCAAAATTTTAGACAAATACCTTTATCATTATCATTGATAAGTCAAAAATATTTTTTGTATTGATTGATTGATTGATTGATTGATTTGCCAGCGTAAGATGGGCATTGCTGCCGATTCCGGGCATCCATGGAAGTTCGTTCCAACACGCAGCTTGGTCGTCCGTCGAACACGCCCAATGGACGGCCATACCACGTGTCAGAACAAAATCTCGAATGTTTTATATACCGCCGAACCGGCTGCATACGCCTGGTTGGACATTGGATATGCTTGTTGTCGGCAGCGAGTGCCGCATGGGGTGAGAATACAGGATGGGAGCTGTAGGTGTTTGTGAGATGCTTTTTTTTAAGTTTCCATGCATCTATTAAGTTTCCATCTGTCATCATCGACTGGGGTGTGCAGGTGTTTGCGAAATGCTTCTTTTCAGTTTCCATGCTTTTTTTAAGTTTCCTGTATGTAAAAATTAAAAATAACATGGTATAAAGGTAAAAAGTGGTAAAATCGTAAAAAAGTAGGTAACTGAACGACTGCATCTCAATCAATCTTTATCACCATTTTAACGGAATTACGTCAGCTTTCCTTTTTGTGAACGAATGCCTATACCTAAATCCACTCAGAGAAAAGTTATACACAAACATTAAAAGAAAAAGAAAGAATCGAAAATTTTCGATTTTTAAATAGTTTTTTTGACTTATTTTGTTTAAAAAAATTGTTGACTTAGGAAATTTGATTGTCTACAAAGAACCGAATTATGTGTATATAATAAAAATGTATAGCTTTTGAGTGATAGTTAAAAAAACTACAAAGTAGACAAATTACTCCTTTCTAAAAAATTTAAGCCTAAGTTTAATAGCACTTTATGGATTTATCATTTTTTGTGTACAATTGAACATATGAAGCAATAAAATATCTTCAACGAATTAGTTCCTTATTTAGTTATATAGTCAAGAGCCGAGATTGAAGAAAATGTAATTGACAATAAATGAATTATGTGTAACCAGACCCTGTGTTTCTGTTATCATTTTATTTATTTAAAGAATACGATTCCTAAATTGTAGTTCCATTGGTCACAAATATGTCAGGAGCTGGTACCTGTTGGTAATATACTTGAAAATGGTGGTAATGTATTTGAAAAATAAAATACATTTATTTCGTATTTAAGCATTTTGCTTTAAAATCAGTTGTTAAACAATAAATAAGGCAAATGTAATTTAATTTGATGTCTTACCAAAAGTCAAGTAAAAATGAGAGAAGAGTTGTACCTTTGTTTTTTTTATTTTAATCAGAAAAAGACTAATACGATTCAAATGTATTGATCCCTCACTTTTACTGCGAATATCTCAGAAATGGAGGAGCGAAAAAAGTTATGTGTGTATTATGCCTATTCTAACTCATTCGTCGATTTGAATAATGTACTTTGAACAGTTTTGAAGTTCTGCTAAGGTATATTGAAAAATGCCCTATTTTTAAAGAAACTTTGACCATGCCAGTTTTAAATACATATCTTGAAAAATATGCCTACTATGTAAGTAATATTTTAGATACCGATAAAGCACGCCATTTTTTGTACCATGAAATTTTTGTATAATTTTTTTTTATTTTGCAATTATTCTCAAAAACGTAACCTCATATTTATTCACTTATTTATCAATGTATTTAATTTTTGTTGATAAAATAATTAATTATATAAAACTAAAGCATTTTCAAAAAAATCGGTAAAGGTGTTTGCACAAAACTTCCCTCCTTATTTGTGCATCTCGGTCACTCTAAAAAATTAATAATTCCGAAATGACATTGAAAATAATAATCGGAATATAGTTATCACTATTATTACAAAGAAAACCTGATAAATTTTGGTAAAAAAATATACAGATTGCTCATCCAACAATAAAAGTTCAATACTAAATGACAGGTGCCAAATATTGAAAGATTGCGTAAATACCTTTACAAATGTCCGCCATGACTGAATTATTTCTTGGGATGACTACCCTGTACATTTTTCAATAAAAGTTTAACAGGTGCACATTCCAAATATTATTGCCATCTGTCACATTTTCAATTCCTCATTGACGTGGAGTGCACGTATAGTGGTGATTAAAAAAATTTTTTAAATTTTTCAAGTGTTGGTAATATTTTCAAATTTTTTTGCTTCTGAAATATGTTTAGAATGTCATGAAACGTGGAAATTTTAAATTTGTGCAAAAAGAATTTTTTTTCCATCTATTTTGGTGGTAAAATATTTTTCCAAGATGGTAAAAAAATGTTGCAATTTTTTTCCAAAATAGGTTTGGAATGTCATGAAACGTGGAAATTTTAATTTTGAGCAAAAACAAATTTTTCATCTAAAATTTGTAGTGTATAGTAGTGAGTAGATTAAAACATTTTTCAAAAATATTTTTAAATTTGTTTTTGTTGAAATAGGTTTAGAATGCCATGGAAACGTGGAAATTTTAAATTTGAACAAAGAAAAAAAATTTGCCATCTATTTTTGTAGTAAAATTTTTTCAAAAATTGTAAAAGAATTTTCTAAATTTTTTTTTCTTAAATAGGTTTAGAACGCTATGAAACGTGAAAATTTTAAATTTCGAAAAAAGGAAAAACAAATTTCCCTCTAGTTTAGTGGTAAAAAAATTTTCAAAAATGTTGGTAAAAAAATTTTTTTAAAAATTTAAAATAATGGAAATTTTAAATTTGAAAGAACATTTTTTTTCATTTTAGTGGTAAAAATGTTTTCAAGTGTTGGTGAAAAAAATTTTCAAAATATTATTTTCTGAAATAGGTTTAGTGTGTCATGAAACGTGGAAATTTTAAATTTCAGCAAAACCAACTTTGTTTCATTATTTACTCCCTTTAGTCGGTCCACCCTGTATATTTTGAAGTGAAATTTTAACCATTTCTTCGCTGACAGTAGAGCGTCATCTACCTGCCACTACTCTCCGTCAAGTAGTTTTTTAGTTAATGCACCAACAGACAGACAGACAGACTGACGGAATTGAAAAACCTATATTTTCGTAATCTACGTGTTCTGAAACGTCAAAATCCGAAAAAGTCTGGGAGGGTGATTTTTTCTCGAATACAATACTTCCCTTCGGTATGCGAGGGAGGTAAAAAAGAATTGGTATATATCAAATATTAATTTAGTTATCAAGCGCAATAGATAATATTATTGCAAGCTTGTAAGCTTGCAATAGGTATTACCTATTGCTATAATTTAATTAATATCAACGGTGACATCCTCTCTCAAAATGTGCACATTATTATCGTATTCATTTATTCATTGGTACGTGGACAAAAGTATTGTTCTTACAAAATATCATGAACTTAAAACCCATGGGGACACGTCATAGTCAAAACATTACTTTCTTAAAATTTACAATAGAGCATATTGATTCAACGATATATATGTACATTTTATCACTGTGGATAATGCCGGACGTTCCTATTTCCAGAGATATGGCAACGTTGTTAGATGTAATAACGAACTATCAGTATCTTCTCATATATATATTTAGGATGTGGGAACGTATCTTCAGTATCCTACAAAAATGAGCAAACAAAAAATAAGAAATCATTTCCCCTCTCTTGAAATCTGGATTCTGGAGATTCCCCTCAGCATATATAGATCAGATTAATAGCGGTAAATAAATGGAATGACTCGGATATGGGGACGCCTCTTCTATATGACGGAGGTGACAACTTAACTAGTATCAATATATATATATATATATATATATATAATATATATATATATATATTATATATATATATATATATATATATATATATATACATCCTGCTATCAATGCTGCGTCCTTTCAAAAACCAACCTTACTGCGTCTCCTAGAAATACGCTATTTAGCTCAAATCTAGTGGAGTATATTTGATCTACTAATTAAATGCAGTTCATAGCTAGTTTCAAAATATCAATAAGTTAAGAAATAAAGAAGTTGATATACTGTACAATGCTGCGTCCTTTCATTAATGGTACATAACTGCGTCCTGAGGATATTTTTGTTTAATCTCAATACAATACTGCGTCCGGGCGGTATATTTTTTGACAAACTTAGAACAATACTGCGTCCGGCGCTGTTGCCATATTTATCGTGATAATTTTATAGAGCAAACAAACGGGAATCAGTTAAATGGTAAAAATTGTAAGTAGAATTTGAATCTTGTTTCATCTGTCTATTATTATTTTATGATAAATAATAAATAATGTAGTAAAAATAAACGTCAATTTGCAAAGTAAAAGAAAAATGTCTTAATCCTTTGAGCAATTCAACATTATGTGAATAATCATTATTATATATTCCCTCAGGAACCTACAAGCCAAGATCGAGGGAGAGAGCGCATTTTTGGTAAATTCTCTAACGTCATTTTGCAAAATATGTCAGAGGTATTGTGAAATTTCTGTTAGTATAAAACTGGTCACGTCCATTTAAAATAAAAGTTGATCCCGACACAGTGTTGAATTTATTGCCTTTTTGACCCTTTTGAATAGATTAAATTTACTCAAAAATAAGTATTTTACGAAATATTCACCATAAATGAAGAATATGTCTAATTTTCTCGAAATAGTTCTGAATTTAGTTTTGATACGAAATAGTAAAATAACATTAAAATTTACCGAAAATCGACATTTGATACCACAATTTCAAATTATTCTCTTAATCCAAAAATATAAACTAGCAATATACAACTCCATAACACATAGGGCTTTAATAATAACTATTTTAAAGGAACAGTAAATGAATAAGAACCATAAGAGCAATTGTCATAAGTAATGTTTTCAAAAAACTCTCAGAATATTCATTCACGAATTAAAGTTCGTGATAGCAGTAAATATGTCTCCAATATATCTTTACAAAATCTCTTGAAGAATCGCTAATGTTCTATCATCACCTGATTGAAAAGTCAGTTGTAAATCACCAAATTGAAGAATTCAGAGGTTTAAAAATAAACATGTCGGGATTCTCTAGTTTCTTATATGATTTATTTGAAAATAGATGGACAAAGCTCTAATGTTTCTTTAGACTCCAAAGAACAGCATCAATAGTTTAGGTTCAGGTAATGATTTTCTATATTTAGGCAATCTCGATATACTATGCGTTCTGGGTACACAGAAGAAATCCCTGAACTTTAGAATGTCCCGAAATTAATGGTAATAGCATCTATTTTATACTGTAATATAATATGCTATATAACTATATTCACTATTTATTTTAGTGATGGCTAATTTAATATATTTACCTGTTCAACGAATTTAACAAGTAGATTAGAATTAGCATTATAAAAGCATTTATATTTCATTATAGGACTATTTCTGAAATTATTTGAGCAACAAGCGTTTCTTTAATTAATTCACTCTTTTAAATCCAAAAACACTATTTAGTAACCAGCACCAGCGTGGGATTAGAGAGGTTACTTTCAGCAGAAAGATTTTTCCTCAAAAGTCTGCTCGAAATTAAAGAATGTATTCTTAGAAGCGGGTGAGAGAACGTGAAGTACTTGGGTGTATGCTTAGATAAATTACTAACGTTTAGCTGGGATTTAGGCGAAACTGTACACTGTACGGATAGTCTGTTCCATGTTCAGGTGCCTGTATCCGGTCTTGTGCGGCAGAATAAACACACAGAATAAGAAATAAATTTCCACCGTTATTATAAGACCGACCTCCTCACGCCGGCGGCGTGGTGCAGCACGTCGGTCATCGCAATGAGAAAACTAAAAATTTTGGAATATAAATTTATGAACCTCATCTCATCACGACCGCCTTCTTAAGAGACATCTATGCACATTATCACGACATAATTCCACTAGCAGACTACATCAAAGTTATACCTCAAAAATTATACCAATTCACACTTGGAGATAGTCCGCTTACAGACAATATTGCAGAAATCGGAGAGCATAACGCATCCTTTCGAATAAAACACATATTACCATATCAGGCGTTGTCAATTTGTTATATTCATCTCCGATATTTATTTACACATGCGCCATTTGCTTTCTTATTTAAATTATTTAAGTTTTCTATTACACGTATAATTCTAATTAATATTTATGTTGGAACATGCAAGATATTATGTTATTTTTTAACTATTTTTAAGCCTTACGTAGCCTTGCCCCGCTCAGTCCTTCAATTGCTACGACGATCAGGGCCATGTATGTCTGAGTGGCTCCGACACGAATATCAGGGAAGGGCAAAATTGTGTACGTTTGTGTTAAATAGATTGGTTTTGATTTGACTTTGTTGGTTGAATCCAAGGGTCGCCGGTTCGAGCCCCCATTATGTTAAATGTAGATTCTTCTTTTATTTAATTTTATTTTATATTGACGAGGTGTTCACCAGTCAAATTGGAATATCTAAAACCAAAATTACTTACAAAAAAATGTAATGGTTATTCTAGTTCTATTTGTTTCTAATTTTCCATTTTAATCTTATTCAATCTATCGCTAAAAACTTGTACATTTTCTGATTGCTGGAAACTGGCAAGAGTATGTCCCATACACAAAAATGGTGACATTAGTGATATGCCTAACTACAGAGTATTTCTATTTGATCCTATTTCGCAAGAGGTTTTCAAGGTGGCGATGTATAACGTAATATATTCTGCTGTAAAAAAAATAATTTCTGTATCTCAACATGTCTTTATGGAAAAACGCTTTACAATATCTAACTTAGCGTGTCTACCCCAATTTATTTCTAATGTACTAGCCAAATGAGGACAGGTAGATGTAATATACTTCTCGAAGGCTCTTGACCGCATCGGCTATAGACTTATAATTAATAAACTGTTTGGTTAATAACAAAGAAAAACTTAATAAAATTGATAAATCTGGTGTATATAAAATTAATTGTAAAGATTGCAATGCTGTCTATATCGGTCAGAGTGGTAGAAGCGTTGTAAACAGGGTAAAAGAACACAAAAAATCAATCTTAAATAACAATGAAAATACAGGAATGTCAACACACTGTATTGAAAACAACCATTTCATAGATATTGATAACATAAATTTACTTCATTCAGAAAGAAAAGGTAAACGTTTAGATCTGCTAGAACAACTAGAAATCAAAAAATCTTTCAAGTACAACCCTTGTACCACAAATGACCAACAAAATTTCTTGAATACCCCTATAATAAACTAATTATTAAGAACTATCCTTTGATTTATATAATCAGCTAGGTCCACTCCAAACATTCAAATAATTAAGGATGTTGAATTAAGTCTTAAATAGATTAGGCCATAAATAGATTAAGGCATAAATACTTTTAGGTATAAATTAGAATAAGCACGTCGGAAACTTTAGTATTCACTATGTAATACTCTTGAAGAAGGCCTAATAAGCCGAAACATATGTAGAGTATTTATAATATATTGATTGATTCATCTAAAAGCAGTGTTTAATTTATAATTAACAATTATTTTCAAGATGTTTCACAAGGTACCTTCAGTTCAGTGTATTATATGTGTGTTTTGTGCGTTCGAAGTTGGAGTATAGTTAGGTAATATAGAATCCTATTTATGAGAAATATTCACAATCATTGGAATCTGTTCAGCGAAAATTTCTTAAGCATTTCTTTTAAAATAGATCACCAATATCCCAAACAGGGATATCCCAATTATTTAATGATAATCTGGTTTAATTTTGATTTATTGGAAAACATAAGAATTATGTCAAATTTAATATTTATTTACAAACTGATCGAAAATACAATAGACTCTCGAGAAGTTCTATCGCAAATTAATTTTAGAATTCCACATTTAGACTCGTGTCAAGCCTTTTGCACTACCATCTGAAAGAACAAACGTCCTTGCTAAATCACCTATTTATTCCACGATGGAAATATATAACTCTATTGGTGACCATATGTGACATGTTTAATCTTTCTTCAAATAATTACTTCAAGACCATAAAACTCTGTGTCCAAAATAGATTGTAACCTATATTTAAGTATGTACTTAAGTAGACAACCAAAATATTAAACTACTGTAAACTAAATAATTATTTTATATTTTATACTTTCTTTTTATATTTTATATTGTATACTTTGCATTTATGAAATTTATTTTTATTTCGAAAAATTGTTCTGTAAACGAAAGATTCTGTTGAGCAGCAAATTCTTTATTATTATTATTATTTGATTCATGATCTTGAAATTATTAGAAGTTCCCTATAAATTATTTTTACATGTTCATTATCTTTTATCGTTTGAAAATGGCACATCAAGTGCTGAAAATGCGACAACATATAAATTACAATAAATTGGTGATAAACGAAAAGTAAAGTTGTAACGATCACTTGTCGTTATATGCTATAAGTTAATTTGTAAACTTAAATTATGCGTGCCGCAATTTGGAACGTGCATCTTTTATAAAAGCATGCGCTACTAGTCCGTGCATTATTTGAATTTAAATCCTGTCGGTTATGCATGAAAAATGTTTAACCAATAGGGGGCGAGCCTATAACTAGTGAAGGGGAGACGTCGTACCGCGGGTCAATTTGCCTGAGGCTAGATCACAAAGATTACTTCGATAAATTTAGGGGAGATTGTTGAATCAGTTATCGCTCTAATTTGTTTAGTGTGCAAAGTCATTTAGTGCCCTAAAAGTACAAGTTACCTTAAGTTCAATCCAGTCTAAATGAAAATTACACGTTGCTACAGTTAAATGTCGAGTGTGGTAATTTCTTATAAATTATATCGGTAATAACCCGAGTATTTCCTATTTTTTCGGTTATGATATGAGTAAGCAACTTGATGTCCAGTAAAATTCTGCAGATCGTTGAATAATATTGGAGGATATTTGTTAGAACTGAAGTATGTGTTAGAAACTTTGAACTTCAGACAAACCTGTTATATCTCAATGTAAAATTGGTTGACGGAATAATTACATTAGAAATATTTTGGTTTTACGACATCTGCAATTATTTGATGAGACAGAATTTTCGTATTTAGTGATAACTGTTTTGACTGTTCGTTAACGAACCCCAGACACGTCGAGCGATCGGGGCACGGGTTATTTAATTCTTATAAACACTTACGTTTAAATGTTATTAGCACTGTAACTTTGTAGTTAAGGTTTGTTTAAATTTTCAATTCATGTGTACATTTTCATTTCATTTTTATCCACAGCAGTTACTGTGGGCTTTGGCTTTTGTTTAACTTGCTTGTTCTATTTTATGTTAAGGGCCATTCGTAAGTTGTTGCCTTGTTTAGATTTATTAACCATAAATATTGTTATAATTTACGTTTCATGGGCTGCAAATATGTAGCGGAAATAACACCGTTACGTTATATTGTTTAGTATATTTGTTGAGAATTAATTAAACTGATTTTGTCGTGTTGTTTATTTGGTTGCCATATGTTTATTATAGTACCTGTATTTTGAAAAGAACTTTCTGATAATATATTGTCGTTGTTATATTTCCGTTTTTGAATTGACCAGTTCCGTTTCATTAAATTAAACCGTTTTTCCCTGGTCTTTGCGGTGAACTTTATAAAGACCCGTCGTTGAATCCCTCTATTTTTGTGCTTATTTAAATATTTTTCAGTTACGTTAAAGTTATAGTAAGCCTGTGATGACAATCAACTACATTATTTTTTGATTTAGCAAATTGACTATCAGAATATTGCTCACCCCTTGAGTTCGGTTTCTATTCCCGGCTTTTTGAATCTAGAATTTAATATAATATAACCCCAGCAAGTCAGGTCATAAGTATTGGTGTTTTCTCTTATGTGAACTTAATTATATTAAAAAGGAAAGGCTTACACAATTCAATTTTGGAAAACGTACTGTTTAATTAGTAATTACAACAATATCCTTTAAGCACTATTAATGTCCGTTAAAGTTGCTTTCATTTCATGAAAATTAGTTTTAGTGATAAAAGTATTCATTATATGTAGAAAGACAATGGATTCATAATCGGTATCGAATGCCACCTGTCCCAATATAAATGAAGAAAGCCCTATTATTAAATTCTTAAAATTAGCCGCTTCTACTCTCCGTAACTACAAATATATTAAATAGGTGAATTTGTACCCATAAAGACTTTTATTCAGTGAGCCGTAAGCTATCGAATGCCGCTTGTTCCATCAAAATCGTCCGAAATTCAGAATTCCATGTATTTGGTGCGGGCTCCTTTCACACATATCTGAAGTCATCGCTCGTCCGATGAGGAAGAACTACCTAAATATCGGTTAAACGCGGCGTTGCCAAATGTCGGACGCATCATTATACCATATCTGAATAGTGTATATTAAATGTATATTTCTGTACAAAGATTGAAGCGCCCTCAAACAAAATTCGCTTGAACTAAAAATATACTCTGAGTTATACTAACCGTATAATACTGCGTCCGAATCGTAAAAAAATGAAGGTCGATATCTCATTCAATTAAAATGACACAGAACTTATTTCCGTACCTACATATAGTCCAAGAGACAAAGAACAGTCTGAGATGCTGGAAATTGTCCAATCTTGTACTATGTTGATACTAGCATAGGAAAACAATGCTGCGTCCTATATACGGACGCAATATTGTACAGGACGCAGCAATGAATGGTCCCGTGCCCATGTATGGACGCAGCATTATGCTAAGGACAAATATATATATATATATATATATATATATAATATATATATATATATATATATAATATATATATATATATATATATACATCCTGCTATCAATGCTGCGTCCTTTCAAAAACCAACCTTACTGCGTCTCCTAGAAATACGCTATTTAGCTCAAATCTAGTGGAGTATATTTGATCTACTAATTAAATGCAGTTCATAGCTAGTTTCAAAATATCAACAAGTTAAGAAATAAAGAAGTTGATATACTGTACAATGCTGCGTCCTTTCATTAATGGTACATAACTGCGTCCTGAGGATATTTTTGTTTAATCTCAATACAATACTGCGTCCGGGCGGTATATTTTTTGACAAACTTAGAACAATACTGCGTCCGGCGCTGTTGCCATATTTATCGTGATAATTTTATAGAGCAAACAAACGGGAATCAGTTAAATGGTAAAAATTGTAAGTAGAATTTGAATCTTGTTTCATCTGTTTATTATTATTTTAGGAAAAATAATAGTAAAAATAAACGTCAATTTGCAAAGTAAAAGAAAAATTTCTTAATCCTTTGAGCAATTCAACATTATGTGAATAATCATTATTATGTATTCCCTCAGGAACCTACAAGACAAGATCGAGGGAGAGAGCGCATTTTTGGTAAATATCTCGAACGTCATTTTGCAAAATATGTCAGAGATATTGTGAAATTTCTGTTAGTATAAAACTGGTCACGTCCATTTAAAATAAAAGTTGATCCCGGAAGGATAAAGGAACAGTAAATGAATAAGAACCATAAGAGCAATTGTCATAAGCAATGTTTTCAAAAAACAATTCAAATTAGTCTCTCAGATTATTCATTCACGAATTAAAGTTCGTGATAGCAGTAAATATGTCTCCAATATATCTTTACAAAATCTCTTGAAGAATCGCTAATGTTCTATCATCACCTGATTGAAAAGTCAGTTGTAAATCACCAAATTGAAGAATTCAGAGGTTTGAAAATAAACATGTCGGGATTCTCTAGTTTTTTATATGATTTATTTGAAAATAGATGGACAGAGCTCTAATGTTTCCTTGGACTCCAAACAGCATCAATAGTTTAGGTTCAGGTAATGATTTTCTATATTTAGGCAATCTTGATATACTATGCGTCCTGGGTACACAGAAGAAATCCCTGGACTTTAGAATGTCCCGAAATTAATGGTAATAGCATCTATTTTATACTGCAATATAATATGCTATATAACTATATTCACTATTTATTTTAGTGATGGCTAATTTAATATATTTACCTATTCAACGAATTTAACAAGTAGATTAGAATTAGCATTATAAAAGCATTTATATTTCATTATAGGACTATTTCGGAAATTATTTGAGCAACAAGCGTTTCTTTAATTAATTCACTCTTTTAAATCCAAAAACACTATTTAGTAACCAACACCAGCGTGGGATTAGAGAGGTTACTTTCAGCAGAAAGATTTTTCCTCAAAAGTCTGCTCGAAATTAAAGAATGTATTCTTAGATGAGGGTGAGAGAACGTGAAGTACTTGGGTGTATGCTTAGATAAATGACTAACGTTTAGCTGGGATTAAGGCGAAACTGTACACTGTGCAGATAGTCTGTTCCATGTTCAGGTGCCTGTATCCGGTCTCGTGCGGCAGAATAAACACACAGAATAAGAAATAAATTTCCACCGTTATTGTAAGACCGACCTCCTCACGCCGGCGGCGTGGTGCAGCACGTCGGTCATCGCAATGAGAAAACTAAGAATTTTGGAATATAAATTTATGAACCTCATCTCATCACGACCGCCTTCTTAAGAGACATCTATGCACATTATCACGACATAATTCCACTAGCAGACTACATCAAAGTTATACCTCAAAAATTATACCAATTCACACTTGGAGATAGTCCGCTTACAGACAATATTGCAGAAATCGGAGAGCATAACGCATCCTTTCGAATAAAACACATATTACCATATCAGGCGTTGTCAATTTCTCGGCAGACCATTTAGTCACATTTTCTCTTCTCCATGCAATTATAAAATCTGTCAAATTACAAATTTCTGATCCTTAATTCTTTCCTGTCCTTTCCTGTTTCTGCTTGTTGCTTTCTTTCATTTCTAAATTTTCCCTTCATAATCATGAGTAACATAAGTAATGAGTATCATGACCTTTTAACACCATAACATTTTAAATATTAAATTGTGCGATTTGGCACAGCCGTTTACTGTCTCAATTGCTTGAAACGGATTTTCGGTGGCCTTGTTATATTCATCTCCGATATTTATTTACACATGCGCCATTTGCTTTCTTATTTAAATTATTTAAGTTTTCTATTACACGTATAATTCTAATTAATATTTATGTTGGAACATACAAGATATTATGTTATTTTTTAAGTATTTTTAAGCCTTACGTAGCCTTGCCCCGCTCAGTCCTTCAATTGCTACGACGATCAGGGCCATGTATGTCTGAGTGGCTCCGACACGAATATCAGGGAAGGGCAAAATTGTGTACGTTTGTGTTAAATAGATTGGTTTTGATTTGAGTTTGTTGGTTGAATCCAAGGGTCGCCGGTTCGAGCCCTCAGTATGTTAAATGTAGATTCTTCTTTTATTTAATTTTATTTTATATTGACGAGGTGTTCACCAGTCAAATTGGAATATCTAAAACCAAAATTACTTACAAAAAATTGTAATGGTTATTCTAGTTCTATTTATGTTTCTAATTTTCCATTTTAATCTTATTCAATCTATCTCTAAAAACTTGTACATTTTCTGATTGCTGGAAACTGGCAAGAGTATGTCCCATACATAAAAATGGTGACATTAGTGATATGCCTAACTACAGAGTATTTCTATTTTATCCTATTTCGCAAGAGGTTTTGAAGGTGGCGATGTATAACGTAATATATTCTGCTGTAAAAAAAATAATTTCTGTATCTCAACATGCCTTTATGGAAAAACGCTTTACAATATCTAACTTAGCGTGTCTACCCCAATTTATTTCTAATATATTAGCCAAACGAGGGCAGGTAGACGTAATATACTTCTCGAAGGCTCTTGACCGCATCGGCTATAGACTTATAATTAATAAACTGTTTGGTTAATAACAAAGAAAAACTTAATAAAATTGATAAATCTGGTGTATATAAAATTAATTGTAAAGATTGCTGTCTATATCGGTCAGAGTGGTAGAAGCGTTGTAAACAGGATAAAAGAACACAAAAAATAAATCTTAAATAACAATGAAAATACAGGAATGTCAACACACTGTATTGAAAACAACCATTTCATAGATACTGATAACATAAATTTACTTCATTCAGAAAGAAAAGGTAAACGTTTAGATCTGCTGGAACAACTAGAAATCAAAAAATCTTTCAAGTACAACCCTTGTACCACAAATGACCAACAAAATTTCTTGAATACCCCTACAATAAACTAATTATTAAGAACTATCCTTTGATTTATATAATCAGCTAGGTCCACTCCAAACATTCAAATAATTAAGGATGTTAAATTAAGTCTTAAATAGATTAGGTCATAAATAGATTAAGACATAAATACTTTTAGGTATAAATTAGAATAAGCACGTCGGAAACTTTAGTATTCACTATGTAATACTCTTGAAGAAGGCCTAATAAGCCGAAACATATGTAGAGTATTTATAATATATTGATTGATTCATCTAAAAGCAGTGTTTAATTTATAATTAACAATTATTTTCATGATATTTCACAAGGTACCTACCACAAGTTCAGTTCAGTGTATTATATGTGTGTTTTGTGCGTTCGAAGTTGGAGTATAGTTAGGTAATATAGAATCCTATTTATGAGAAATATTCACAATCATTAGAATCTGTTCAGCGAAAATTTCTTAAACATTTCTTTTAAAATAGATCACCAATATCCCAAACAGGGATATCCCAATTATTTAATGATAATCTGGTTTAATTTTGATCTATTGGAAAACATAAGAATTATGTCAAATTTAATATTTATTTACAAACTGATCGAAAATACAATAGACTCTCGAGAAGTTCTATCGCAAATTAATTTTAGAATTCCACATTTAGACTCGTGTCAAACCTTTTGCACTACCATCTGAAAGAACAAACGTCCTTGCTAAATCACCTATTTATTCCACGATGGAAATATATAACTCTATTGGTGACCGTGTGACATGTTTAATCTTTCTTCAAATAATTACATAAAACTCTGTGTCCAAAATAGATTGTAACCTATATTTAAATATGTACTTAAGTAGACAACCAAAATATTAAACTACTGTAAACTAAATAATTATTTTATATTTTGTACTTTCTTTTTATATTTTATATTGTATACTTTGCATTTATGAAATTTATTTTTATTTCGAAAAATTGTTCTGTAAATGGAAGATTCTGTTGAGCAACAAATTCTTTATTATTATTATTATTTGATTCATGATCATGAAATTATTAGAAGTTCCCTATAAATTATTTTTACATGTTCATTATCTTTTATCGTTTGAAAATGGCACATCAAGTGCTGAAAATGCGACAACATATAAATTACAATAAATGGGTGATAAACGAAAAGTAAAGTTGTAACGATCACTTGTCGTTATATGCTATAAGTTAATTCGTAAACTTAAATTATGCGTGCAGCAATTTGGAACGTGCATCTTTTATAAAAGCATGCGCTACTAGTCCGTGCATTATTTGAATTTAAATCCTGTCGGTTATGCATGAAAAATGTTTAACCAATAGGGGGCGAGCCTATAACTAGAGAAGGGGAGACGTCGTACCGCGGGTCAATTTGCCTGAGGCTAGATCACAAAGATTACTTCGATAAATTTAGGGGAGATTGTTGAATCAGTTATCGCTCTAATTTGTTTAGTGTGCAAAGTCATGTAGTGCCCTAAAAGTACAAGTTACCTTAAGTTCAATCCAGTCTAAGTGAAAATTACACATTGCTACAGTTAAATGTCGAGTGTGGTAATTTCTTATAAATTATATCGGTAATAACCCGAGTATTTCCTATTTTTTCGGTTATGATATGAGTAAGCAACTTGATGTCCAGTAAAATTCTGCATATCGTTGAATAATATTGGAGGATATTTGTTAGAACTGAAGTATGTGTTAGAAACTTTGAATTTCAGACAAACCTGTTAAATCTCAATGTAAAATTGGTTGACGCAATAATTGCATTAGAAATATTTGGGTTTTACGACATCTGCAATTATTTGATGAGACAGAATTTTCGTATTTAGTGATAACTGTTTCGACTGTTCGTTAACGAACCCCAGTGACGTTGAGCGATCGGGGCACGGGTTATTTAATTGTTATAAACACTTACGTTTAAATGTTATTAGCACTGTAACTTTGTAGTTAAGGTTTGTTTAAATTTTCAATTCATGTGTACATTTTCATTTCACGTTTATTCACAGCAGTTACTGTGGGTTTTGGCTTTTGTTTAACTTGCTTGTTCTATTTTATGTTAAGGGCCATTCGTAAGTTGTTGCCTTGTTTAGATTTATTAACCATAAATATTGTTAGGATTTACGTTTCATGGGTTGCAAATATGTAGTGGAAATAACACAGTTACGTTATATTGTTTAGTATATTTGTTGGGAATTAACTAAACTGATTTTGTCATGTTGTTTATTTGGCTGTCATATGTTTATTATAGTACGTGTATTTTGAAAAGAACTTTCTGATAATATATTGTCGTTGTTATATTTCCGTTTTTGAATTGACAAGTTCCGTTTCATTAAATTAAACCGTTTTCCCCTGGTCTTTGCGGTGAACTTTATAAAGACCTGTTGTTGAATCCTTCTATTTTTGTGCTTATTTAAATATTTTTCAGTTACGTTAAAGTTATAGTAAGCCTGTGATGACAATCAACTACATTATTTTTTGATTTAGCAAATTGACTATCAGAATATTGCTCACCCCTTGAGTTCGGTTTCTATTCTCGGCTTTTTGAATCTAGAATTTAATATAATATAACCCCAGCAAGTCAGGTCATAAATTATTGGTGTTTTCTCTTATGTCAACTTAATTATATCAAAAAGGAAAGGCTTGCACAATTCAATTTTGGAAAACGTACTGTTTAATTAGTAATTACAACAATATCCTTTGAGCAATATTAATGTCCGTTAAAGTTTCTTTCATTTCATGAAAATTAATTTTAGTGATAAAAGTATTCATTATATGTAGAAAGACAATGGATTCATAATCGGTATCGAATGCCACATGTCCCAATATAAATGAATAAAGCCCTATTATTAAATTCTTAAAATTAGCCTCTTCTACTCTCCGTAACTACAAATATATTAAATAGGTGAATTTGTACCCATAAAGACTTTTATTCAGTGAGCCGTAAGCTATCGAATGCCGCTTGTTCCATCAAAATCGTCCGAAATTCAGAATTCCATGTATTTGGTGCGGGCTCCTTTCACACATATCAGAAGTCATCGCTCGTCCGATGAGGAAGAACTACCTAAATATCGGTTAAACGCGGCGCGGCGTTGCCAAATGTCGGACGCATCATTATACCATATCTGAATAGTGTATATTAAATGTATATTTCTGTACAAAGATTGAAGCGCCCTCAAACAAAATTCGCTTGAACTAAAAATATACTCTGAGTTATACTAACCGTATAATACTGCGTCCGAATCGTAAAAAAATATCGGTCGATATCTCATTCAATTAAAATGACACAGAACTAATTTCCGTACCTACATATAGTCCAAGAGACAAAGAACAGTCTGAGATGCTGGAAATTGTTCAATCTTGTATTATGTTGATGCTAGCATAGGAAAACAATGCTGCGTCCTATATACGGACGCAATATTGTACAGGACGCAGCAATGGATGGTCCCGTGCCCATGTATGGACGCAGCATTATGCTAAGGACAAATATATATATATATATATATATATATATATATATATATATATATATATATATATATATATATATATATATATATATATATATATATATATATATATATATATTATATATATATATATTGTTCTATATTCTGATATCTATTTTATATTTTTATACGTTCGAATTTACTTTTTGAAAGTAAATTGAAATGAGTTTACTGGGCGCCAAACAGTTTCTTAAAAGCTGTTAATATTATAGACTATATAACACCATTAGCATGACTATCTACAATCTATAGAATGACTCTTACTCAAGGTCCAACGAAGTCGGTTCAATAAATGCTCATCGATCAAGATAACAATCTAAATAAATCAAACTCAGTATTGAACGAACAAAGTATTAATTTAATAACAAATTTGAACTTGGAATGTAATTAACAAATTTAAATAACAAAATCTAACTTAACTAAAATGATAAATATGGCCTTTATTTAAAATAAATATGTACCATGGATTTCTGATATTGTAAAGCTTTACCTTGTCTTTCTTTCGACTCGAGTAATGTTATATTATAACCTCTAACTGGTTATGATCCTTGAAATATTATGTCACTTGACTGACTTTTTAACCTCTCAAGGCTTCTTCTTCTTCTTCTTTACTGGATTGACGTTTGTTTCTAACCTCCAATTTATTTTCAAGATTTCCTTGAAGTATTTCTATCACTTGATTGACGTTTGAAATTTCTTCACCATATAAATTTGCTAACTGGATTAACAAATACTTCCCTCTTCTAAATCTGCTTTCCGGATAATCTACTTCGTAATACTTTCAAAGTATACTCACTTCTTATATTTAATCAACTTTTACAATTTATTCTTGATATCAATATATCTGGATTGTAATTTTCTAACCTTCAAATTATTCACCACTTTTCTTCTCTTTTCAATTTATTAATTATTCGAGGATGAATATTTTTCGCAGCTCGCTGTTCAGCGGTGTCTGATCAACTGATTTGTTATTTTTATTCGTTTCAATGGGTTAATTTCCAATATTTCAATTGTTTTTTTTTCTATTTTGATCTAATATTTCAAAATTTAATTTTAATTTAAAATTTAAACTATTCAGTTTTGTTTGTTCTTTACCTTAATTGAATGCTGTTTTTAATTCTTTAATTTTCCTGATAAGTTTCTTATTCTACTTTTCAGGATTAAGTGAATAATTGTAATTACTCGAAATATATTGACATATTACATACATTTTCTTAAAATCTACTTATAACTACAATTAACAATTCCAATCTCAAATAAATACTAATTCATACATTTAGATGAATAGCAATGATAAACACAAAATGCTAGTAGTTAAAAACGTACTGCAGTTTTTCATACTGACATAATACTGATATTATAAACTAAAACAAGAAATTGATACGCCAACAAACATTTAACATCATACTATTAGTCCTTTCTTTCTGCATGATGTGAAATATCATTTACAAAACACCTTTCTGCAATGATATTTGAAAATATCTGAAAACTTAAAATGTCATTCAGTGTTTTGCAATATATGGACTTACTATTTCTAAAATAATTACGCTGCAATGCAACTACTGTTAATAGTCTTTCATTCAATATTCATTTTGTGTAGATTTACAGTGTTTCTACACAATTTATAATTTTCAGCCCTAAGTTTTGACATGCATGTCAGATTCTATAAAATTTACTTTTTTGTTTTCCAATTTCATTCTAAATCATTTTAAATGAGATTATGATTCTCTATAAGTTCATGTTTTATCATATAGTATTTAGAATAACCTTGTTAAACCTAAATTAACTTCATTTTATGTTTATTTTAAATACTTTGTTCTAATTCAATATCAAGTTTCATTCTCTGCATCCTACTCGCTGAGAACAAGTGAACTTGAATCAATTAAATAAACTACAGATATTCCTGCTTCTGTATGATCCGTTAAAGTAAAACTGTTATGATTATTTTCTAAAATACATACAATTTTGTGAATTTTATTTATGATTTCAAACACGATACTTGGGTAGTGTTCCACAGTGTGGATACACAACAATATATATATATATTGCTGTATATCCACACTGTGGAACACTACCTAAGTATCGTGTTTGAAAACATAAATAAAATTCACAAATTTGTATGTATTTTAGAAAATAATCATAACAGTTTTACTTTAACGGATCATACAGAAGCAGGAATATCTGTAGTTTATTTAATTGATTCAAGTTCACTTAGTCTCAGCGAGTAGGATGCAGAGAATGAAACTTGATATTGAATTAGAACAAAATATTTAAATAAACAAAATGAAGTAAATTTAGTTTAACAAGGTTATTCTAAATAGTATATGATAAAACATGAACTTATAGAGAATCACAATCTCATATAAAATGATTTAGAATGAAATTGGAAAACAAAAAAGTAAATTTTATAAAATCTGACATGCATGTCAAAAGTTAGGGCTGAAAATCATATTTTGTGTAGAAACACTGTAAATCTACACAAAATGAATATTGAATGAAAGACTATTATCAGTATTTGCATTGCAGCATCATAAATTCAGAAATAGTAAGTCCATAGATTACAAAACACTGAATGACATTTTAAGTTTTCAGATATTTTCAAATATCATTGCAGAAAGGTGTTTTGTAAATGATATTTCACATCATGCAGAAAGAAAGGACTAATAGTATGATGTTAAATGTTTGTTGGCGTATCAATTTCTTGTTTTAGTTTATAATATTAGTATTACGTCAGCATAAAAAACTGCAGTACGTTTTTAGCTACTAGCATTTTGTGTTTATCATTGCTATTCATCTAAATGTATGAATTAGTATTTATTTGAGATTGGAATTGTTAATTGTAGTTATAAGTAGATTTTAAGAAAGTGTATGTAATATGTCAATATATTTCGAGTAATTATAATTATTCACTTAATCCTGAAAAGTAGAATAAGAAACTTATCAGAAAAAATAAAGAATTAAAAACAGTATTCACTTAAGGTAAAGAACAAACAAAACTGAATAGTTTAAATTTTAAATTAAAATTAAATTTTGAAATATTAGATCAAAATAGAAAAAAACAATTGAAATATTGGAAATTAACCCATTGAAACGACTAAAAATAACAAATCAGTTGATCATACACCGCAGAACAGCGAGCTGCGAAAAATATTCATCCAAGAATAAATATTAAATTGAAAAGAGAAGAAAAGTGGTGAATAAGTTGAAGGTTACAATCCAGATATATTGATATCAAGAAAAATTTGTAAAGTATATTAAATATAAAAGTGAGTAAACTTTAAAAGTATTAAGAAGTAGATTATCCGGAAAGCAGATTTAGAAGTATTTGTTAATCCAGTTAACAAATTTATATGGTGAAGAAATTTCAAACGTCAATCAAGTGACAGAAATATTTCAAGGAAATCAGTTGAAAATAAATTGGAGGTTATAAACAAACGTCAATCCAGAAAAGAAGAAGAAGAAGAAGCCTTGAGAGGTTTAAAAAGTCAGTCAAGTGACATTATATTTCAAGGATCATAATAACCGGTTAGAGTTTATAATATAACATTACTCGAGTCGAAAGAAAGACAAGGTAAAGCTTTACAATATCAGAAATCCATGGTACATATTTATTTTAAATAAAGGCCATATTTATCATTTTAGTTAAGTTAGATTTTGTTATTTAAATTTGTTAATTACATTCCAAGTTCAAATTTGTTAATAAATTAATACTTTGTTCGTTCAATACTGAGTTTGATTTATTTAGATTGTTATCTTGATCGATGAGCATTTATTGAACCGACTTCGTTGGACCCTGAGTAAGAGTCATTCTATAGATTGTAGATGGTCATGCTAATGGTGTTCTATAGTCTATAATATTAACAGCTTTTAAGAAACTGTTTGGCGCTCAATAAAATCATTTCAATTTACTTTCAAAAAGTAATTTCGAACGTAAAAAAAAATAAAATAGATATCAGAAAATAGAACATTTATGGCTTGTTAACGTGGAGCGATCAGGAAAGCGATTGAATAAATACAACTTGAGAATAGTTTATCATTTCAAGCATACATTTGAAAGATAATAGAACAAATAACTTATTTTGATAGTTTTGACAACAAGGCATTGTCAAATTAAAAACAAATATAATTTATATGAGGTTAAAGTCAGGTAAGACAACAACCATGAATCCAGAGGAAACTACACAGGGTACATCCACAGTTGCACAAACACAAGTTGGTGACACAAACACACAACCAGACACAAACATGTTCCAGAAACTCATGGAAATGATGGGTGGAATAAATACAAATATGGACAAAAATAACCAACGACTAGAAGAAAAAATGGATAAGAATAACCAAACTTTAAAAGAAAACATGGTTCAAAATAACCAAACTTTGGAAGCAAACATGAATCAAAATAACCAGCGACTTGAAGAAAACATTGGCAACATAAATACACAAATTGGCAACATAAAAGTACAAATGGGTCAAAGTATGCAAAAGCTGGAAGAAAGTAATATAGAAGTAAGAAATAAAATTGAAAATTTAGAGAGTAAATGGGAGAGAATGGGAGAATCAATCAATGAAGAAATAAGTGTTAAGGTGAATGAGGCAGCAAAAGAAATAAGAGAGGAAGTAGTAACTATGTTTGAAGATGGAATGACTGCAGTAGATAGCAGAATGAAGAAACAGGAGGATAAATACGATAGCAAAATAAAAGAACAGGATAGCAAGATAGAACAGAACACGAAGTTGTTGAATGATACCACACGTACACAGTTAACACAATTACCCACACATACTTACACATGCAACAAAACACCATTTTATTTTTACGGAGATAACCGCATACACCCTAAAATTTTCATTTCACGTTTGAAACAACACATGGAAGCACAACACGTAAATGCAAACCTAAAAGCAAACATACAAGACATGTTAAAGGGAGAAGCGGAAATCTGGTATTCAGTTATAATGGACAGGTTCGAGACTATAGAGGAATTTGAAGCTCTAGTCTTAAAACAATATTGGAGTGATTACACTCAGTTGAAAATAAGACAAGACCTATTTAATGGTAACTATGTAGAAAATAAAGGTATTTCTAGGGAAAATTATGTACTTAGAAAAGTATACAATATTAGACATCTAGAACCAAAATTCACAGAAAGTGAAATGGTCAGATATTTAGCTAGGCATTTTTCAGGGGATATCCAGAATGTTATTATTACGCAAAGAATTGCAAAGTTAGACGATTTGATTGATTATTTAAGAGAATTAGATGATTATCATCAGAGTTTTGATAGGAAGTCTAGTCAAAATAGGGAAAATAATAGTAGATATTATAACAAGTGGGGTTATGATCAGAATAGGAATGAGAATGATAGAAGAGAAAGGCAAGGTTATGGTCAATATGATAGGAAGGAAAAGCAAGGTTATGGTCGTCAATATGACAATGATAGAAAGGAACGAGGGGGTTATGAGAAACGTCAATATGACAATGATAGGAATGAAAAGCAGGGTTATGAGAAACGTCAATATGACAATGATAGGAATGAAAAGCAGGGTTATGAGAAATGTCAATATGACAATGATAGAAAGGAACGAGGAGGTTATGGTCAATATAAATATGACAATTATAGGAATGAAAAGCAGGGTTTTGAGAAACGTCATTATGATAATGATTGCAGAGAGAGAGGGGGTTATGTTAAAAATAATGAGTCATATGCACAAGTTGCTAATATCAATATTCAAAGGGGAAATAGAGTAGATGAAAACACGCACTCTAATATAAATAAAGTAGAAACAGTACAAGTAAATGATAGAAATAGAAATCAGGATTTTTAGATAAACTTGTTTTAAATGTAGGTAATAATTGTAAAAAAATAGGCGACTGTATAGAAAATGATGTTATATTGGGAGACGACATCTTATCAGAAAATAAGGCAAATATTGAATTAGGAGAAAGAATCCTAAAAGTAGAAGGTGAAAGAATACCTTTCTGTAGTGTTAATGAATTGAATGGCAAAGGTGCCGAAATAGTTAATGAATTAAATGGCAAAGGTGCCGAAATAGTTAATGAATTGAATGGCAATGATGCCGAAATAATTAATGTATCAAATGGCATAGAGTCCAATAATGATAATGAATTTTGCGGTGAGCATATAGTGGGAACCACATGTGTTCAAATAAATAATGATAAGAAGCCTGAAACTTTTCTGATAAGTCGTTACTCCAGATATGATAAAATTTTTAAAAATTTGTCTCAAAAATACAAAAATTCAATTGATTATGAACCTACAATAGCAAAGGGCTATGCGCAACAACTTGAAGTAGGTAATATTTTAAATGAAAATGAAAACGTTTTAAACTATAATAATGAAGAATCATTACCGGGAAGTTGTCACATGGGGATAAATTATCCATATGATCCAGGATAGATTACTCTTAAGTTATCCAAATGATCCTGAGTAGATCACTTTCAAATTGTAAATAAACTTTGACAGTGTGAATGTCACATCATGTTGTTAAAACTAACAAAATTTTCACATGTCAAAATTCTATTAGTTTAGGGGGTTTTATGCTGTATATCCACACTGTGGAACACTACCTAAGTATCGTGTTTGAAAACATAAATAAAATTCACAAATTTGTATGTATTTTAGAAAATAATCATAACAGTTTTACTTTAACGGATCATACAGAAGCAGGAATATCTGTAGTTTATTTAATTGATTCAAGTTCACTTAGTCTCAGCGAGTAGGATGCAGAGAATGAAACTTGATATTGAATTAGAACAAAATATTTAAATAAACAAAATGAAGTAAATTTAGTTTAACAAGGTTATTCTAAATAGTATATGATAAAACATGAACTTATAGAGAATCACAATCTCATATAAAATGATTTAGAATGAAATTGGAAAACAAAAAAGTAAATTTTATAAAATCTGACATGCATGTCAAAAGTTAGGGCTGAAAATCATATTTTGTGTAGAAACACTGTAAATCTACACAAAATGAATATTGAATGAAAGACTATTATCAGTATTTGCATTGCAGCATCATAAATTCAGAAATAGTAAGTCCATAGATTACAAAACACTGAATGACATTTTAAGTTTTCAGATATTTTCAAATATCATTGCAGAAAGGTGTTTTGTAAATGATATTTCACATCATGCAGAAAGAAAGGACTAATAGTATGATGTTAAATGTTTGTTGGCGTATCAATTTCTTGTTTTAGTTTATAATATTAGTATTACGTCAGCATAAAAAACTGCAGTACGTTTTTAGCTACTAGCATTTTGTGTTTATCATTGCTATTCATCTAAATGTATGAATTAGTATTTATTTGAGATTGGAATTGTTAATTGTAGTTATAAGTAGATTTTAAGAAAGTGTATGTAATATGTCAATATATTTCGAGTAATTATAATTATTCACTTAATCCTGAAAAGTAGAATAAGAAACTTATCAGAAAAAATAAAGAATTAAAAACAGTATTCACTTAAGGTAAAGAACAAACAAAACTGAATAGTTTAAATTTTAAATTAAAATTAAATTTTGAAATATTAGATCAAAATAGAAAAAAACAATTGAAATATTGGAAATTAACCCATTGAAACGACTAAAAATAACAAATCAGTTGATCATACACCGCAGAACAGCGAGCTGCGAAAAATATTCATCCAAGAATAAATATTAAATTGAAAAGAGAAGAAAAGTGGTGAATAAGTTGAAGGTTACAATCCAGATATATTGATATCAAGAAAAATTTGTAAAGTATATTAAATATAAAAGTGAGTAAACTTTAAAAGTATTAAGAAGTAGATTATCCGGAAAGCAGATTTAGAAGTATTTGTTAATCCAGTTAACAAATTTATATGGTGAAGAAATTTCAAACGTCAATCAAGTGACAGAAATATTTCAAGGAAATCAGTTGAAAATAAATTGGAGGTTATAAACAAACGTCAATCCAGAAAAGAAGAAGAAGAAGAAGCCTTGAGAGGTTTAAAAAGTCAGTCAAGTGACATTATATTTCAAGGATCATAATAACCGGTTAGAGGTTATAATATAACATTACTCGAGTCGAAAGAAAGACAAGGTAAAGCTTTACAATATCAGAAATCCATGGTACATATTTATTTTAAATAAAGGCCATATTTATCATTTTAGTTAAGTTAGATTTTGTTATTTAAATTTGTTAATTACATTCCAAGTTCAAATTTGTTAATAAATTAATACTTTGTTCGTTCAATACTGAGTTTGATTTATTTAGATTGTTATCTTGATCGATGAGCATTTATTGAACCGACTTCGTTGGACCCTGAGTAAGAGTCATTCTATAGATTGTAGATGGTCATGCTAATGGTGTTCTATAGTCTATAATATTAACAGCTTTTAAGAAACTGTTTGGCGCTCAATAAAATCATTTCAATTTACTTTCAAAAAGTAATTTCGAACGTAAAAAAAAATAAAATAGATATCAGAAAATAGAACAATATATATATATATATATATATATATATATATATATATATATATATATATATATATATATATATATATATATATATATATATATATATATTAAAATAAAATATTTCTGTCAATCACCTCTGTGAATCCTTATTTTCATAAGGATAATAAACCAAACTGCAAATAATTGCGAGCCTGGCCGCGTTGAGTATAGAAATCACATTCTACAACAAAACGCTTGGTTTTATTTAAACAAGCACCAGCCGAAAGAATTATTCCTAATTAAAGGAAACTCTCGTACCAGCCGTCTCAGACTAACTTGCATACTGCAGTTTCGCACTTCCTGGTGCTCATCAGTGCAAGGCGAGCCCGAGACGACTAGTACAAGAGCCTGGTTAACCAAGTGGCCAGATCGACGTTGTAAAACGACGAAATGGGGGAGGCTCCATCTAGCGACAGCTGCCTGTTGAAATCAAAACAATAATATCCCGACATGGGGCACGTATTACGTGCCCCATGTCGGGATATTATTGTTTTGATTTCAACAGGCAGCTGTCGCTAGATGGAGCCTCCCCCATTTCGTCGTTTTACAACGTCGATCTGGCCACTTGGTTAACCAGGCTCTTGTACTAGTCGTCTCGGGCTCGCCTTGCACTGATGAGCACCAGGAAGTGCGAAACTGCAGTATGCAAGTTAGTCTGAGACGGCTGGTACGAGAGTTTCCTTTAATTAGGAATAATTCTTTCGGCTGGTGCTTGTTTAAATCAAAACCAAGCGTTTTGTTGTAGAATGTGATTTCTATACTTAACGCGGCCAGGCTCGCAATTATTTGCAGTTTGGTTTATTATCCTTATGAAAATAAGGATTCACAGAGGTGATTGACAGAAATATTTTATTTTAATATATTCTGCCCTCTGGAAGCACGCTGTTTACTATATATATATATATATATATATATATATATATATATATATATATATATATATGAAGTGTTGACGTGCTTCCGGCTGTTTTCCCGTGTAGTTGGTAGGCTCCTGTTGGAACCATGGTTGTCTAAACGACGTTTCGGCGGAATCCCATCTGGCATCATCAGGTTCTAGCTGAAAGCTGCCTGCTGCTGCTACTACTGCTGCTGCTGCTGCTGCTGCTGCTGCTACTGCTGCTCCTAGTTGCTCGAACCGTTCAGTTCGAGCATACATACATACATTTATTTTACATTTTATTTGATGTTTTTATAGATTTTCGAAGTGACTACCTCTACTCCTTATGCAAATACGAACCCGTTTTCTCATTTCGGTTCTAGTAATCCTGTTGGAAAAATTATTTCTTAGAATCATTGCTGCTTCTTGTAGTATACGTATTAATTGTTCCCTAGCTATAATTTCGGTCGCATACACGAGTTCTTTCATGTGCGCCATACATGAAAATCTAGAGGGGTAAGGTCAGGGCTCCTAGCAGGCCATGAAATAGGCCCTCCTCTCCCAATCCACCTGTTTGGAAACCATTGATCTAATAATTGTCTTATTGGACGATAATAATGCACAGGATATCTATCGTACTGGAATATCATCCTACGTCTGCTTGCTAGAGGTACATCCTCTGACAAAGGGGCCAAATAATTAATTAAAAAAATAGCATAAGCTGCCCCGTTCAAGTTATCGGGTAGAAAATGCGGCCCGATTAAATTATTTCCAATAACTCCCATCCACACATTGACACTAAATTTCCTTTGGAAACTGGTTTGGTGTGGTAACCCTGGATTTTCTTCTGTTCAACAATGCAGATTGTGTAAGTTTGTGATACCTTCTCTGCTGAATTTAGATTCGTCGATCCACAAAATTCTAGTCAAAAAATTTGCGTCCTCGGCATCGGTATTTAATAGGAATGGAGAAAATTGAACTCTTCTTGCAGGATCGCCCTCCTCTAGTCATTGGACTGACTGGTGTGTAGTGGTACGGATGTACACTACTTCTGTGAATCACTGACCAAACCTTCCACTGCAATACATCAGCGGCTATTTGCCGAGTGCTTGTTGTTGGATCTTCATCGATTCTTCGTAAAATTCCTTCATCGATATCAGGATTATAGCCATGACTTTGAACTCTTTTAACATTGGCAGTTTCAGAGAGGCGTCGAAAAGTTGTACTAAATACAGTCACATGGGGAATACGCCTATTTGGAAAACGACGTACATATTCCCGCTGTGATTCGGCTGCATTTCCATTGCAGAAACCGTAAATAAACACAATATCAGCATACTGCCATCTTCGTAAAAGGACAGACAAACAAAATCACCCAACTCGGAACAAAACTAAAATAACATACGTGCAATTGATAACGATGACAGACAGGTACTGCTACTACCAACACCACCTAGATTAAGAGTTGGTGTTGATAGTACATTACAGCTAATGGGCAATTGTGATAAATCGAGGTAATTACCAAGTTTCCCGAAGGACAAAAGAATTATGCCAAATAAATAACAGCGCCTAAAATTAGTTAGAAACTTTCCTAATCCTTTTCTTCTAACTTAGAGAACATTAAAATAGCCTACCTGCTGCTGCTAATTATGTATTATTCCTGGAAGTAACAGGAGCTTTCTTAAAACTTTATGCCTCATCCGAAAGGTGATGAAGCAGAGAAGTTTTTAAAATAATTTGTAGGCTTATTGTATTCACAAATTTTTGAAATAAATCCTGGTGAATGGACAATTGAGTTAAAGTTTCTAACCACCCTTTCAGGTTTTAGCTCCTGTATTTTTCTCATGTCAAACTATTTAACATAATTTTTGTTATATAACATGAACTACTATGTGTATTAATGGTAGAATAAAAAAAATTACAAAAAAAATATCCCTTTTTTAAATTTTACAGTTTGTAGCAATACGTAGTACATTTCTAAGAAAACACAAAAATTAAAATACCTCGAAAATTATCAACTTCTGTATTATGCATATTATGGTTCAATCAACTGCAAATCGTCTCTACTAACGCCTCTTCAGAGGGATACGGCGCGGTACCAGTCACCCTGTATATATAGATTTATAAACGGTCAAGATGAGATCATTTTGTGTTAAAAGTAGGTAAGATGAGATCATTTTTGGAACGCGAGATCCGATTTCGGACCTCGTCTTTTTCGACGTGTGTATAGAGTTTTTAAGGCATAAGAGAATCTGCGCAGGCCGCTGTTAAATTTTTGATTGGATCTCATTTTCCTCATTTTCTCTGAATTTATACACCTTAAGTTTGAAGAATTTATGTAGGGGGTGCGCGACACCTTGTGTATATGTATGATATATCTAACCAAATTGACATCCGGTGACTTGGCAACCTTGCGGATCTCATCTTGATTGTTTGTTATTATGAATATATTAAATTAAGTTAATACACTAATAACATAGCTTTGGGATCGCGGGGACACTTACGTCAGTAGATGGGCAATGGGGAGACCTCGATGGCATGTGTCCATCCGGAGCGATCGTGGGTGGTTGGATGAAAGCGAAGAGGTCATCCGACAGCAAAAATTCAATATTAAACAACGAGTCCCAAATATGGGGTAATACCTTTACAAATTTTCGCCATGGTTGAAATATTTCTTAGGCTAACACCCTGTATATTTTTCAATAAAACCATAATAGGTGCCATTCTTTTCAACTGTGTTAACTATATGCCATTTTTCACATTATTGGTTGCACATCCACCTAGTAGAATGGTAGTAGTAGTTAAAATATTGTCAAATATCATTTTTTTGAAATAGGTTTAGAATGTCATGAAAAGTGGAAATTTTCTGAGCCAAAAGAAATGTTTTGCATCCAGTCTACAGTATGCCTCACTTTTCAAGACTCTCATATCACAGCCAAGGGGGCAGCCCCCTTATTAACAATGCGATTGAAAAGAATGGGGATTGTTTCACGGTATAATATTTTAAAATCCACCAGTGGCGTTCGTCCTTATGAAGAAAAGTGAACCTAATTTTCCAAAGAAAGATATTAGACAAAGTTCTAACTGTGAAACAATCTCATAATCTTATTTATTGTTATCAGAAACTTGATAATACTGAGTTTCAATAAGATGGTGCACTTGTAATGAAAAATAAAATCTCCCATCTCAAAGTATCAATTATTACAGTCATAGCTTTATTTTCGAACGTAATAAAGAGTTAATTAAGATGGAAAAACACAGGTTTTCCATTTTTAATTAATCATGTGACTTTAGTGCTTAACAGTCGAAATCAAACATTAATGGACTTGGAAACAAGAAAAAGTTCAATTTTATATGAATTTAATTCAGGAACAATTCAATAAATGATGACAGTTACGTAGATAAACTTGTTGTGAACCTCCGCTTGAGATTTCAGAAAAAAATAGTTTTGCATGTGTTTTCACTTTCTTATGTAAAATATTATTCTAAATAAAGTCATTTATTATTATTACTATTATTATTATCCGCAGTTTGCTCAATAACTGTCATGAAGTTTAATCCCACTGAAAATGTGCTTTGCTATTATCAGTATGATTTTAGAAAATATAAGAAATTGGATATCGATCAAATCTCGTTAACGTTGCACTTATGGTGCTTATTATTACCCTAGGAATGTTAAATTTGTTTAAAATTGAAGTTTTTTTTAATTTCCAAGTCAATTATTTTTTATTTAGGTAATGTTAAGTAAGCTGACTGACATCAAGTGATTAACTCTAAATGGAAAACCTGTCTTCATTACGTCTGAAGATCGTAACGATTAATAATTGGTACTTCAAAAAGGAAAACTTTATTTTCTTATTACGTGAACACGAAGTATACTATCTTATTAAAATTCGGTATTAGTGAGTTCTCGAAAACAACGAATACGATTATGAGAATGTTTTACAGTTAAAACTTTGCCTAATATATTTCTTTGGAAAATTAGGTTCATTTATCTTCATCAGGACCGACACCACTGGCGGATTTTTAAATATTTTACCGTAACATAATCTCATGATGGGTAAGTACCTTTCACCAAAATTTAAAATAAAACATTTTTTTAATTGGTTTAGAATGTCATGAAACGTGGAAATTTAAAATTTGAGCAAAGGAAATTTTTTATTATTCATTCCCTCTAGACGGTCTACCCTGAATATTTTCCAGTGAAAGTCTAACCATCCTGACGTTAGGCCTTTTTTGAAAAGCACTCTTGTTACAGGGCACACATTTTTTACCTGCCTTGTTAGGCCTCTGCCCGCTTGTTCGCCTACATCCACTATCAGGGCCATGTCTTCGGCCCAGCCCCAATTTGGGGTACCCTTCTTCCATTCGGTACGGTTATAGGCCTGCTCACGCCATTCCCCTTTCATGACTTCCGCCATGACGCTGCAGTCCGCAGTCTTCTCGTCGATCTTGTTTCTAATTCTTTGCGCGTTTCCTCCTCCTGTTCCTTTTTTGCCCTCTTCCACAGATTTTCCGTTTGTGTGGCGATATCGCGTGTTGCGATTTCACGTACACCCACTTTCCTTTGTCCCTCTGTTTGTGTGGAGTCTTCCCTAGCATCCTTGGCGTTTCCAACGCCTAGTCTTTTCAGAGCCTTCATAATTTGGAAGACATGCTCGATTTCTTTCTTAATCTCTCGACGTTTGTATTTGGGTTTCCCTTCATCAGTATCCAGAGCTCCTCAGCCTTCTTCACTACTTTCTTGGTGATCATCTCGACCTCCTTCTCGGATGGCCCAGGACCACTATAGTTATCCTCCCTTCTCCTTTTCTGCGCCTGCATGCACTCGAGGTTTATTGAGGCTGCCCTTGGTCTCGTTGGAGATCTACCTATCCTAGTACTTTTATGGAAATGGTTTATTTGAGTTCCTTATGGTTGGCCTCCGGTCTTGCCGATATTCATTTCCGCCGCTGCAGAAGCCTGATTTCTTGAGGTCTTTTCCTCTAGAACACCATGTCATCCTGGCTGTTGTCCTTCTTATCACATATCTTTTTATTTTCTTCTCTCATTTCCTTCCCACGAGCAGGGTCCAATTAAGCGTCGCCCTCCAGCAGTGGGCCTATACTGGAGGGAAGGCTACATACTGTTGAGGTCGCCGGTGTCCATAGGTTTTAGCGACTTCGTTGTCGGTTGTTTTATAGAGGCTGCCTCCTCGTGGACCGGCTGGTTAAGGCAAGGGCCCCGGTCGCAACGTTCCCCTGTGGTGCCGTTTTTTTCTTTTCCACATAAGTCGTTGAAGTGTGGGCCGTGATTACGGTTTAAGGCGAGTGAGTGGCACAACTCACTCGTGGCTCGGATAATCCCCGGGTTCGCCATTTCCCGTAGCCACGCCTTGCTGGTGTGGATCCTGGGGCCGAGCTGTCCTTAGGTTTCACCACTCACCTTCGACCGTGTCTGCATGGGTGACACTGCTGGGAGTATTGCACTCCCGCCGGTATTGATCTCAGGATCATCGCGGCTACTTAAGCCCCTCTACCAACGACAAGGTCACACAGCTCCTCGGAGAGGGCATGCCTGTCCGCCTTTCGTGCAGGAAAAATGTTTACGCACGTACGTATGTACGTATTACACACACACACACACACACACACACGCACGCCGCACTACACATTCATGTTTTCATTACGGAGTGCAAAATATCCATTAAAAAGACTTGAATCGGAAATCTGAATGGGGAAGTAGTGATTCCTTAGGCAGTAGTTTTTTATAGCAGCAGTATAAATAATTATACTGCTGCTATAAAAAACCGTCACAATAATGTGCTCCTAGCCTAGTCGTAATTTCCTTTATATTTAAACACAATAAAAAAACAACTGGAAATGAGTTGTTTTAGCACCATTCCCGTGTATACTGTGAATAAATAGAGATAAGTAAGAGGATCTGGACGAAGTTTTTAATTCTACGATTACTAATAACATCCACGTAGAAGAGAGGAAGTTACTGTAATCGTAAAAAAAATCAATTCTTTTTTTGAAATAGGCTTAGAATGTTATAAAACGTCGAGATTGTGTGCACTTTATCTGATGAATGGTTTAAGATATTGATCTGAATTTTGGTTTGGTAAAGCATAAGTACAGTTACTTGGGATTTGGTGTTTATGCTAGAAGCCAAGAACCCAGATTCCTTTATATTTTTCACCACCATTATCAAAATACACGTTTTTAGCCTTTAAAAGAGCCGTAGGAGTTAATAAAATAAAATTGAGATATTTACTTGAAATTTGGAGCACGTATTTATTGTAACAACGTCTGGAACTAGAATATATGTTGAGATGGTTCCATTGAAGGATTGGGGGGGAGTAAGTAGAGAGATAAATAGGGGAAGTTAAGTAAAGCAAGCTGGTAAGAGTACAAAAACTTTGGATTTATTCAGGTCCGTCGAGACAAAATCGGGGCCCGGGATAATAATAAACTGTTTATCTCTACAAAAATTTCGAAGAGCGGGAGAGAGTATTCCCTAGAATTGAATATTTTCCTCGATCAAAATTTTGGAGAGCTGAATGTCACCCATTCCTTAAAATTAAATATTTGTCTCAATCGACATTTTTGAAAACGAGGAGTAATATTCCTCAAAACTGAATATCTATCTCAATAAAAATATTAAAGAGCGAGGGGATGATATTCCTTGCATTTCAATATTTATCTCGATCGAAATTTTAAAGAGCGGGGGATCGAAATTAAAAGAGCAAGACGTGATATTCCTTAGCGCTAAATATTTACCACCAGGTAGAAATTTTATAAAGCGATATTCCTTTACCTAACAATTTCTTATTTATCTCATTTTATACAATACAAGTTATTCGGAACTCGTTATTATTACTAATCATTTAAAAGTATAGTAGCTCTCTCGTTTTACCTAATGCAAATGCTAATCTTCAACGTGACCACCGGGCCCCCTCAATAACCGCCTGGCCCCGGGGGGAAACACCCCTGGACGGGCCTGGATTTGTAGTATATGTATACCAGAAGCCAAGACTTCAAAAATATTATAAATTTTTCAACCCCTCCACCACCTCCACTCCATTATAAAGAGGTTGATAAAATAAAATGGAAATAATCACTTGAAATTTGGTACACGTATGTGTTGTAATGGCATCTTGTTGAGATGATTCCGTGCAAGGGATGGGGAGGAGGGTAAATAGGGGAAAATGCTTAAAGCAAGCTGATAGAAGTTCAGAAACTTCAGTTTTAAGTTTATTTAGTTTATTAGTTTCATGTTATATTCAGCATCTCATCAAAATTTTGAATTATATTATAATCATTTAGAGTACAAGAAAATAGGGATAATGGGAATACGCTGTAAATCTGCACGAAGCTTTGTTTTGGCATTGTGCAGGTTGGTAGGGATGTCTTATATAATCTCGAGTCTGCGTCGCAAGATATTCAAGGTCAAATGCCACGAAAACTCGGTTATTCGCAATTATCTCGATTCCTATGCGAAGAGCATCATCTAAGGTTATTATAAAACTTGTAGTGTGACGTGCTTTCTTCCAGTTGCCCGGCGCATAGGCAAGTGGAAGCGTCACTTTAGTGCTGAACCATATTTCGGTTAAATTCGTTAATCTCGAGCGCCACCTTTGCAATTAGCCTCCTAAACGCAGCCTGTTGCAGTAGGGCTGGGATAGCTACAGTGGAGACACGGTATGTCCAGGGGTCCGGACGGCAGATTAGACTTTCACTCACATTCAACAGTAAAAGGCGGTAGATAACAAAGTTTATTAACATACAATGAAATTTTTACAAAGCAATAAAAAAACGGTTAGGTACCAAAATACTGGGTTTCTTATATACAACAATTAAAAAAACTTAAGATATGTCATTTTAATTTAATTTGATTTAGGTAGGGCGCCATTTTGTGACGTACGGGTAACCAGGCGGTGAGAAGCTAGTTAGCTACTCATTAATACAGAAGCAAGCGGTGGTAAGCAAGCAAACGGTAAAAGCGGTGGAAAAAAACAGTAGTAAAGCGGTATATAAAAAAACAGCAAACGGAAAAAAACTACACAAGTAAGTAATTAAAAAAAACGGACAGCGTTCAAATACCAGGCAAAAGCAAGCGGTTATCTACAGCAATAATCATGCCTACATGTTGCATTATGGTGTGGGTGTGAAGAACTTGGCAAAACTAAATACAACTGATACCAAATAAATAAAACGGTTTTCGGATTCGGTGCGGTGTGTAACTTAAGTCACACTCGGATCGGAGAATAAAACGGTTATCGGATTCGGAGCAGTGTGTAACCTTGGTTACACTCGGTTCGGAAAATAAAACGGTTATCGGATTTAGTATCAGCTTACGGCGGAGATTATTCTGCCTAGACGGACAGACAGCAATAATCAGACCAGTGGTATTTCGGTTCGGTTCGGAAATGTTGAAATTACATCAACACTTGATGCGGTGTTTGCCAAGCGCCTCAAACCGCATAGCTGGGTGCCTTCATTAAATGCATTTCGGTTCGGCCACGTGGTATCTTGGCGGATTTGATGCGGAAAATTTCTATGTATCAGAATATAATGTTAGTTAATTTATTTACGGTAACCTAGATTTTATTCTCAATTCCCGGACTATAATAAATTTCTACAAATTATTTTAAAGTAAAGAATTTTGTTCCATTTCGTATCAGTACAAAATATTGGAAGCAAAAGGAACGGTAAATTAACAATAACACTACAATAAATTTCACAAAAATTATTTTTGCAAAGACAGATTTTATTTTGCTACGAACTAGCTAAAATAAAATATACGGTAATTATAACTTCTACCCATTTGGTAGAACAACATATTATTTTATCGCAGTACCATCACAAATGGTCTGGATTAAAATAATATAAACGGTAAACGGTACACAGTTTTCTCTCGAAATATCATCTATGTTCTTTTTCCCATTTGGAAATTCTTGCGAACATAGCTATTTGGATAAAATCGGAGAAGTTGACAGGTCCTAACTCGGACTCTCTTACTATATTGTAATAATTTAACTTTAAATTTATTTCATTTCGACTAAGTCGGGAAATAATAATTCTACTCTGATACATTTAAACGGAATCGGTTTCAAATTATTGCTTTAAAACACACATTTCAGTGAATTATTCTTATCGGTGTTAATATAAAAAGGTCGACAAGAAACCAGCGGCGATGATAAAACGGTGTACTTACATGTTGTGAATATACGGAATAGTACCCGACCGGGCTGTTTGACGAATCGGACAGAAGTGATTTTCAAATGTGCTCTAATGAAACTAATCTACGCAGCTGTCTTACCAACGCCCTCAGTATCAAATCTTGTAATTTATGTTAATATTATGGACAGCCCTCTCACTGCCAGATTTATCAAATTACCTATTTAAAGTAGAAATCTGTTTCGCGGTTTCAGCTAGCTAAATTTGGGAGAAATCTATAATAATAATTTACAGTACATATGTTCGAATGTAAGCGGAGCAAATAACGAAGTATATTATTAATTTAAACTGCATTTTTGGCAACGGAAAATTTACCTCGTTACAGTAGATCATAAAACTTTGTATAATTTTTATTCCAAGCATTTTTTTCTTATCATCAACCATTCTCGAGATACAGCTCGGATACTTATTTTAAATGGAACACCGTATATATTTTTGACTTCTCAAAATGACCATGAAATTCTGAGTCGAAACATATGGCGCACCCTATACCTAAACCCAGCAGTTTCGGAGATATTTGACATTTTACAATACATTTGACAAGTGCAACAGTTTGCAATAACCGTTATAACTTTTTTCATGTAGGAGATCCTTATTTGCTCTTTGGCACGAATAAAGAACAGCTAGTCTGTACAATAAAAAGAAATTCCATAATAGTGTACCAAGTGTTCTATTTTCACGTTAAATTTTGTTAAATTCAAACCTCAAAAACTTTTTTATTTCAAATGAACACCAAATCAATTTACATCAAATTATGTAATATTAAATTCCCTTGTCTCTAGTATAAGCCTTGTAAATTTCACGATTTCACCTTTTTAAACTATTGTCGATTTTCTGATATGTGCTTCACTTGCCACTCTCCGCGCTGTATCTCGAGAAATGTTGAAATGAACATTGTAGATAATTGTATGATCTACGAGTTTAACAATAATTTTAAATTAAGTATATTGCTTAGGAAACTATATAATTGCGAAAAACCGATTTTCGAGATTGTAAGTAAATTAATGTTTAATTGTCAAATTCTATATGAAAATATTTACCTACAAATGATAAGCATATAAATATTTCACAATTGCACGGTACCGGCTAGGTAGCTCAGCTGACTAAAGCGTGTTAGCAGAGACAACCATGAGACGCCCAACTCCATGTAAAATTTGGTATCGCCAATATTGCACTGATCCGCTATGTAGGCAGGTGAGCATAGATAGCGTGCATGTCTCTTAGAGGCGATTTAAAAATGCGCGGCATACCTTTCCATATCTATTATTAATTATTATATTATTTTCAATTAAATTTTAAGGAGAAAAAGAAACAAACAGATAAAATAAATCGTTTATTAATTGAGTGCTGCACATAATTTATGTAATGTTGTCTCCACCTCATGTATACTGAATCCAAAAACAAGACAGTGTTTTTGGGGCATTAGAATGTCAACAGCGAACACTATAAGAATAACCCTAACTAACCTAACACTACACTAACACAAGATCCGAATATTTATAAAAGTAAAGTTTTACAATTCACAATTCTGCACTAAAATTATTACCTAACACCCACAATTTTGCATGAAAATGATTAAAAAAAAAACAATAAACAAACCCAATCTAACCTAATACCGCTACACTAAAAGGTCCCAATGAAATAATATACACAAAAGTAGGAAATGATTTACAGTTCACAATTCGGCAATAACCACAATTTTGCACAAAAATAATTACTATAGGCACAAACTGTTCAAATTCATTATCAAAACCATAGATAAAAAATACAAAATCAAAACAACAAATATGGCGACATGACACATGATTTCGTCCAATAGTTAATAGGTATATGTCCAATAGCAACACGGCGCTGCTAGCGCCATCCAACTCTACCTTCCCTAACTGCGAGACAAGGATGACTTGATGCGAAAGCAGTATGTACGACAAGGGTGTAAGTATATAATTATTTTCTTGGTTGTTCCAGCAAAAAGCGATCCAATTTCCGTATGGTACTCGGCCATCTCATGGTTGTCTCTGGTGTTAGTGGCAAATACGGTTAGTCACACTGTCTATCGTGTACTGGGTTAGATCCCCAGCTCCGACACTGGTATTGTTGGATGTTGCCTGTGTTTTTATAAATGTGAAATCCTCGCCCGAACAGCCTAGGCCTTGGATCTGGATATAGTAATATGTGGTGTGTGCTTGTATGTATTGCAGTATTTTGTGGTGCAAGTCACGTATCGGCCAGAACCCACTGAAATGTGCACTTATAAACTCAGAACAGTAGCAGAAAAGAACTGCAAAATAATCAAATATTGGACAAAAATAAAGCAATGTAGATAATTAAATAATTACTAAGAATTACTTCATTCCTTTCAGCAGATTTCGTATTAAGATAGTTTCAAAAATGCCTCGATGCAGAAATTTACACCGTATCTCAGGTACGCTTTTAAACAATTCCTGTAGCACGTGTTAACAAAATTTCAAGATTAGTTTGGCGGCACCTGTATTAAAAAGAATAGATAGGCTTTCAATTGGTTTTAATTTCTTTGAAAAGAGTTAAAATAACCTGTAAATTTTAAAATAATCAATTCTAAATAATACATACATTTTCGGAAAACAGTCTCTTACACTTTTTTTCAAACGCGGGCAGAATAGCGTTCTCTAAATTTAAATGTGCAAGGTTATTGCAGACATACCTTTTAAAAACTACATCTGAGCCGTGAGTTCACCTTTTTGTGCGCTCTCAAAAAGGTGAACTCACTCTAGCTTCTCAAAAGACGTTGTCTTTTGAGAAACTAGATCCCCCACTAATATATCTACATTTATTTGAGACTTGAGAAAAGATTCAACATAATTCACGTAGATCTTATCAAACAAAATTACACGTTAAAGTAATATATTGTAATGATTGTACGTCCTCTTTTTACTGCTCGCTGAAAATATTTGTTTGGTCAAAGTTTTTCTATTAACATGTCTCAAGAATACTTTAAAAATCAGATTTCACAATACCGCACCGGTGAATCCTTTCAAATGTTCAAAATGAATAATAAATAAGGAGAAAATAATTATCTTGTGCTCAGAATATCTCGTTGATACAATCAATTCAGTATTTTCTATATATACGTATACAAATAAAAGTGAGTAATTCAATTTCAAATTTCAAATAGCAATTACACAATTCATTACTACATTCGTAGTAATATATATATATATATATATATATATATATATATATATACTATAGAACCATATTGATGATTCTATGGTATGACAGTGTGCTTAAAAATTTATTATAATCAGAACCACAAATACATAATGAAGCGCCATCAGATTATTGCGTATTTTTAAGTGTGTTACAAAATATAAATCTTTTGCCATTGTCATTTAGAAAGTATGCATACCTTTGTTATTCAATAAATATATTTGACAAAATTTAAGTGCTACTTTATTAATTCAATATTTCGTAAAATTGAATATAGCTTTTATATCAATTAACAATTATAACTTATTAGTAATCGGTTCAGTAAAAGTTGTTGTTCGACCTACAGTAACTACAATATTATTAAAGATTAATGAAAAGTCTTATCATTACTTTTTTAAGATGGGATTTTCTAGCACCGCACCCAACAAAATGCATGCGTCAGATGTGATGCATTACTTATAGCTTTGATTTTATACTACTAAAATCAAAGCTTATAGCCAATAACAGTCGTTAGGAAGTCTCCTAAGCATATACGTTTAGATGCTTGCGTTTGCGTCAATTGTAAGAGGCTATATTTTAACTGCTTCGGGAGGAGTTATAGACGCAGACAAAGAGTTCTATAACTAGAGGAGACAAGCTTCATAAGCGTAATGTATAAGCAGCAAGTGGCGCGGGTCTTCTCATCCTTCTCACACAGTTCGCTCTCTCTTTATCCGCTTTGTCGCACGGCTGTGTTGCTTTGTAAAACAAAGAGGAGAGGGCACAAGGTGTGTGACATGGATGAAGAGACCCGTGTCTCGCGGCAAATCAGCGGCTTGTCTCCTCTAGTTGTAGAACTCTTTGGACGAAGACGCTTACGTTCTCTGGTGTAGTAAAACTGTATTGACTTGCGCTCTATAACAACAAAGCTGTCTACTTCTGGAAAATCAACAGCCACAGCCCACAAGACAGAAATTAATCATCTTTCCTTGAAACACAATGAGCTGCATGTAGATGCGTTGCTAAAACCCTGTCATTTATGACCGCAGATACATACAGATTATAAGGATCAACAATTAACCAACTTTTGTCCAATGACAATACCCAATAACTGTTAAACCGGCCATGTTGTTTAAAATTTGAAGTGCTTGCGAATCCACCTTTTCTCGCTAACGGTAACATATTTAAAAAAAACACCTTCTTTTTGAGAAATGGCAAACAGCAATAAAAGAAATCTATGAAAAATCAAAAAGAACTACCTACATATAAAAATATTAATTTCCAATATTTGCATTATATCGATAACCTGCATTCTGGTTATGTTAGCAATTAAAAAATTCTAAAATGAATTTACCTATTTCTTATTTGGCAATTCTCATTGTAACACTAGTATCCGTATAGCTCCTTAAGGCCATGAGGAATAGGCTTAAAATGAGAAAAGAAAGCTTATTTATTCAAGTATTGAAATCTGCTTAATTGCCAAATTAAGCTTTCTATTTCACTGACAACCTAACTGATTATGCTACAAAACCTAAATGCTCTAAACTGAATTCATTTTTAAACTTTATCTCAAAGAATTACATTCAAGGGATTTTTACAAGAAATTTTTATTAATCATTCGATCTGAAATACGTAGCCTTTGAAACGTTTTTTCCTTATTCTGGAGTTCTCCAGAAGGACATAAAACCACTCTTAAGGGCACCATGTTCGCAAAAAAGAACAACTTCGACAGTCATAGAAAAGGGTAGTCATTAACCATCCGTTACGTGGTGGTACCTAGCGAGCAGCGGCGTTTATTCGTGAAAATTGGATAAGGAATCCTATAAACTAATCCAGTTGTAACATTACTTAGCTTGAGCAATTCAAATAACAAGTGTTCCAAATCGAAATAGTTAATGTAAACAAAAACATCTACCTGCTTCTAACCGACCGTATGCCGATCCCCTTTCCCCCTTCCATATCGAAACTTGGGTCAAAACATGTTTCTCATTATTTGACTGGATTATAGGTCAAAAGTAAATTTGAATGTTATTCTGGATCCAGAAGAGCTTTCATGTGAAATGTTGGCATTTATAATTATTATATTATCACATATATCTATTATATTACAATTTATTTATATCTACTGTAATAAGACTCGAAAAAAATATACAGGGTGGACCGTCTAAAGGGAGTAGATAATGAAAAAAAACTTTTTTCGTTCAAATTTAAAATTTACAGGTTTCATAACATTGTTAACTTATAAAAAAAAGGAGAGAAATTGACAATTTTCCACTACTATACTTCCACTCCAAGTAAAAATGTGACAGATGGCAATAATATTTAGCATATAGTTAACAGACCTTTTATTTAATATTGAATTTTTGCTGTCGGATGACCACTCTGTATATTTTCTTGACCAAGAGTTATTAGGTTTTTTTTGTAATAATAGTGATACCTACATCACGATTATTATTCTCATATGTCGTTTCGTAGTTAATAATTTTTTAGAACGACCACCCTGTATACGTACTACAAAGAATGTTATTGCCAAAAATGTACATGTCTCTTTATTTGGCTACCTATTGAGAAGCCAGTGAAATATTTTGTTCAAATTTGGTAAAAGGGGGTTTTTGATGGTAGTGAATATAAATCTAAAATAAGAATGTCTATAAAAAAAGTCGCTAGCACTTGTATAGAAACTAAAAAACTGTTAACTATATCAACAGTTCTATGTAAATAGTAAGTATCTATGGATATTGAATATAACAAACATTCTTAGAGCTGTGTATTTGTCATACACAGCAAAAAAGATTTTTCAAAAAAAGCCTTGAGAAAGGAAACAGATTAGATTTCCGAAACGTCGGCGAAATATTTCATTTCAAGTTTTTATACTTATTTGTGTTGTTTATTTATCAAAACCAACCTTTAACTGATCCTTTGACGTAAACGTCACGGGCGTAGAGGTTTTTTTACCAGTAACATACTGGTTAATTGTGATATATTTTGTAGATTCCCCTAGCACCGCTTAGAAAGAAAACATACATGTGGCAGTGAAATTCCCAAAGAATTGAAGAAGGAAAAAAAAATAAGAATAATGCTTAAAGGATATTTAACCGCCAATATATTGATTAATTCTGTAGCTTTAAAACAACTTAATTTAATAGTTTATGTACCTAAATTTATTTTGTATAGAACTGGTGTAATTAAAAAAGTACAAAATTACTCAATATGATTTTCATTGCAATTTTACGGTAGAAAACGTAAACAGAATGTCCAGAAAAGTAACCAGTCACCACTCAAACAGTCGTTTCATTTAAATGCCAAACTATGTTGCAATTAACCACGTTTTGTATGAAGTAGAAACCTATGTACAGAAGGTTATATTATGTTATAATTGTTTTAGATATGGACAACTTGGCAAACAATGTAAAAGCAGACCACGTTGTGTAAAATGCAACGAGGATCATCTTAGTAATTTATGCAAATGTCCAAATCCTGAACTCAAATCCTTTTCTTGCAACGGTAACCATTTAACAACAGAATTTAAAAATTGCCCCGAATTCTCCCGTCAAAAAAACATTAAGAAAGTAATATCTGAGGCTAGTATATCTTATAGAGATGCATCTTTGAGCGTTTCAAAAAAATCATATGCTTCGATATCTACATCCTCTAACAAAAATACGACATCTCAAAATAATGTATTCCCAAATAGCCAAAAAACACATTCACAAAGTAATAACTTATTTATGCAAAATCCAAACGAGCAGACGCATCAGAGACAGTGTCAATCAACACCCGATCCCACACAAGAAGCACACAAACAAATTCTGAAAAATTTCACAACCAGAATAAATACAGGAAATATTCTATCAAGTTCAGTATATCAGTCTAATGTATCACAATCCCCTAATCAGTGTGACACAAAGTCACAAATGTTCTCGAATACTAATAACGATGTAAGTGAGGTTCTTTTAGAAATAGTTATGTTTGTTATAAATTCCTTAAAACAGAAAAACTCTTTTGATGTTCAGACTCTGACACCTATTAATGTAAACGAATTCATCATAAACCAGTGGAACTGCAGGTCAGCTGTTTCCAATAAACACAGTATAGAATGCCTACTAAAAATTACTAATGTTCACGTAGCACTATTATGCGAAACATGGTTTAAAGCACAGCTATATATAAACTTCTCTGGAAATAATATTGTGCGACAAAATCAGAGAGATGGTAAAGGAGGGGTAGCTCTTCTTGTTAAGTCAAATATTACTTTTAAAGAAATTAATATTCCTGTAAACTTAGCCAATGTAAATTGTGCATCCATTTACTATTAAACTAACAAAAGATCTTATATTGGTATCTCTTTATGTTCCACCAAACACTAATATCACTAAACAACAATGGAATGCATTTTTTTCGAAACACCCAAACCGTTTTTAGTTTGTAGCGATTTCAACGCCCACAATTTAGCTTGGGGCTGTGAACATACAGACCCACTAGGTAGAAATCTTTTGGAGTCCCTAGATGAAAATAATTTAATTTACTTAAATGATGGAAGCCTAATTTACATCGAAAAAATTAACAATAGAAATAGTGCTATAGATTTAACTATTTGTAACCCAGAAATTATTCACTTATTTCAATGGAATATTATGTCCGATAATAATAAAATGTGAAATAGAGCCTCAGTGTTTTGTGTATAAATATAAAAAGAAATGGAATTTGAAAAAGGCAGACTGGGTTATGTATCGTCGAGTGGCAGATCAACAAATAGCACATGAAGAACAAAATTATGATAATTTCATTAATATATTACATCAAACAGCGAAAAACTCCGTACCAGAGTATAGTCATAAAAATACATCCAAGGGCAAGCCATGGTTCAACGGGATATGTGATGAGGAAGCGCGGAAACGGCTATTTCAAATATATATAGAGGACCCTAACCTAACAAATGTATTAAATTATAAGAAGCAAGACGCCATATCTAAAAAGGTATTTAAGGAAATCAAAAGAGAAGGATGGAGGGAGTACTGCTCCTTGTTAAATAAAAATATGCCTTTAAAGAAAATTTGGAATGGAGCAAATTCCTATAAAAACCGAAAACAGAACAACAACATACCAATTGATACGAACTCTGAATGGATAAAACAATTTCACTTAAATATCACTCCTCCGTCAATATATTCTCCATGCATAAAGGAAATAAATTTCACCGATTCCAGTACACACCACCGTCTAGAACCTTTCACCTTAACAGAACTTAACAGAGCTCTCAAACACAACAACAATTCTTCTCCTGGCATAGACAACATACATTATTCAATGCTCTCGAACCTCCCATCAGAATCACAGAAAGTACTATTAACAATATTCAATAATACATGGCTGCTTAAGGAACCCATACCATCAGATTGGTTCAAGTATATAGTAATTCCAATATTAAAACCAGGAAAACCACCTAATCAACCGGAGTCTTATCAACCCATCGCCCTAGCCTCTTGTGTATTGAAAACATACGAGAGACTAATTAAAAACCGCTTGGAACATTTTCTCGAATACAACCAATTATTACCACCTACCCAGTTTGGATTCAGACGCGGAAAATCCAGCCAAGAAAATGTTGCTCACTAATCACAGACATTCAAATCGGCCTTTCTAAGAACAACTCTGTTATTGCTGTCTTAGTTGTTATAAAAGGAGCTCATGACAACGTCAATTAAAATATCTGAACAGAAAAAATGTCAGCACTAGGAATACCACGATTATTTATAGAAAATGTATATAATTTGCACCAAAATAGAAATATATATATATACAGGGTGTTTCACTTAAAAGTCCCCAGGCCATTATCTCTAAAACTAATAAAAATATTTTATTTTTGTAAATGGCAAATGATTGATACCAAAGAAAGGTTTAAATAACGGTGATTAGAATTTTTCCTCAACAGCACACAGAGATGGCGCTGCGATGCAAAACTATTTTTTGATGGCTGGAACCTTGAAACATAAGTCATGTGATTAAACAATAATTTGTGAATAATTTTGATGATATAGAGAATTTACAAAAAACAAGCCGTTTTGGAGTTACATGAGTTTCTTTCATTAATGCCAGTACACGTGAATTTTGATAAATCCCTATAATTTATTTATTATTTATTATAGAATATTGGTTATCAAACACTTTTTTTCAAGATAAGGAAAGTGATATAATACACTATCATAAAATTATGTTTACCACTTCCGGCCAAACCGGAACTAACATGATGAACCAATATCCATATGTTCCTACATATTACATTTTTTTTTCTAATATGATTGTAGATTGACTTAATATATTAGAAGAACACGGTGAAATTAGGACTAAGGTATCTCAAAATATTAGTGATAGTATTAGAGAAGAGGGGAATTGCCTAAATATAATTCATTTTAATATAAGAAGCATTAGGAAAAATTTTGATGAGCTTTTAGTTTATTTGGAAGAAAAAATAAAATTTATTGATATAATTGTGCTCTCAGAAACATGGAATATAGAATCGGTATGCGATTTATTCTGGATTCCTAATTTCAATTGTTATTATAATGACTCAAAAAATAATCAAAATGATGGGCTTATCATATATATAAAAAAAGACATTGCTGCGGCGGTAAATATGCAAATACTCACGGAAACTAAATTATTAGATGTTTCCTTCGAAATACATAACACCACGGTGGGTATTGTAGCATCATATAGACCTCCCTCAATAAATTCTCAATTGTACATAGATGAACTTGCTCAGTTTTTAAACAATAAAAATAAAAATCAAATTGAAATAATTATTGGTGACATAAATATAAATCTATTAAACAGTGACACATTAGAAGTGAATAACTACTTAAGTATTCTAGCAGCACACGGTTATATATCCTATATTAATGAACCAACTAGAATAGTAAATAACTCCAAAAGTATTATAGACCACATTTTTGTACATAGAGAAAACGCTGTAAGTCAAAAAATACACTTAAACTCGATGATTTTTGAAACTGATTTAACTGATCATTTTTCCACTTACTTGACATTAGAATTCAATATAAATAAATTAAATAAAATAAATAAAACCGGCACAAAGGTAGAATCAACGAAAATTAACTATGGCAAATTAAATAAATCTTTAGAAAAAGAAAATTGGGAACAAGTTTTGAACTGTATTGATGCACAAGAAAGTTACAATAGATTTATAAACAAATTAAGTTTTTATATAAATGAAGCCACAGATAAAGTAAATATACGACAAAATAAAGTTCGCAAAATAAAGCCGTGGATTACAGTTGGTCTAATAAACTCTATTAAACATCGAGACAATCTAAAAAGAAGATTGACAAAGAATTTCTCAAATGAACTAAAAGCAGAATATACTGAATATAGAAACTTATTAAACAAGCTAATAAAAAATACAAAAAATCAATATTATAAAAATGAACTAAAAAACGCGAAGGGAAATTATAAAAGAATATGGGAAATTATAAATGAAGCATCAAATAGTACCCCCAAGAAAATTCAAACAGGAAATGTGGATATTTTTAACGATAAAGGGGACTTAGTAAAAGACAGTCAAGAAAAAGCAAATATTTTTAATAACTTTTTTATTAATATTGGGAAGAAAATGTCAACACAAATTGAAAGTAATAACAAAAATAATAATTGCTTACCAAATACTATTTTTACAAGTAAACATATTCAATCCACTCTTTTCCTCAGACCTGTAACTGAAAACGAAATAATAATAATTATTAATAAACTAAAAAATAGATCTGCAGCGGGCCCTGATAATATTTCTAGTGGACTAATAAAAGCAGTGCACATCAACTTACTAAAGCCTCTAAAATTTATAATAAATCTTGTTATTAAAACCGAAAAATTGCCAACACAATGGAAAGAATCGATAGTTACCCCAGTGTTTAAAGCAGGGGATCCAAAAAATCCAAATAATTATAGGCCCATATCACTAATAAATAATTTTGCAAAAATCTTTGAGCATTTTATTAAAAATCGTTTAATAGATTTTTTCAATAGTTTTAATGTGATTACAGAGAGACAATTTGGCTTTAAAAAGGACACCAGTACTGAAGATGCTGTTATTGATTTAATAAAGAACGTTGTGTATAACATAAATGACGATAAAAAATGTATTGCTGTGTTCCTGGATTTAGCCAAAGCGTTTGATACCGTCTCACATAATAACTTACTAGAACGCCTAAAACAATGTGGTATACGAGGACCTGCTTTTAATATTTTGGGTAACTATCTGTCAAATAGGACACAAAAGGTAAGAATTAATAATGTTCTTAGCGAAACATTGAAAATAGACATGGGGGTGCCACAAGGCACAGTTTTAGGTCCAATATTGTTCCTTGTGTACATAAACTCAATTGCCAATGTGTCGAATTTTGATGGACATATAGTATCCTACGCAGATGATACTGCTTTGATTTTTAAAGGAGACACGTGGACAAATACATTTTTAAAATCTGAGCTAAGTATATCTTCTATTTACAAATGGTTAAACTATAGTCTGCTTTCCTTAAATATTGATAAAACTAAATTGATGTCTTTTACTCTTTTGAAAAATGATCAACCCAAAACAGAAAATATATTTATACACAAAAGTAATTGTCTCAAAACAGAAAATTGTATGTGCCCTGTTATTAAAAAAACTAATAAAATTAAATACCTTGGTGTAATGATAGATCAGCATCTAAGATGGGATGAGCATATTATTTATATAAACAAACGCCTGAGACAATTAATACCTAAATTTTATTCTTTAAGAGAAATTTTAAATGAAAAAAATTTATCTATAATCTACAACGCTCTTGCTGAATCTATTTTACGATACTGTATTATAGCCTGGGGTGGCCTATCTAAAAACATCTTGAAAACGTTGCAAGTTACCCAGAATACATTAATAAAAATAATATTTAAGAAAAACAAACGTTATTCAACTGAAGCTTTGTATCGAGAATCCAGAATTTTAGATATAAAAAATCTATATACATATCAAAGTCTTGTATGGACGTTCAAATCACGTGATTACTTAAAAAATTACCATTGTTATGAAACAAGAACTCTCGATAATGCATCATTAAAGGTCCCATTATTTAGGAAAACCCATACGCAACATTTCGTATTTTATTTTGGCCCTATATTTTATAATATACTACCTATCAACCTAAAAAAAATAACAAATATCAATAAATTTAAAAAGGAAATTAAAATATATATTATAAAACACAAATATATATTTGACAATATCAGGTAACCTTATCAATCTACACTTACCTTTATGTATGTACGTATATATTCATGACGTTTTCTAATGCTCTTCTATATTATCAATATCTTCTAGTTAATATTTCATATTTAATACAAAACGTAATTTTATTTGTTAGTACTTCTTTATTTTTTTCCTCTTCTCTCTTTATTCTTTTCGCAGTTTGTCTTTAGTATTTTGCCGTAATTTCATCTAACTTCTAATATGAATAAGACATTGTCATATACTCATATATAGGTTAAATAAGCATTTATATAAATATAATAGTGTACGTGGGTGTGTGTTATGGTGGGTGTGTGTGTGTTTATGTGTATGTATATATGTATGTATATATACACATGTGTGAGCATCTCTTGCAATTAGAGCAGTTCTATCCCTCTTGGGAAGTTGCAAGGAACTTTACAAACAAGCACATCTAGTGCTTAGGTAATTTTCTTTGCAACATGCAATAAGTATGTGTTTTTTTTTTTATTTTAGTACATCTTGTCTATTGTACCTAAAATCGTATTGTACCTAAACTAATTTAACAATAAATTTCAATTTCAATTTCAATAACGCTTCTAATAAAACGGCTCCCAAAACTTAAAGTAAGTAAGACAACAAAGAAAATACACGCCAATTTAGAATGGGCTAAATTTATATTAACAATTCAGTAAAGAACGTAAACAAAAGTTTTATAAACAAACATTTAAAAACTATCGAAATATTATTAAAAATGAAATTAAACTAATTTCTTTCTTATTAGTAGGTACTTATTATATTAAATGTTCAAAATTTCTCCCTTCTTCATGAATACACATATTGTACCGTTTCAGTAACTCTTCATTGCAAACTTTTTGTAGCGCATGTCTATTTATAGCAGCAACACTTGCATACATTTTATTATACAAATCGGCCATATCCTCATTGGGTTCAATGTACACTACACTTTTTAAATACCCCCAAATGTAAAAATCTAATGGAGTCAAGTCAGGTGATCGTGCTGGCCATCTAACTACTCCATTAGTACCAATCCATCTCTGAGGGTACATTTCATTAAGACAATCTTTGACTAGTACTGAGTTATGGGGTGGTGCACCATCTTGGTGAAACCAAATATTCTCCTGGTTATGAGGGATAGTCTCTAATAATCCTGGCAATATATTTCTCAAAAATATCTCATATTTTCTTCCATTTAAAGTCCCATGGAATAGATATGGTCCAATAATATATGAATTTAATATTCCACACCACACGTTAACTCCAAAAGTTACCTGATTTCGGGTCATTCTCATCCATCTAGGATTATTTTGTGACCAGTATCGGCAGTTATGCTTACTCACAACTCCGTTGTTGTGAAAACGGCTTTCATCGCTCCAGAGCACATGTTTTAAAAAATTTGGGCATTCTTCAGAAAGAACTAAAAATTCAGCTAGAAAATGTTTTTTGTAAATTCTCTATACCATCAAAATTATTCACAAATTATTGTTTAATCACATGACTTATGTTTCAAGGTTCCAGCCATCAAAAAATAGTTTTGTATCGCAGCGCCATCTCTGTGTGCTGTTGAGGAAAAATTCTAATCACCGTTATTTAAACCTTTCTTTGGTATCAATCATCTGCCATTTACAAAAATAAAATATCTTTATTAATTTTAGAGATAATGGCCTGGGGACTTTTAACTGAAACATCCTGTATATATATATATATATATATATACAGATGGATCTAAACTGAAAGACAAAGTAGGCTGCGCAATTTTTTACCCACTTGAAAAAATAGTTATAAAACACAAGTTACCAACTAACATGTCTGTGTTCAGTGCAGAGCTCTTAGCAATAAGAGGAGCTTTCCAATTAAGTCTAAACTCTAACCAAAACAAATACACTATATTCACAGACTGCAAGAGTGTAATTGAAAAAATTAAAAATGTATCTTCAAACACCCACACAAATCATATAATTACTGAAAATTTAATAATTCATTATGAAGCGAGAAAGCAATCTAAAACTATACACTGCGTGGATCAGAGGACATTCAGGTTTGATAAATAACGAAATTGTCGACAAACTAGCAGAGGAAGCTACAGAACAAGGATTAATTATTTTAAACATCAGAACACCTAGAAATGACTTGTTTTTTACCCTGAAACAAAACACGAGAGAGTCTTGGCAACGTGAGTATGAAGAATCGGAAACAGTTTTATAAAAATATCCAACCGCAAAGTCCCACCACTCCATGGTTTAAACGCATAACGAACAGGCACTTCGTACAAATTATATGCCGAATAAGAAACAACCATGCCTCAATACAAAATGAGTATGACGGACAACGCACAATGCATATGTGACGAAATCGCTGACCCGCAGCATATTTTACTGGAATGTATTCTAGAAGAAGAAAATATCGATAAACTGTACAAAAAGTTAGTTAAAGAAAAAAATCAATTACCAGTGAACATATCTACATTACTCTCAGTGGAAAACAAAAAATCTTATTTCATATTATATGATTTTTTTAAAACACATTATAAACAAATTTAATTAGTGATTGTCAGTTAAATAATAGGTACAATAAAAATTAAATAAATAACAATAGGTTAAAATACTAACACCTTTTGTGTAACATCAACCGATGAAGAGCCTAATGTATATAAAGTAAGAAAAAAAAACAAACAAAAGACAAAAAACACAAAAAAGGCAATACAAAAAACAAAAACAAAAAAAACACAAAGAAAAAATACAAAGCACAAACAAAGAAAACAGATTATATCATAACACACATATACTAACAATACTAACAGTAATTAAATTATATTATCTTTAAGTTCAGAATATTAGAGAATTTTAAAAACAATGTATATACAGGGTGTAATCAGTTTCATGTCATGAACAAAAACTGGTAATGGGGACCGACTAGACAAACAAAAAACCTCTATGACCTTTCCTCTAGGGGTGTTGTAGTACCTAAAATTCTCAGCCCCAATTAAGTCCAAATTTTCCAAAAAGATTCGTTTAAAATTATCAAATCGATTGCCTGCGACAAAATCTATAAAAAAACATATCTGTCTATAACAATAGAAACAAATGAAAATATATTACCAGAAAATACTAGTAAATATTCAAACTTTTACAAAATACTTATCACAAATAAGTTTAAAACATATATCTTTCTTATATCAATTATAACAAAGAATATGCCCATTATGAACAGTACAACTGTTATCATAATGTTATTTTTAATTTAAATTACCCTGCTCAATGAAACCCAAAGATAATCAAAACAAAAGCACTTACCGATATAGCAGTAACACAAAACTTTAGAACATCCACAGACACGTGTTTCGGCATCTATGCCTCTTCGGTGCGGCTTTTTCTAAAGTTCACAATCAACTGAAATATGTAAGCAAATACTCGTGTTACAACTATCAAAGGATTACCAGAACAGGATATTAAAAATTAAAATTAGATTATAGGAAATTCCCCGTAAAGGGATAATTATCAATATAATTATATGCAAATGCAACTTCCTGGAACTGTAAAAGCTCTATAACAATAGAAACAAATGAAAATATATTACCAGAAAATACTAGTAAATATTCAAACTTTTACAAAATACTTATCACAAATAAGTTTAAAACATATATCTTTCTTATATCAATTATAACAAAGAATATGCCCATTATGAACAGTACAACTGTTATCATAATGTTATTTTTAATTTAAATTACCCTGCTCAATGAAACCCAAAGATAATCAAAACAAAAGCACTTACCGATATAGCAGTAACACAAAACTTTAGAACATCCACAGACACGTGTTTCGGCATCTATGCCTCTTCGGTGCGGTTTTTTCTAAAGTTCACAATCAACTGAAATATGTAAGCAAATACTCGTGTTACAACTATCAAAGGATTACCAGAACAGATATTAAAAATTAAAATTAGATTATAGGAAATTCCCCGTAAAGGGATAATTATCAATATAATTATATTGATATATATATAATTATATTGATAATTATCCCTAATTATATTGATAATTATCCCTTTACGGGGAATTTCCTATAATCTAATTTTAATTTTTAATATCCTGTTCTGGTAATCCTTTGATAGTTGTAACACGAGTATTTGCTTACATATTTCAGTTGATTGTGAACTTTAGAAAAAGCCGCACCGAAGAGGCATAGATGCCGAAACACGTGTCTGTGGATGTTCTAAAGTTTTGTGTTACTGCTATATCGGTAAGTGCTTTTGTTTTGATTATCTTTGGGTTTCATTGAGCAGGGTAATTTAAATTAAAAATAACATTATGATAACAGTTGTACTGTTCATAATGGGCATATTCTTTGTTATAATTGATATAAGAAAGATATATGTTTTAAACTTATTTGTGATAAGTATTTTGTAAAAGTTTGAATATTTACTAGTATTTTCTGGTAATATATTTTCATTTGTTTCTATTGTTATAGAGCTTTTACAGTTCCAGGAAGTTGCATTTGCATATAATTATATTGATAATTATCCCTTTACGGGGAATTTCCTATAATCTAATTTTAATTTTTAATATCCTGTTCTGGTAATCCTTTGATAGTTGTAACACGAGTATTTGCTTACATATTTCAGTTGATTGTGAACTTTAGAAAAAGCCGCACCGAAGAGGCATAGATGCCGAAACACGTGTCTGTGGATGTTCTAAAGTTTTGTGTTACTGCTATATCGGTAAGTGCTTTTGTTTTGATTATCTTTGGGTTTCATTGAGCAGGGTAATTTAAATTAAAAATAACATTATGATAACAGTTGTACTGTTCATAATGGGCATATTCTTTGTTATAATTGATATAAGAAAGATATATGTTTTAAACTTATTTGTGATAAGTATTTTGTAAAAGTTTGAATATTTACTAGTATTTTCTGGTAATATATTTTCATTTGTTTCTATTGTTATAGAGCTTTTACAGTTCCAGGAAGTTGCATTTGCATATAATTATATTGATAATTATCCCTTTACGGGGAATTTCCTATAATCTAATTTTAATTTTTAATATCCTGTTCTGGTAATCCTTTGATAGTTGTAACACGAGTATTTGCTTACATATTTCAGTTGATTGTGAACTTTAGAAAAAGCCGCACCGAAGAGGCATAGATGCCGAAACACGTGTCTGTGGATGTTCTAAAGTTTTGTGTTACTGCTATATCGGTAAGTGCTTTTGTTTTGATTATCTTTGGGTTTCATTGAGCAGGGTAATTTAAATTAAAAATAACATTATGATAACAGTTGTACTGTTCATAATGGGCATATTCTTTGTTATAATTGATATAAGAAAGATATATGTTTTAAACTTATTTGTGATAAGTATTTTGTAAAAGTTTGAATATTTACTAGTATTTTCTGGTAATATATTTTCATTTGTTTCTATTGTTATAGAGCTTTTACAGTTCCAGGAAGTTGCATTTGCATATAATTATATTGATAATTATCCCTTTACGGGGAATTTCCTATAATCTAATTTTAATTTTTAATATCCTGTTCTGGTAATCCTTTGATAGTTGTAACACGAGTATTTGCTTACATATTTCAGTTGATTGTGAACTTTAGAAAAAGCCGCACCGAAGAGGCATAGATGCCGAAACACGTGTCTGTGGATGTTCTAAAGTTTTGTGTTACTGCTATATCGGTAAGTGCTTTTGTTTTGATTATCTTTGGGTTTCATTGAGCAGGGTAATTTAAATTAAAAATAACATTATGATAACAGTTGTACTGTTCATAATGGGCATATTCTTTGTTATAATTGATATAAGAAAGATATATGTTTTAAACTTATTTGTGATAAGTATTTTGTAAAAGTTTGAATATTTACTAGTATTTTCTGGTAATATATTTTCATTTGTTTCTATTGTTATAGAGCTTTTACAGTTCCAGGAAGTTGCATTTGCATATAATTATATTGATAATTATCCCTTTACGGGGAATTTCCTATAATCTAATTTTAATTTTTAATATCCTGTTCTGGTAATCCTTTGATAGTTGTAACACGAGTATTTGCTTACATATTTCAGTTGATTGTGAACTTTAGAAAAAGCCGCACCGAAGAGGCATAGATGCCGAAACACGTGTCTGTGGATGTTCTAAAGTTTTGTGTTACTGCTATATCGGTAAGTGCTTTTGTTTTGATTATCTTTGGGTTTCATTGAGCAGGGTAATTTAAATTAAAAATAACATTATGATAACAGTTGTACTGTTCATAATGGGCATATTCTTTGTTATAATTGATATAAGAAAGATATATGTTTTAAACTTATTTGTGATAAGTATTTTGTAAAAGTTTGAATATTTACTAGTATTTTCTGGTAATATATTTTCATTTGTTTCTATTGTTATAGAGCTTTTACAGTTCCAGGAAGTTGCATTTGCATATAATTATATATCTGTCTATTTTCATAAATAATACTAAAAACTCAATAACTTCCGTTGTATTCAAATTCAAACTCTCCGAAACTCGAGTATATCACTAAAATCATGCAAAGAACCTATTTCAATCAAAAAACGCAATAGCAAAATTTTAATTTTCTCTCAAGTTACAAAACTTTCGAAAGTACCCCTAATCTATCTCGTCGCCGTCGATACGTATAGCCTTCCGCTTAATAAACAACATCTAAATACAATCCAGTCATTCTGAAGCTCACTAATATTCACCAAATTTAACATACATTAAGAATTGCTCAAAAAACAATAATACTCAGATTTCATTTTATTCAAATTTCATTACTAAAATTCGAAAGTACCCCGCGTATTACACATTCAAATCCATCATCGCCGTCGCCGTGTCAACGGATCCACGCAAGTCGCGCTATTCACAACAGTATCTTTATTCCAAATTTCATGCGGACGAATTGCGAATTGTCCGCATAAATCCATTTGCTCACGCGCACCACGCACGGAGTAGAGTCTCTCTTTTATTTCAATTACGTAAATTAACGTAATCAGTTTCCGAATAGATACGAGCACCGTTCTAAGACATTGATGACTCACACCGGCCTACATGCATTTAGTCACGTAGGCCATCGTTTCTTATTGGTGAAAAATGATGTCATATTATGTCACGATGCTACGTCACTTCCGTGTTCTGGAATTCCCCACTAGTATAAAAGCCACCGAGAGCGTGCAGTAGGCAGGCAGTATCTCCACATCTCCGCGCTACTCTCTCTCCGGGTTGCTCTCAAAAAATTAACCCTCGCGTCCAGTGACTTTTAAATAGTTGAATTTTTTATAAAAATACCAGTGTACAAATTTTAATAATAAGTGTTTCTACAAATAAATCCAAGACTGTACTATCATTAATAAATAACTTTTATACTTTTCGTCGTTATCTCATAATTCGTCGTTTTATTTAACAAATACTAAACAACCAGTGTAATCGAAGCCTACCTGAATATTAGTCCAAGACTCAGAGCCTCAAAAGAGCTAGCTGGCGCCCATCATGAAATAAATTTGCTAGCCATCATACTACCAGTCGTACTCTAAGCCCGAGACGACCCATACCAAAAAATATACTTCAAAAAATTCTAAAATCCAAAAACCCAAGGACGCGTCAGGCACGTGTGTTTCTTGGACATTGCTCACCAACGCGGGACAATTAAATCAAACAAACCAATAATTATTTAAGTCAAGAGTAAGTGGGCACGCTTAATTCTTGGACATGTCTCCCAACTAAGGGGCGTTCAAAAGTGCAACGTTCAAAAGTGCCAGAAGAAAGAAGCATAAACCAGTAGAGCGGTGAATTGTTAAAAGCATTTTTGAACTGAGTAGGGAGTGCCTAGACAAGGAACCAAACTTTACGAGAAGAAATCGACACGCGCTTTTGGAATTTTTTACCATGGAAACTTACGAGGACTTGATGCGACAAAGACAAAACGTCGATGGACCAGGCCCGTTCACTCGTGATAGAGAGGCAACTGCGAACATCGTCAACGTAGGCATGCATGATAAAATCTACCCTTCTCATGTTAGAGAAACTTACCCACAACCAACACCAGAACAAAATATATCAGGTAGGCAAATTTTTTCAACACCTCAACCACAAAATATTCAGCAAACTTCGTTCTTAAACACAGTCGAGTTAAATCAAGTTTTAGCAGGTATGTCACAAGCTTTTCAACAAGCAATGCAGTCAGTAATAAATCAAAACCCGCAAGGGAAACCAGATAAAATATTACAGTCAATTCAAAATTCCCCTAGTTATATGTTTCAAGGGCTAGAACACGAGAGTGCTAGAACTTTCATAAATAAAATCGAAGATTATTTTTTCAAATATAATATTCAAGAAGATAGCGAAAAACTCTTAATCGTTACTTCTCAACTTAGAGGCCAAGCCAAAGAATGGTATGAGCCGCATAAAAATCTCATTTATAACTACTCAACATTCAAATTACGCTTGTGTCAAACGTTTGATTCTATGGCCAGAAGGGCTCACGCAGAATATCTTCTACATAATAAATCGCAACAAAAAGGTGAATCTGTAACTATTTTTATTTCCAAGAAAATCGGCCTTTTCAATCGCGTCGATCCCGCTAGACCAGCATTAGAACAAGCACATTGCATTTATCGTCAACTAATACCCGAAATTAAATCGCAAATACGCTACAGAGACTTCGCAACGCCCGAAGAATTATTACAAATCGCCGCAGAAATCGAAGAAAGCATATCAGAATTTCAATCTTTTCAACGTAAATCATCGAACACTAGTAATAACTTTAATAATTATAATCAAAACTCAAACGCAACCCGGAGACAAAACTATAATCGATCTACATCACCGCCAAATCAATTAGCTATTCAGTCAGGTCCGGATTCAGGAAATTCCGCACTCGTACCAAGAATTTGCCAGGAGTGGCATTGGTTACGAGAGTGTCCAAGGAATCCCTATTTCCAGAACGGACAGAATCAGGGAAACGATCAGAGGACCGGCGCCCCTCGCCACTACAACAATTAATTCATTCCACGGCGACCGGTCCACCACTTTCATCATCAATCACAAATTCATCCACCATACCGTTTCAACCTCATGAAACCTCATCAGATCAGTACGGCAATGTAATCGATATTTCTACGTTATTTGCTGAACCAACTGTAACGAATCACGCTTCGTTGCAATCCCTCACCATCCCCGCTTCATTTAGTCAACCCCTGGGTCCTACGCCAGGTCAAGCTTTCGCAAATCACGCTTTGCATCGCCGACCCCTGGGTACTTCGTCAGGTTAGACTTCCTCATCCGCTTCTGAAGGTCACGCCCCCAGGCAGCCATCCATGTTCAGTCAACCCCTGGGTTCTAAGCCAGGTCAAGCTTTCGCAAATCCCGCTTTGCATCGCTGACCCCTGGGTACTTCGTCAGGTCAGACTTCTTCACTCGTCTCTGAAGGTCACGCCCCCAGAAAATCATTAATCACAAACCCCGCTTCATTCAGTCAACCCCTGGGTTCCACGCCAGGTCAGACTTCTTTACCAGCAACCGAAGGTCACGCCCCCAGTTCGCTGCCAAAAATACAGTTCAAAGGTCACGCCCCCGAACAAACATCCACGACATCCATGAGAAATTTTCTTTCCTTCACAAACAACACGCATCGAGTTTTGCCCAGAATTCCTATAAAGGTCAATGGTATAGACGTTAAATACATACATACATACATACATACATACATACATACATACATACATACATACATACATACATACATACATACATACATACATACATACATATTTTGTTGATACTGGAGCTGCTAGCAACGTGATAAAACAAGGACTTATAGATCTGGACCTTAGGAACAATAATTCAACAATTTTTACAATGGCATGTGGAGGACAAAACATTTATTCGACAGACAATGTCAATCTGGAACTTGAGATCCAAGGAGGGCGAATCCATGAAGAATTCGCAGTAATCCAAAACTTGAATGAGGATTTAATTCTAGGCGCGCCGTTCCTGGAGAACGAGGGATTTCACCTGAACTATGAGCGGAAGTGCTTATATGTAGGGAGGACATCTAGAAAAACGATCTATTGGGACCAAGAAGAAAGATACATTGACCCCTCTGCTAGCCTGAGTGAAAAGATAATTATACCACGCGAAGCCGATGCACATTTACGACCTACTTTCAACAACTACGCAGACATCTTTAGTGACAAGCCAACCAAAGGCGCCACGACGACAACTACCAAACATGCTATTCAACTCTCCGATAAGAATGTCGTACATCAAAAATGCTATCCCATGTCACCCCATAAAAAGAAAAATATATTTCACGAACCCATTATTGTAAAGATTCCAAGAATAGAACCAAGATTTTGCCCAGATTACAGAAAATTAAATTTCAAAAGGAAAAAGAAACTAGTCGACATTCAAGCCGATTATGACGACCCCGATGGTGACAACCTTATTCCCGAACCAGTCGAGCCAAATTTACCGCCAACCTACCCTATACCCATCGTTCCCGATCCTCCTCCTCCACCTATGTTTACAGATATTGCCGAACCCTCAGCAGTACTACCGGCACCAGAGAAAGAGTATCAACCAGAAATTATGGTAGATCCCGGACCTTCTACCTCTGAGAGCCAACCAGATATCCACTCCGACATTGTCATCCTCAACAAAAACGAGCTCCCGTCGAAAAACGAAGACGAGCCAGAATTGTTATTGAAGACGAATAAAAAATTGTATGTATCTAACCTAGTTTAAGGATATTCATTATTAATCTATTCATATGATGAAAATTTAAATGATTATTTAAATTTCAAAAATATGTATACTCGCATTACTGTTTATGTTCAGATTTGTCTTCTTTGAAAAATCAGAAGTTTTATTTTTCGTTTCCTATTTTCTTATAAAGCCACTAGAATTATTGCTCTTCTTTATTATTTATTTGACAATACCATTTTAATTTACACATTATTAGAATAAATTATTTTATTTATCGTTATTAATTCAATTCACTCAGTTATTTTTATTATCTTTTAAAATAAATCACTTTTCTTTTTATTCATATTCGTCATTATAACCAAACAAAAATATTCTCACAAAATGGTTTCACAGATCTCAAAACTGACCTATAATATTTATTTTCCATTATTCTATATATGTATTTAATATCATACTTATTTTATTGTATTAGTATAAGATTCATATTTTCAAATTATTCCATGTACAAAACTCAACTATTCCAAAACATCACTCTACGGTCAGGGGGGTGTTGTAGTACCTAAAATTCTCAGCCCCAATTAAGTCCAAATTTTCCAAAAATATTCGTTTAAAATTATCAAATCGATTGCCTGCGACAAAATCTATAAAAAAACATATCTGTCTATTTTCATAAATAATACTAAAAACTCAATAACTTCCGTTGTATTCAAATCCAAACTCTCCGAAACTCGAGTATATCACTAAAATCATGCAAAGAACCTATTTCAATCAAAAAACACAATAGCAAAATTTTAATTTTCTCTCCAGTTACAAAATTTTCGAAAGTACCCCTAATCTATCTCGTCGCCGTCGATACGTATAGCCTTCCGCTTAATAAACAACATCTAAAATACAATCCAGTTATTCTGAAGCCCACTAATATTCACCTAATTTAACATACATTAAGAATTGCTCAAAAAACAATAATACTCAGATTTCATTTTATTCTAATTTCATTACTAAAATTCGAAAGTACCCCGCGTATTACACTCATTCAAATACATCATCGCCGTCACCGTGTCAACGGATCCACACAAGTCGCGCTATTCACAACAGTATATATATATACATACATACATACATACATACATACATACATACATACATACATACATACATACATACATACATACATACATACATACATACATACATACATACATACATACATACATACATACATACATACATACATACATACATACATACATACATACATACATACATACATACATACATACATACATACATACATACATACATACATACATACATACATACATACATACATACATACATACATACATACATACATACATACATACATACATACATACATACATACATACATACATACATACATACATACATACATACATACATACATACATACATACATACATACATACATACATACATACATACATACATACATACATACATACATACATACATACATACATACATACATACATACATACATACATACATACATACATACATACATACATACATACATACATACATACATACATACATACATACATACATACATACATACATACATACATACATACATACATACATACATACATACATACATACATACATACATACATACATACATACATACATACATACATACATACATACATACATACATACATACATACATACATACATACATACATACATACATACATACATACATACATACATACATACATACATACATACATACATACATACATACATACATACATACATACATACATACATACATACATACATACATACATACATACATACATACATACATACATACATACATACATACATGTTATATTAAAAAATAACAGTACGACACTGAGTTATAAGTAAGCTTCTTAGTAGTATCAAATTACATAATGTTGATAACGACTTCTCTTGGTAATTGCTTATCTCACATATCATATTTCACACATTGTTATACTTCCATTCTCACAGTAAAGCCAAATTGCAAAATTGCTTTTCCTTTGTTTAACGTCTAGCTGACAAAGCTTTTGAAATATTATAAATATGACCAGCAGACGATTTTGTAGCCAGTATTATACTCACATTCACATTAAACTTTTAAACTTACAATTGTACAATTTATTCAGAGTCATCGATGACTCCAAATTAATTAAATAAATATTTTTTTAAAAGTCAAATCCAAAGAATCAAATATAACAGTGGCGCAGTCGTACCGGATCTAGAAAACGCACAAGTTCGGGAGCCTAACTTCTGGTAAACGTGTCCGAGAGGAACAAGGAGTTCATCTGCAGAAGGTGCCTAACCCACGGAAAAGAGCCAGAAGAACAAGGAGACCTTCCTAGCTGTGACGGTGGATCCCAATCCTTCAACTAGAGAAAGAACCTACCAATGGAAATATTAATGTAAGTCATTTTAAGAATCATCTCGTTTTATTTTATTATTTTTTCACAATTATTTTATAAAAGTGCTATATACACTCAGCGAACAAAATACAGTTCTATTATCAAATAATTTTTCCTTGACAAAATAAACGCGACAAGTTTAATTTAATTTTAATTAGCCATAAGAAACGTATTATACTGCTAATACGTCACCGTGTATTATACAGTTAATACACAAATTACTGAAGAAAAAAAACAATTTTCCAGCTAACTTTTTACAATCACAGTTTAACATTTAATTTAATTTTTGAACTTTCCAAATAAAAGCAACAATGCCAGAAACACAAACTACACAAACAGTACAAAGTGCAAGGATAGAGCAAATTGAGCCTTACAAGCTCTCTGAAATTTTTTCTGTCATACCGGAATTCGATGGCAATGCCATTAATTTACAAACATTTTTAAACTCTTGGATTTATGCACAAGGCATGGCAATAAATGATCAAAAGATATTACTAACTCTCCACATTAAAAATAAATTGCGCGGCAGAGCTGCCGAATTAATAAACTCCCGCAACCCCGATACATGGGCAGAAATAAGAGTCTTGCTCGAAACTCATTTCGGAGACTCTCGCGACTTGACCTCTTTAATTCAAGATTTGCAGCGTATTCACCAAATGCCAGGTGAATCTGCATTAACTTTTGTTGCGCGTCTACAGACGCATAATGCGAAAATGCATGCGGCTATTCAGAAGCAACGTCTATCTGGAGAACAAAAACAATCGCAATCGGATTTAATAGAAACTATGACCCTGAACACTTTGTTGACGGGTTTAGAGTCAAAATTAGGGCAAATAATACGTGCTGGAAACCCAACAAGTATGTTACAGGCAATAAATAGGATTAGAAGAGAATTACAACTCTCTTATTTTGAATCCCAAAAATATTCCAAAAATAATAATAATGCTAGAATTATACTGCTAATTCTCAGATGCCGCAAGAGAATTATACTGCTAATTCTCACTTGCCGCAGGAGGATTATGAGAATGAGATTAAACATTCTATTGATACGAACGATTCTAAACCGGTTTTTACAAAATCTTATCGCTATCCTCATGTTCACAAAGAGGAAGTTAAAACTCAGGTCTCTAAAATGCTAGACCAAGGTATAATCAGACCATCAATTTCACCCTGGTCATCCCCGGTTTGGGTTGTACCTAAAAAACTTGACGCCTCCGGTAAACAAAAATGGCGAGTCGAAGTAGACTACAGAAAACTTAACGAACTGACTATTGACGACAAATATCCGCTTCCAAATATTTCGGACCTTCTTGATCAATTAGGCAAGTGCCAATATTTTACCACGTTAGATCTTGCCTCCGGATTCCATCAAATCGAAATCGACGCGAAAGATATTCAAAAAACTGCTTTCACAGTAGAAAATGGCCATTTTGAATTTGTACGAATGCCATTTGGACTGAAAAATGCTCCATCAACATTTCAAAGAGTGATGGACAACATTTTGTTAGGTATCCAAAACGAACGGTGTCTCGTCTACATGGATGACATTATTATCTATTCTCCTACCATTCATGACCACATTTCGCGATTAACGGAAGTATTCAAACGTTTACAAAAAGCCAATCTCAAAATTCAACCAGACAAATGCGAATTTTTACGCAAGGAAGTTGCATATTTGGGCCATCTTATTACTAAAGACGGTGTAAAACCAAATCCCGCTAAAGTTGACGCGATTCTAAATTTTCCTCAACCGAGAAACCCTAAGGAAATAAAATCATTCCTAGGCTTAGCTGGATATTACCGACGTTTTATCCCTAACTTTTCAAAGATATCTAAACCTTTAACAAAATTATTACAAAAAGACATACTTTTCGACTTTGACAATGATTGCTTAAACTCCTTCGAAAATTTTAAACGAGCGTTAACAACAACTCCGATTCTTATTTATCCAAATTTTGACGACGTTTTCATCCTAACTACTGATGCTAGCGCATTTGCCATTGGTTCCGTGCTCTCGCAAGGAAATATAGGCAAAGATTTACCAATAGCTTATGCATCTCGAACTTTATGCGCGGCGGAGACTAAGTATTCAACGATAGAGCGCGAGCTATTAGCTATAGTATGGTCAGTAAAACACTTTAGACCATATCTATTCGGCAGAAAGTTCAAGTTAGTAACCGATCATCGACCACTTACCTGGCTATTTTCGATAAAAGACCCAGGAAGCAGACTTGCACGTTGGCGACTTAAATTAGAAGAATACGACTATGAAATTATTTACAAACCCGGCAAAACCAATAAAAACGCGGACGCGCTATCGCGAGTTAAAATCAATCACTTTTCGGAATGTTCCAAATTTTACTCAAAAATTCTAGCCGCGAACGAGGACGACGAATCAGAAGATGACGAACCAAACAATGACGAAAACCCGAACAATAACAACAAAATCACTAAAGAACAAATCTCTCAAGAATTTGATATCTTTTGTAATTTGTATAAGACAAAATCCTTAATAGATTATTCTAAAATTCAAATTTCAAACAGACAACTTCTAGACAAGGAACACAAAAATATTATAACATTCTTTCAACAAAATAAATTAGAAGATTTGCATCACAAAATCATTGAGGACATGTTCGAAGAACACCCCGAATTTTTTAATAACACTATTAATATTGTCTCAAGCAAATCGGTCAGGCATAGAAAATATTTTATTGTTCCTTTACCTTTTGATGTAGATTCAATAAACGAACATTTATTCATGGTATTGTACAAAAGACAAGACATTTTGGATCTTTCTAAAACATACTATGTAGAAAATAATTTAGATCTTCCAACACTCGAAATGCTATCTTTTATTTTTGCAGAAAAAGACTTGAAAATAGTTATCTGTCAAAATATTGTTAAAACCCCCGCTGAAGACGAAATTCCAATTATTTTAGATCAAAATCATTCAGGTAAAAATAACTTACACCGTGGTATTAATGAAACTATTAGAAGGATTAGAGTAAAGTACAATTGGCGAGGCTTAACTAAAGACGTAGAAAACTTTATAAAAAATTGCGAGACATGCGAAAAAACTAAAGTCTGTCGTAAAAATCTTAACAACCCTCTGGTAATTACCGAGACCCCAAAAACACCATTCGAAAGAATAAATGTTGATCTATTCGAATTTCCCACGCGAAACTACGCTGTTACAATTCGCGACGAATTAACCAAATTTACTCAAGCCTATGCTGTTCCGGATAAATCCGCGAAATCAGTTGTAAATACCTTATTGCTATATTTTCAACACTATGGTACCCCGTTGAGAATTCATTGCGATTACGGCGGTGAGTTTGATAACAAATTATTAAAAGATCATTGTACGCTCTATGACATAAAATTAACATACTCAAGCGTAGGACATCCCCAATCCAACGGATCCCTCGAGCGATTTCACGCTACATTAGCCGAAATGATAAGAGGCCACAAAACTGAAAATCCGAATGAACATCCTTTCACAATATTACCATACGCAATCATTTGCTATAACAATTCGGTTAACAAAACACACGGCTTCACACCGTACGAACTCATTTTCGGACATACGTCTATTAGACCGCCCGAAACTTTGTACAACCAAAAAGAATTAATAACGAAATATATAAGAGATTTAAACAACAGAATATCTCACTATTATAAAATCTCACTATTATAAAATCTCAAAAGGAGAAAGCGAAAGTTCGCTTTGACAGAAATGTCCCAAAAAATCGACCTGAATACAACGTTGGTGATAAAGTATATGTGAAAGATTCTCAAATTAAAAACAAACTTCAAAATAAATTTAACGGTCCTTTTAAAATCATAGAAATATTCCAAAATTCTGCTACCTTATTAAATCTTGAAACAAATCAAGAAACTAAAGTAAATTTCGATATAATTAAACCATATACTGAAAATTAAATTTATTTTCAGGTTTATCCTGCTGTTCGGATCAGCACTCGCACAATATAAAATAATACCAATAAATAACACTGTTGGTGTATTTTACCACAAAGACACGAACATCGTAGTGACAAACGAAAAATGGACATTACTGGTACATAAAAACATATCATCCCTTAAACTAGCCTTCGATAAGAACCAACGAATTTTAGATACGATTTTCAACACTCTGCTCATCAAAAAATGATCACTTTCAGAAGCGAAGTCAAAACAAATCTTAACCTTCTAACACAAATTTCCAAAACTATAGAGTCTAAATTTGATGAAGTATTTCTAGACACGAAGAGATATAAACGTGGAATATTAAATGGTATCGGCACAATTTTCAAATCAATAACTGGAAATCTAGACGCCGAAGATGGCGAATATTACGCTAATTGCATTAATAAATTAAATAACGACGAACATCAGTTAGAAAATTTAATAAAAAACCAAATTTCAGTCACAACATCGGTAATCAAAAATTTCAATTCAACCATTCAAAAATTGCAAATTGACGAAGAAACATTTATAATAATAATAATAATAATAATAATAATAATATCTTTATTTCCATAGACTTTTACAAGTATCGGAATATAGTCATAAAAGCTAATATATAAATATCTACACATATATTTACGTAGGTAGGCTTACATATTGTATGTAGAAAAGTAATCAAAAAACGCACATTTAAAAGTAAAGAACAAGACACATTTTCGTACGCACAAACAATACATAAGTTGAAAGTCATATAATATATTCACATATGGAAAAGCAAAGCACGATTAATAAATAATAAATTAGGATATAACCCGGTCATTGAATATTTAGGTTAGCACTGAAGTACTCTTCCACCGAATAAAATGCGTTTTTAAGCAAAAGGGATTTAACTTATTTTTTAAACAATGGAATAACATTAATTATTTTAATATGAATTGGTAATTTGTTAAATAGTTTTATTGCCATTAGTTTGGGACCTTTTGCTACACTGGATAAGGTATGACCTGGTATATTTAAATTATAGTTTGGTCTTAGATTAATACCATTAGGAGAGATTCGCCCATTGAATTGGTCAGAATGTTCCCTTATATATAAAACGCAGTTTAAAATATAAAGGCATGGAACAGTTAAAATTCCTAATTCAATAAAAATACTTTTACATGAGTATCTAGGTAGTTTAAAGCACATTGTGCGAACTATTTTTTTTTTGAGTGTAAATACTTCGCTGGACCGTGCGCAGTTACCCCAGCATATATTGCAATAATTCAGACAAGACTGAATATGAGCAAAGTAGTACATCATTAGTATGTTTAGGGTTACAGAACGGCGTAGTTTCCAGATGACAAAACAATGGGTAGCCAACTTACCAACTACATAATCGATATGAGCTTCCCATTTTAATCAAGGATCCATATAAACTCCTAGGAACTTGACTGTAATGTTTTGTTTTACGGAGCTATTATCTGTTTTAACTAACAGGCTGTAATCAAGTTTCGTAGGTGAAAAGACTAGAAGGTCAGTTTTGGAATTATTCAGGAACAGACCAGAGGTAGCACAATAGTTTTGCATAGACTTTACAGTGCGACTAGCTTTACTGCTAAGCTCATTAATACTGCTGGAGTCGACTGCCATAGTGGAATCGTCAGCAAACAGCGTTATGACGACATCTGTCATGTACTGTGTAATATTGTTTATAAATATAAGAAATAGAAGCGGTCCCAGAATACTCCCCTGAGGAACACCAGTCGACACATTTAAAGGGCTGGATTTGTAGGTTTTACCGACATCTTTTATTACAACAGATTGGGTTCTCCCGTTTAAATAGGATTTGATCCAACTTAAGGCTGGGCCGCGGATTCCATAATTGAAAAGTTTATTTACCAGTAGGTTGTGATCGACGGTATCGAAAGCACGCGTTAGGTCGAAGAATAAACATGCCGTCTTTGACCTGTTCTCAAAATTATCTAAAATATAATTACAAAGTGATAACACGGCATCTTTGGTTGCGAGACCTTTCCGAAAACCAAATTGACGTTCAGACAATAAATTTTGTTTGATTATAAATTCATTCAGTCTAATATAATAAGATTTTTCAAGAATTTTAGAAAAAGCTGATAAAAGCGAAATACCTCTATAATTTGAAATGATTGACTTGTCATTTTTTTTATGAATAGGCAGGACTAACGCGTTTTTTAGGTTAGCTGGAAATACACCTTCTGTGGAAGATAAATTGACAAGATAAGCCAACGGTTCAGCTATAAATTCGGCTACTTTTATTAGAAGCGAGCACGGAATTTCGTCCTCTCCCGATGAATTTTTAGTTGATACTGACTTAATTATATCTAGCAATTCCGTTGCGTTGTATGGACGCAAAAAAATTGACCTATTATTAAATATTTGTTTGTCATCGTTCGAAGGGGACATGTTGTCAGTCATGGTTTTTACGGAATTTATAAAAAAATTATTGAAGGCGTTTGCTGCAGCGGAAAAATTGTCAACGTTATTGCCATTCTGATCAACAAACTGCTTGGGTAATTGGTTATTTTGACTTTTTTGATTAATTATTTGCCAGGCTACCTTTGATTTGTTACTCGAGTTGATGTACATGATCTCATTATAATTTCTTTTAGCTTGCTCAATTTTGTCTCGATGGTTTTCTTTTAAAATTTTATACCTAAGTAATACCTCATTGTCTCTTGTAAATTTGTAGCATTGGTGAAGGTCCCTTAAAAAAATTCCTTCATTAATAATGTCATTGTTTATCCAAGGAGCCCTGCGCCTCTGCCTTTTTTTAATTTTACAGTATTCTAACGGGAAAGCGTCATCCATTAGTTTCAAGAACGTCTTATAAAATTTGTTAAAATTGTACTCACATCCGTCATTATCATTAAAATACCACTTTTCTTGGGAGAGTAAATGTTTAAAGTAAATTTGATGTTCAGCATTGTTAAAGAAACGCTTTAAGTGGTAGGAGCATTGATCTTCATTATCATTTAATTTACAACAGTACGAAATTGATTGCATAAAATGGTCAGATAAGTCCGTGTAAATAACTTTTGGATTTAAACATTGAATATTGACATTAGAGAAAATGTTATCTATGATTGTTTTAGAATCACCCTGTATCCGCGTGTATTCCGTGATACATTTAATTAACCCATAACAACCTAATTATATCATAATTTTTTTGCATGAATATTTTGCACATTGTCATCAAAGTTAAAGTTAAAAATAAACGTCGGGGAGGTACTTTTGTAGATAGTGTTCAGTAAAGCGTTTATATTCGATATGAAGTAATCGGCATCCGTGGTTCTGGTAGAGGGTGACCTATAAAAACAGCCAACTGTAATGTAACAACCTTCTAGCGATAATTCAATTAAAGCGTACTCGAATAATTTTTCAATCTTATTCACATTACAAGTTTTAATCTTAAAATTTATTTGATTATTGATAAATATTGCAACTCCTCCAGATCTATAACTACTCCTACAGAAAAAATCGGTTAGCTTATAATTTAACAGTTTCAGTGTGCGTATTTCACTTTCATTTAAATTAATTTCGGATACACATATAATTTCAGGTTTATCAAGACTTTCCAATAAGACTTCAAACTCCTCCAATTTACTACGTAAACTTCTGACATTCAAATGACAAATTCTTAAGTTATAGAGATTTCTATTGTTCATGACAGTGTCTTTTGCTCGGTTTTCTATTTTACCATACAAATCAGCTTCATCTAATTTGTTTAATAGGGGTAGTACATTTCCATTACACTGTCCTGTGTTTTTGTCACCTACATTGACATATCTAATTGAGACAGTCTGGGGTATAAAAAATTTTTTTGATCGACATTTTTACAAGTATTATTTGAATATAGATTATTTGAAATTTGACTGAATACATTGTCTATAGTTTTATTTAAAACAGGTTGGATCTCAATAATGTCACAATCTGTTTTATTCAAAGTTATATCTAAGCTTGCTGTTAAGGGTTTTATGGGAATAATATTTCGATTTAGACTTGTGCTATTAAACAATATAAATCTCTTGATTTTATAACATGCATTAATTTTAGATTGTCTATAATTTCTGCTAATTAGTTGATTTTTATATTCTATTGTTACATTTTAATTCCACTTTTGGAACTTGTCAATTTCGATACTAATAATATAATTGTAGTCGTAAACACCACATTGGGTTATGATTAATAAATTGGTGAATTTGCTTATAGGCAATAGCTTTTTTATACACGATTTAAGAGATGTAGAATTTGGGATACAACCATCATTAAACATCAGAATTACATAATCATTAGAACTATAGTCAATTGTTTGCGCAAATATATCGGAGGTTAGATTAGCAATATAAGCGTTTGATTTTATTATACTTTCAACAGAATATACAGAATTGTCCAATAAGTCAAGTAATATTGACGCACAGTTTTTACCAAGTTGATTTGCCACTATAAGTACCTTTTTCTTCTCATATGGTTTGATGTTATGATGAGCAGTGGTAGCCAACCTGGGATTTGTTACAGGGTCCAATGGCATCACTTGGTTATCCTTTGGTTCACGGCTTTCGTTAATACTTGTTGCAATTTTGCCACTGTTGCATTGCAAGTCGGCATCACATCTATTTCCATTTAATTTAGATTTAAATTCTTTAACTTTTCTTCCTTCAATTTGACTCCTATTTCCTTTAGATTTTAGTACAGTTTCTTCTGTTTGCGTATTTACGTCCTGCTTATGTATAAGGATTGATTGCGTGGCCACATTTATCAATTCACAATTTAATGGTTTGTTTGTTTCCAATGTTCCCTTTAAATCTGCTATTACGGCTTTTTGGCTTTCTATTTCTTTAATGAAGTTTTGTTCAATATCAAGTACGTCGGACTCAAAAGCTGTGGATCTTCTTTTCATTTTTGCAATATAATTATCTTTTTCGTCTATTTCTTGTTTTTGATCCTGTATAATTGATTTTAACAATAAAATTTGCTCTTCGAAATTCCTTATTTTGTCTTCTTTGAGACACTTTTTTGAACAATATAATTTGTTTTTTTCGATGATTGTTGCATCTTTCCTTTTTTCGAGGCATTCTTTATGAAAGACGCTGTCACATGTAATGCAATAGTACATTATGCATAGTTCCCTTCTACAGCATTTGAATCGAGTTTCCATTTTGTAGCATGTGGTGTAGGTAGTCAGAAATCCTTTTATATTAATGTGTTATCTTAGTTTATTAGACTTTTGTTGAACTGGAACTTATCACCTTTTTTGATACTAGAACTTTTTGTTCCACTGGTGAATAAAAATAAATTAAGTTACTATAACTTCCGTTAATTAATTATAATAATACAGTTTCTCACAGCATAAAATTACGTACACGTACACTACTGCACAGCACAGCTTTTTAAATTTTTTACTCCTCAGTTAAAATCTGAAATTTATTTTCACTTAAATCTGATGTAATATTTAATTTGTTTCGAGCTCGATCTCACTCGCTGTCGACTTCACTTCTTTCGGTGAATCATTATGCAATAAAGACATGCAAGAAATCGATCGCACAATCGAAACCATGACGCGCAACATCGAAGCTGTAGAAACAAAATTAATATTCTTACACATTTGTGAACAATTAATGGCAAGCTATTTGTATATTGAAGATAACTTGAACGATATTCTAAATTCAATAACATTTGCTCGATTGGGAATCATTCATTCGTCAATCATAACTTCCGATCATTTAGTAACAGCATTACAAGAAATTTCACAGAGTTTGCGAAGAAACAATTTGCCTCTTCCAATCAAATTATCGGCAGTTGCTCAATATTTAGACATTATTGAATTAAAAGCATTTCAAGTAGATTCCAACTTAATACTTGTTTTAAAGATACCACTTGTTGAACCTCAAAACTATAATACCTACCGTTTATACCCTATCCCTATATTTGATAACAGAACTGGTCTTCATCATATTCTATCTATTTCTCAAAAATTTATCGCGAGAGATGATGATTCTTTAATGTACATACCAATAACGAATTTAAAAGAATGCAAACCCTTATATTTTGGAACTAAGCTATGCTCGAACCTGTTTGCATACCCTATTGACCAGAATGCCATTTGTGAAGCTAGGATCCTGAAACAACCAATGAAACTTCCCGAAAATTGCCAAACCTCCTTCATTATTAGCCAAGGGTACAATGTTCAAGAACTCGAAGAAAACACGTGGCTCATAATAAATTCCGAACCTCTACATATCACCATTAGCTGCCCGAAGAGAGAACCAGCAACGGAGCTGATTAATAAAAATTCAATTATAAAATTACAACCTGGATGTTACGCCTTCGCAGGTATCACCAGGATACAAGCCAGTGCCAAAGACCTCTCCGAAATTAAAGACAATTCCCATCCTGTGCAAATCCCATTTGAATGTTGTAACCAGATGCCCGACAAAATTCAACTACCTAAATTAAAACCATTGAAACTCAATAATTTAAATATCGAAGATTTGGATATTGCCAAAAACAAATTGGAGCAATATTCTAAGGATCTGGACGATCTCATCAACGAACCTTTCGTGACCAAACATATGTCCTGGTTCACGTATTTCACCATCACCTTCATCATTTCTATAATTCTACTTTACGTGTTTTGTAAATGTAGAAGGAAGAGACGTCTACTGAAAATTGAACCCTCTACAGGCGATTCTCCTTCACCTCCTCCAGGACGAAGCAGGAAGTTCATGGAATTCCCCAGTTTAATCCCTCCGAGAAAGCGACCCGGTATCAAACCTCAAGAAGAAGATATCGAGTTATCACAGACTTTCCAGTGAACCACTAATTTTTGTTTATTGACTTTCTATTTTATGCTTATTATTTTATTCACTCAATATCTTATTATTATCTTTGCATTATATTCATTTTGTTTTATTATTACTTTTATATTGTATTCAATAATCATTTTATTCAAAAGTTGTTGTATGACAATCAACTTTTTTATTAAGGGGGAAGTTGTTATATTAAAAAATAACAGTACGACACTGAGTTATAAGTAAGCTTCTTAGTAGTATCAAATTACATAATGTTGATAACGACTTCTCTTGGTAATTGCTTATCTCACATATCATATTTCACACATTGTTATACTTCCATTCTCACAGTAAAGCCAAATTGCAAAATTGCTTTTCCTTTGTTTAACGTCTAGCTGACAAAGCTTTTGAAATATTATAAATATGACCAGCAGACGATTTTGTAGCCAGTATTATACTCACATTCACATTAAACTTTTAAACTTACAATTGTACAATTTATTCAGAGTCATCGATGACTCCAAATTAATTAAATAAATATTTTTTAAAAAGTCAAATCCAAAGAATCAAATATAACATACATACATACATACATCCATGCATGCATGCATGCATTCTCTGCATCTTATACATACATACATACATACATGCATACATACATACATACATACATACATACATACATACATACATACATACATACATACATACATACATACATACATACATACATACATACATACATACATACATACATACATACATACATACATACATACATACATACATACATACATACATACATACACACATACACACATACATACATACATACATACATACATACATACATACATACATACATACATACATACATACATACATACATACATACATACATACATACATACATACATACATACATACATACATACATACATACATACATACATACATACATACATACATGTATGTATGTATTATAATCCTTGAAATATTATGTCACTTGACTGACTTTTTAAACCTCTCAAGGCTTCTTCTTCTTCTTCTTCTTCTTTACTGAATTGACGTTTATTTATAACCTCCAATTTGTTTTCAAGATTTCCTTGAAATATTTCTATCACTTGATTGACGTTTGAGTTCCTTCACCATATAAATTTGCTAACTGGATTAACAAATACTTCCCTCTTCTAAATCTGCTTTCCGGATAATCTACTTCGTAATACTTTTTAAGTTTACTCACTTTTATATTTAATATACTTTTACAAATTTTTCTTGATATCAATATATCTGGATTGTAATATCCTAACCTTCAACTTATTCACCACTTTTCTTCTATTTTCAATTTATTAATTATTCGTGGATGAATATTTTTCGCAGCTCGCTGTTCAGCGGTGTGTGATCAACTGATTTGTTATTTTAAGTCGTTTAATTGGGTTAATTTCCAATATTTCAATTGTTTTTTTCTATTTTGATCTAATATTTCAAAATTTAATTTTAATTTAAAATTTAAACTATTCAGTTTTGTTTGTTCTTTATATTAATTGAATACTGTTTTTAATTCTTTAATTTTCCTGATGAATTTCTTATTCTACTTCTCAGGATTAAGTGAATAATTGTAATTACTCGAAATATATTGACATATTACATATACTTTTTAAAATCTACTTATAACTACAATTAACAATTCCAATCTCAAATAAATACTAATTCATACATTTAGATGATTAGCAATGATAAACACAAAATGCTAGCAGCTAAAAACATACTGCAGTTTTTCATACTGACAGAAACATTTAACATCATACTATTAGTCCTTTCTTTCTGCATGATGTGAAATATCATTTACAAAACACCTTTCTGCAATGATATTTGAAAATATCTGAAAACTTAAAACGTCATTCAGTGTTTTGTAATCTATGGACTTACTATTTCTGAAATAACCACGCTGCAATGCAACTACTGTTAATTGTCTTTCATTCAATATTCATTTTGTGTAGATTTAGAGTTTTTCTACACAATTTAAAATTTTCAGGCCTAAGTTTTGACATGAATGTCAGATTTTATAAAATTTACTTTATTGTTTTTCAAATTCATTCTAAATCATTTAAAATGAGACTGAAAGTCTCTACAAGTTCATGTTTTATCATATACTATTTAGAATAACCTTGTTAAACTAAATTAACTTCATTTTATGTTTATTTAAATATTTTGTTCGCATTCAATCTCAAGTTTCATTCTCTGCATCTTACTCGCTGAGAACAAGTGAACTTGAATCAATTAAATAAACTACAGATATTCCTGCTTCTGCATGATCCGTTAAAGTAAAACTGTTATGGTTATTTTCTAAAATACATACAAATTTGTGAATTTTATTTATGATTTCAAACACGATACTTGGGTAGTGTTCCACAGTGTGGATACACAGCATAAAACCCCCTAAACTAATAGAATTTTGACATGTAAAATTTTGTTAGTTTTAACAACATGATGTGACATTCACACTGTCAAAGTTTATTTACAATTTAAAAGTGATCTACTCAGGATCATTTGGATGACTTAAGAGTAATCTATCCTGGATCATATGGATAATTTATCCCCATGTGACAACTTCCCGGTAATGATTCTTCCTTATTATAGTTTAAAACATTTTCGTTTTCATTTAAAATATTTCCTACTTCAAGTTGTTGCGCATAGCCCTTTGCTATTGTAGGTTCATAATCTATTAATTTTTTTGTATTTTTGAGACAAATTTTTAAAAATTCTATCATATTTGGAGTAACGACTTATCAGAAAGGTTTCAGGCTTCTTATCATTATTTATTTGAACACATGTGGTTCCCACTGTATGCTCACCGCAAAATGCATTATCATTATTGGACTCTATGCCATTTGATACATTAATTATTTCGGCATCATTGCCATTCAATTCATTAACTATTTCGGCACATTTGCCATTCAATTCATTAACTATTTCGGCACATTTGCCATTTAATTCATTTACACTACAGAAAGGTATTCTTTCACCTTCTACTTTTAGGATTCTTTCTCCTAATACAATATTTGCCTTTTTTTCTGATAAGATGTCGTCTCCCAATATAACATCATTTTCTATACAGTCGCCTATTTTTTTACAATTATTACCTACATTTAAAACAAGTTTATCTAAAAATCCTGATTTCTATTTCTATCATTTACTTGTGCTGTTTCTATTTTATTTATATTAGAGTGCGTGTTTTCATCTACTCTATTTCCCCTTTGAATATTGATATTAGCCACTTGTGCATATGACTCATTATTTTTAACATAACCCCCTCTCTCTCTGCAATCATTATCATAATGACGTTTCTCAAAACCCTGCTTTTCATTCATATAATTGTCATATTTATATTGACCATAACCTCCTCGTTCCTTTCTATCATTGTCATATTGACGTTTCTCATAACCCTGCTTTTCATTCCTATCATTGTCATATTGACGTTTCTCATAACCCCCTCGTTCCTTTCTATCATTGTCATATTGACGACCATAACCTTGTCTTTCTCTTCTATCACTTTCATTCTTATTCTGATCATAACCCCACTTGTTATAATATCTACTATTATTTTCCCTATTCTGACTAGCCTTCCTATCAAAACTCTGATGATAATCATCTAATTCTCTTAAATAATCAATCAAACCATCTAACTTTGCAGTTCTTTGCGTAATAATAACATTCTGGATATCCCCTGAAAAATGCCTAGCTAAATATCTGACCATTTCACTTTCTGTGAATTTTGGTTCTAGATGTCTAATATTGTATACTTTTCTAAGTACATAATTTTCCCTAGAAATACCTTTATTTTCTACATAGTTACCATTAAATAGGTCTTGTCTTATTTTCAACTGAGTGTAATCACTCCAATATTGTTTTAAGACTAGAGCTTCAAATTCCTCTATAGTCTCAAATCTATCCATTATAACTGAGTACCAGATTTCCGCTTCTCCCTTTAACATGTCTTGTATGTTTGTTTTTAGGTTTGCATTTACGTGTTGTGTTTCCATGTGTTGTTTCAAACGTGAAATGAAAATTTTAGGGTGTATGCGGTTATCTCCGTAAAAATAAAATGGTGTTTTGTTGCATGTGTAAGTATGTGTGGGTAATTGTGTTAATTGTGTACGTGTGGTATCCTTCAACAACTTCGTGTTCTGTTCTATCTTGCTATCCTGTTCTTTTATTTTGCTATCGTATTTATCCTCCTGTTTCTTCATTCTGCTATCTACTGCAGTCATTCCATCTTCAACCATAGTTACTACTTCCTCTCTTATTTCTTTTACTGCCTCATTTACCTTAATATCAATTTCTTCGTTGAGTGACTCTCCCATTCTCTCCCATTTACTCTCCAAATTTTCAATCTTATTTCTTACTTCTTTATTGCTTTCTTCTATTTTTTTGTTAATGTTTTCTTCTAAAGTTTGATTATTTTTGTTAATATTTTCTTCTAGTCGCTGGTTATTTTGAACCATTTGTGTATTTATGTTTGCTTCCAAAGTTTGGTTATTCTTATCCATTTTTGTATTCATGTTGCTAATGTTTTCTTCAAAAGTTTGGTTATTCTTATCCATTTTTGTATTCATTCCACCCATCATTTCCATGAGTTTCTGGAACATGTTTGTGTCTGGTTGTGTGTTTGTGTCACCAACTTGTGTTTGTGGAACTGTGGATGTACCTGGTGTAGTTTCTTTTTGATTCATTGTTGTCTTGCCTGACTTTAACCTCATATAAATTATATTTGTTTTTAATTTGATTTACAAGTTCATGTTTTATCATATACTATTTAGAATAATCTTGTTAAACTAAATTAACTTCATTTTATGTTTATTTAAATATTTTGTTCGCATTCAATATTGTCGCGTTTATTCGCCTTTTTGGAAACACCCTGTACGAATCCGTGGGTTCTAAATAATTTTAACAAGAGATTAAACACTACTAACACTTTATTTAACAATTTACTGACTGTACAATACTTGTTTACTTAATAGTTAACCTCACTTTTCACTTTGTTCACTTTTATAAACTGCCTTCTTAATAAACTTCCCCTTCCGCGCTTGTAATCGCGCCTTATATACTCCGAAATTAGCTCTAGATTAATCCAGAATCTTCTCCAACCATAATCTAGAAAAGTCCTTGGCTCTTTCTAGAGCTTTTCCAGTCACTATCAGTAGGCATAGGCGTATCATCTGCAATTCCAAGGGGGTGTAATTCATAACACTGCCCCCTCCTTAAGCCTGATCGTCCCGATCAGGCAACTCAGAATCATCGATGTATTTCGCCAGCCTGTCCAAATGCACGATCTTCATCTTGGACTTTTTGCTTCGTTGAATTCGATAGATGACGTCATTAATTCGGGTAATAACAGTATACGGTCCATCCCAAGGCGGTTGAAGTTTCGGTGACCTTCCTTTCTTCCGCTGTGGGTTGTACAGCCAAACCAGGTCTCCTGCCTTGAATCCTTCTGAACTACCCTTACGGTCATATCGAGCCTTCATTCTGTCACTGGCTGGTGATGGTTCCGCTATATCGTGAGACACCTCTTTGATTAAAACCAGACAGGTACCTCAATTTGCGGACGGCAGCCTTTGGGTTATGGGAGAGCAGAGTCGTGGGTTGATACTTACCGATTTGCTCAATAATTTTTAAAAGAAATTTAAAGATATAAATACAAGTATAGAAATACAAGTTTTAAACTAATTTGCTAAAAAGATATTCAGGGCGCCACCATAGCTTGCCTAAAAGTTATCCTGCATTGTGAAAGCTACGGAAAACAATACATAGGTTAAAATATAGTTATAGCTCACCGATACTCTATTGAAATGTCATAAATGGGAGAAAATAAACACAATATTAATTAGTCACAACTTTACTTTAGCGGATATTTCCACTAACAATTTGGTAATTACAGATTTAAAATAACCATATGATAATTATACACTATCGTGCTATAAGCGTAGTTGAAATATTTAAGAATTTAATAACCAATGGTTTAATTTAAAGAATGTTATGAAATTTAATTATATGCATAGCCAGAAATATATGAATGAAAATTTTATAAAATGGTACCACTTTTTACAATATAAGTTAAAATTTAATATAAGTTTATTTGAGAGGCATTACCGTAGTAACCCTCTAAATACCTGTTGGCATACAACAGCTCGTTACAGTTTCATTTCATAACGGTCTCTACATGTCCATAAGAAAAACTTTGTTCGTCCTTATAACCTGCAACTTCCAGGCCATTCACCATCGAAAAGCGTCCTTTTCTTCAGCAAAAACCCCTAGGTATTAGGGAACTCATGGAAACCATTTCCCAAAATAGGATAGGAAAGCTTGCAACTTCCAGACTTGATATCTATATGAAACTCTCAGGAAACATAGTATTTAATCATGAAGTCCTCGAGTCCATACCAATAAAAAATGTTTAAAAAAAATGGGCCTCTTACGAGGGAGACTTGCAACCCTAAGGAATTAAAAAATAACCCTTAGCAACTTTAGAGCAAATTTTCTTTACAATAACTTACCCCAAAAAACCTCTGGGGGTGCATTCAGCCTCTTAAAAATAAGCCGAAGCTTATGGCTTGACGCCTTAATGCAGCATGGCTGACAAAAATTAAGTAACTCGACACGCGTCTGCTCTGCCAAGCTCTTAAAATTGAAAAGGACGCTTTTGTGGCTTCTCTTTTCCCACTTATCATTTTTAATATATAAAAAATTAAACTTCTTCCTCAGTCAAAAGTTTAATAAACTAAAAGATGCCAACATACTTGTGTTACTTGGACACAAAGAAGAAGAAGAGATGAAACTTCAGGTTACTACTGAACCTATTTAAATTAAATGTATTTATAAATTTTGTAAACAACATGAGGAGATAGAACTTGAAATTTATTCGAGAAACCTATTGAAGAATTTTAAGTAACTTCCTAATGAAGGACAACGTCATAACCTGTGTAATTTACTGTAAAATGCCAACTTTGCAAACTGACTGATTAATATTAGCGTAATTTAGTTCCGCAACCCACTGCACATTGAAGCATTGCTGGTTGCATAAAGTTAAACACAAAGTAACGAATTTGTATAAGTTAATTTACCAAATTATAAAACAAATAACATGGAGTGTTATACTGCCCGCCACCATCAAATAAAAATATATACTTTGAAGAAGGATATATTTTTATCACCTTATAAAGTTTTGACTAATAATTTTTAAATTTTTTCTTCCTTACATCACCGAAAATTCCTACGTGCTATGTTAGTATTAATCCTAAACCCGAAATACCTATTTCTAACCTTCCTTTTATCAAGAATTGTCAAACCTTAATTTACCTAACGCCTAACTTAAATATTACTATCAACTATTAAACCAATGTTTAGCCTAGCTTTCTATTTCTAAAAAAATAGACAGCAAAAATACTTAAATAGTACTATATAGAGAAATATGTACGGTATGTATTATTTACTATACAGGGGAGATAGGGGAATATGTAGCTACATTTGGGGACATAGGTAACTATATACACAGGGTAAATTTCTCAATTCCTGTAAACATTTATCTGAGTGGGTACACAATGAACAATCACTTGAGTGAAACATAAAGTGAAGACACGGTAGTGAAACACAGTAATGAAAACACAGCAAGTATCTATCTTTTTGAATACCCAAAAAAAAATCATTTTTAAGCTCAAACAACAGGACTAATAAGCAAAACCTTTCTGGGTTTATCTGCTTATTTACCAGACGGAAGGAAAACTTGACGTCAAGGTATGTTGGGGAAAATATTATAATGCTATTTTTAGCAATATAAAAAAAAACAATTAATTTTTAGTTTTCTTCTAAAAATTAATTATAACAAAGAAAAATATATCCAGTTCGGATATTTAACTCCAATGAGTATGCAACACAACACACTTGAAATTCTCAAATGGTCTGATTTCTTAAGTTAAGAAATCTATCAATTGTTAAGTTTTATCCTATAAAAATATTTAGAAAATTTAATATGAATTAGAGTACGAATTTTACTAGGGAGGTTAATCAGAGGTTTTATAAAAAGAAATGGTAGAAATATCTAGGTAACAGAAAAATTTTACTCTGATAAATCAGAATTCGATCCTAGATATGGTTTTAACTGACTAATGTGCCAAGCACCAGCATCTGTACCATCCAAATTATCCAATTCATATACTATTCTAGATTTAACTGTACGTACTTTACACAATACGTATCGAGGTGCCAATTTGGCAGAAAACTGTTTTTCAGCATCTGAAAGAACATGGTTACGTTTCCACACCTTGTCACCTACTTTAAATTTAAAATCACGTTTTCTCAAATTGTAGTGTTTTGAATTTCTCTTATACATTACATTTAATTTATCTTGCACCTTTTTGTACAATTCCGGAAAATTTTTTAGATTTTGAGCATATGGATCTGCATATCCAGGCTCCAATTCAAAATTATACTCATGTGCTTTTCCTTCATATAAATCACCTGATATAGGAATATTTCGTCCAAAATTTAGAAAGGCGGGGCTGTACCCTACTGTGTAATGTGTCGAAACTCTCATGGCATGAGCAATTTTATAAATTTCTTGGTCCCAATCTTTGTGTCTTTTTACAAAACAACGAATAGATGTTAATAATGTTCTTATATTTCGTTCTGCCGCATTCGTTTGAGGATGGTAGCGTGCATTATATAAGACCTGTACTTTATATTTTTTAGTAAAAGTTTCGAACTCTTTACTTGTCATTTGTGAACCGTTGTCACATACTATAAATTGGCTTACCCCGTAAACTAAGAAAATGTCATTTTCAATAAATGAAATTAGGGCCTTTGCCTTAGCTGCACGTACTGGTTTCACCATAACATATTTCGTAAAGTAATCGGAAACTATAATGGCGTGAGTATTTCCTCTTGGAGAACGTGGATATGGACCAAGGAAATCAATAAAAATACACTGAAATGGCATTGAAATTTTTCGTTCAGAACCCATAAGACCCATTGGTGTTGAATTAGGCATTTTTTGACTATGGCAAACATCACAATTTCTTACATATTTAAAAACATCTGTTCTCATTTTTGGCCAATAGAAATTTTCAGTAATTTTTTTAAGCGTTTTGTAAAATCCGAAATGTCCCGAAGTAGGAATATCATGACAGTGACTAATTATTTGAGTACGCTGTGAAAGAGGAACTACCAATTTCCAGTCGGAAATGTTTGTTTTAAGTGGGATTTTTTTTGGTAAATATTTATAGATATACCCCTCATTTAATGACCAATGTGGATAGTTTTCTGGATGTTTATTTATATTATCACGCATTTTTAAATACCAAGGTTCTAGATCTTCAAGCAAAATACCTAATACATTTACTTCTTCTGGAAGTGGTGATCTAGATAACGCATCTGGCACTACATTTAGCTTGCCCTTGCGGTGAACTATATCAAAATCAAACTGTTGCAACTGGGTTGCCCATCTAGCTAAAACTCCAGTTGGTTCACGTAACTTGTGAAACCACAAAAGACTATAGTGATCGGTAATGACAGTAAAACGAGTGCCCTCAATAAACGGCCGAAATTTTGTTATACCGAACAATACAGCTGCTAACTCACGCTGGTAAGTTGACCAATTTCTTTCTGTCCTAGAAAGACTACGACTTGCAAAAGCAATTACTTTCTCAACACCATTCTGGGACTGAGTAAGCACGGCTCCTAAACCTGTTAGGCTAGCATCACACTGTATGGTAAATTTAAGAGAAAAATCTGGCGAAGATAAAATCGGAGCAGAAACTAAGGCTTGTTTAACGTCTTGGAATGCTTTTTCAGTTAAATCATTCCATACTATAGGAAGTTTTTTTCCTTTTCCACCTCTCAACAATTCATTTAAAGGAGATACTAAAGTGGAAAAATGAGGAACAAACCTCCGATACCATGAAGCTAAACCAAGGAAACGTTTAACCTCTGTACTATTTTTAGGCCTGGGATAATCTAGCATTGCTTTAACTTTATCTGGGTTAGTTCTTAAACCATCCTTATCCACAACAAAACCAAGATAATTCAGTGAATCACGAAAAAACTGACATTTGTCATAATTTATAGTAAGGTTAGCAGACTTTAAGCGGAAAATTACATCATTTAAAAGTTTAATATGCTCATCAAAAGAACTACTTATTAAAATAACATCATCCAAGTAAACAAATCCAAAAGGTTCTAATTCTGGACCTAGAATAGAGTCCATCAATCTTTGCTGTGCTTGAGCACTATTTGTCAAGCCAAAAGGTACTACACAAAAATGAAATAAACCCCTGCCGGGTACACTAAAAGCGGTTTTTTCCTTGCTCTCTTCTGTCAGAGGTATCTGCCAGAAAGCACTTTTCAAATCGATACTAGAAATAAATTTTGCACCTTTCAACATATTTAAGATATAGTCAACCCTAGGAAGTGGATATGAATCAGCCTTTGTGACGGAATTTAATTTACGTCCATCAAAACAAAATCTATAGCTGTTATCAGATTTTTTGACAAGTAAAACAGGTGAGCACCAACTACTAAAGGAAGGTTCTACCACACCTAATCGCAACATTTCATCAAGTTGTTTATTTAATTCTTTCAATAAATATGGTGATAATTGATATTGCCTTTGTTTAATTGGTCTAGCTTCTCCTGTGTCAATGTGTTGAACATATTTATTTGTTCTCCCTAACTTTCCTTCTGGTGATAATTTTTTAAATTTCTCCAAGATATTTTCTACCTGTGCTTTTTCTTTAAGAGACAGAGAAACTGTAGTCTGTATGCCAGTATTGATATTGTTTGAGAAATCATGTTTATTAACTACATTTATATGAACTTGCACTGATTTATTATCCATTTCCCAAGTGTTTGTTATGAAATTTAAAAATAGACCAAAAGATTTTAAAAAGTCACTACCCAAAATAAATGGATGACAAACCGAAGGAACTACTAAGGCTTCAACTAATTTACATTTATCTTGTAAACAAATGGGTAACAAAACAGAGCCAGAAATTATTTGTTTTTGACCATCAGCGGTAGTCACAAATTTTGGTTTGGAACTTTGAATTTTTATGTTAAATTTATTTAAAATATATAAACCTTTACTTCCTATAATTGACTGGTTTGCCCCTGAGTCAAGTAGTGCTATCAGTGGTTGATCATACAACTTAATTTCTATGTAAGGACGATTGTCATGTGGCCTTTCAACAAAGACTGGTGAAATTTCTAAAGTATCACGCTTATTTTCTAAATAAATTTTTTTAACATTTTTTAGCCAGGATTGCCATTCTAATTTAGAAGTAAAATTTCTACTTTTAATTTGATTACTTATATAAGGTGCTTTCAAAGAAAAATTTCTATTTAATGTAGGAGACTTTCTAAGATTGGAATTCGTAACCGTTCTTGAACGTATAAAATGTGTGGTCTTTTTAAAATTAGACAAGCGGCGACCAATAACGCTTGCTTGATTTACTAGTTTTTTTGACATTTTGTACAATTTTTGGAAATTACATTTGGATTCCCACATTTAAAACAAAACATTCTAGGTTTTTCTCTGCATATTTGAAATGTGTGGTTAGGTTTTTGACAATTCCAACACGTGACAGTAGAAACATTTTTTGTTTTAACCCTATATTTATTCTTTTTATTTGAGGTGGAAGAACTAACTGCTGAACTACTAGATTCTTCAAGATACGCTAAATCAATTTGACCTACATGAGAGCTTTTAGGAGGAGGAACGTAATTGTGTTTTATTCTATCTGCTTCATCTAACTTACGACAAACAGTACACAAATCATCAGTATCTTTTATTTCTACCAAAGCAAGTCGAGAAGTATAACGTGGTAATATTCTTTCTTTGATTATTTTGAGCTTAGTACATTCGGCAGGTGGACGGGATAATCTATTAAAATATGATTCCATGGTAGCAATATAAATGTGAATTGGTTCTTTATCACCTTGTGTTCTTTTTTTTATTTCATCCCATAGATTGTCGTCAAAACTTTCGGGCAAGAAATCACGTGTCAATAATTTAACTAATCCTTCCCAGTCGGTAGCTAACTTTTTACTTAAAATATTTTTAAGCCATAATTTGGCAGAACCCTCAAATAAATCGGAAACTGAAGAAAATAATTCTTGTTTATCAACATTACGGGATACTGATAATTCATTTACTTGTTCTAAAAATGTATGAACACTCATACTTTTTGCATCAAACTTTAAATTCCATTTGTAGACCGGTACAGATTTTCTACAATGTTGGTTAGGTGAAACAGACCTTCTTGTAACAGAATTTTGAAAACTAGTACTAGGTACTGGATTATTGACTAATTGTGAAATTTCAGGTTTATGAACCTTTTCTTGTAAATCTGCGTCTAATTCTAGACAAGTTGCATGAGAATCGTCTTTAAACTCTTTAGCTTCTATTTCTACATCCTCCGGAATAGGCATTCTTAAAACTCTATTATAAAGATGACAAAGACGTGTCTCAATTCGCTTATACATAGAATCGGAAGCTGGACCATCAAAATCATGTATTAAATTTTTTATTGACTCTAGTGCATTTTCTATAATTTCCTTTTCAGCTTTATATTCAAAATTTGGATCAACATAATTAACCTCTCTATTACGGTCAGTATCTAATAATCTATGCAAAATCTTACGTTTTGCTGGGGCATCTTTTCTACCTGCGTTGACACCTCTTATACGTAACTCATAATTTAATTCATCAGAAAGAAGATGAATTGGCTTCATACTATGAGGCTCCATGATCAAAGTAAAAATATTTATGTAACGAAGAAAATATTTAAATACCAGAAAAATATTATATATAAGGTCTCACGTAAAATAATTTGTTAATAATAATGGATCAGTTTACCAAGCGTCAACCTAACAGTTTCACACAAATATGGACAGATAAATAGACCAATAAAAAAATTCAGAATGTCGACTGACACTAGTGCATTTTTCTCTCACACAACAGATCAATAGATTAATGGTGGCTTAGATATACTACAAAAAGTTGAACAAATCGGGCCCTTGACGTTGGAAGCGCCACTCTTGAGACACCTCTTTGATTAAAACCAGACAGGTACCTCAATTTGCGGACGGCAGCCTTTGGGTTATGGGAGAGCAGAGTCGTGGGTTGATACTTACCGATTTGCTCAATAATTTTTAAAAGAAATTTAAAGATATAAATACAAGTATAGAAATACAAGTTTTAAACTAATTTGCTAAAAAGATATTCAGGGCGCCACCATAGCTTGCCTAAAAGTTATCCTGCATTGTGAAAGCTACGGAAAACAATACATAGGTTAAAATATAGTTATAGCTCACCGATACTCTATTGAAATGTCATAAATGGGAGAAAATAAACACAATATTAATTAGTCACAACTTTACTTTAGCGGATATTTCCACTAACAATTTGGTAATTACAGATTTAAAATAACCATATGATAATTATACACTATCGTGCTATAAGCGTAGTTGAAATATTTAAGAATTTAATAACCAATGGTTTAATTTAAAGAATGTTATGAAATTTAATTATATGCATAGCCAGAAATATATGAATGAAAATTTTATAAAATGGTACCACTTTTTACAATATAAGTTAAAATTTAATATAAGTTTATTTGAGAGGCATTACCGTAGTAACCCTCTAAATACCTGTTGGCATACAACAGCTCGTTACAGTTTCATTTCATAACGGTCTCTACATGTCCATAAGAAAAACTTTGTTCGTCCTTATAACCTGCAACTTCCAGGCCATTCACCATCGAAAAGCGTCCTTTTCTTCAGCAAAAACCCCTAGGTATTAGGGAACTCATGGAAACCATTTCCCAAAATAGGATAGGAAAGCTTGCAACTTCCAGACTTGATATCTATATGAAACTCTCAGGAAACATAGTATTTAATCATGAAGTCCTCGAGTCCATACCAATAAAAAATGTTTAAAAAAAATGGGCCTCTTACGAGGGAGACTTGCAACCCTAAGGAATTAAAAAATAACCCTTAGCAACTTTAGAGCAAATTTTCTTTACAATAACTTACCCCAAAAAACCTCTGGGGGTGCATTCAGCCTCTTAAAAATAAGCCGAAGCTTATGGCTTGACGCCTTAATGCAGCATGGCTGACAAAAATTAAGTAACTCGACACGCGTCTGCTCTGCCAAGCTCTTAAAATTGAAAAGGACGCTTTTGTGGCTTCTCTTTTCCCACTTATCATTTTTAATATATAAAAAATTAAACTTCTTCCTCAGTCAAAAGTTTAATAAACTAAAAGATGCCAACATACTTGTGTTACTTGGACACAAAGAAGAAGAAGAGATGAAACTTCAGGTTACTACTGAACCTATTTAAATTAAATGTATTTATAAATTTTGTAAACAACATGAGGAGATAGAACTTGAAATTTATTCGAGAAACCTATTGAAGAATTTTAAGTAACTTCCTAATGAAGGACAACGTCATAACCTGTGTAATTTACTGTAAAATGCCAACTTTGCAAACTGACTGATTAATATTAGCGTATTTTAGTTCCGCAACCCACTGCACATTGAAGCATTGCTGGTTGCATAAAGTTAAACACAAAGTAACGAATTTGTATAAGTTAATTTACCAAATTATAAAACAAATAACATGGAGTGTTATAATCGTTAGCCAACCTCTTAAAAGGAGCTCCGGCGTTGAACTGCTTCTTTTCACCCTTGCTTCCAGTCTGTGGTCTCTTGCTGGCTGCGCAAATCTCGCATTTGCGACACCAAGCCTCCACATCCTGACGACTTCTTATCCAATAAAATCGTTCTCGTATTTTCTTCAGGGTATTGTTCACACCGAAGTGTCCATCGGATGTCCCATTGTGCACTTCCTGAAGCACCTTCGCTACTCGACACCTGGGAATCACTAGACGCATAACCACCTTTTTTCCATCAGGGCTTTCCCATGCTCTCCGCAACAGCCCGTTCCTGACTTTCAGTGAGTCTCACTGCGCCCATAGTGCCTTCAGTCCCACTCTTTTGTCCGAAACATCCTGCCATTTTGGACGAGTTCCCCTTTCTTTGGCTCTCAATATAGGCCCAATTTCCACATCATTCAATTGCTCTTGTCTGAGCGCCTCATCTGTCCTGTCATCCGGCACCTCCACCTTGAGAGTGTTAACTGCTCTCGTGACCTGCAGTTTCTCCCGGTGGTAGTACCTGCAATCTTCCTTGCACCTTCTTCCGGATGAAATATCTGAAATTTTCTGGGGTTTCACTTTACTTCCACGTCCTGGTAGTAGTGGACTTCTCGGAATGCTTCGAAGCTGGGAAATCTTTACTTCTCTAGGGGTACCATGTTCCCTATCTGTCACAGTCTCTCTGGTACCAGCTTCCTCTAATTTTCCCCTCAGCTTCACAGCTTCTCCGGCCTTTACTTTCTCCAATCTTCTCCGTGGACATTCAAGCTGGATATGTCCTGGTTCTCCGCACCTGTAACATTTCATACGCTGTCCACTTGGCCTTCCACTACTTTGTTTATTCTGTGTCTCTTCCATGTTTCCAGCATTCACATTCCTCGAGATCCGATATCGACAGTCTCGTTTGATATGTCCTATCTTGCCGCAGTTGTAGCATTTAATACCTCCACTTAGCCTTCCTTTATTTTGTTGGTTTTCCTGTCTTCTTGGAGGATTCCATTGAGCCAGTAACTGACTGATCATTTTATTCGTTTTGAGAATCGCGTTCAAGATAGGGTTTTGGTCTGTCTCTTCTGGCTGCGATTCTTCAAGTGTCATAGCCCTCTTGTCGTCTTCTTTCCCGTTCCTCCTTCTCTTCTTGGCGTTTCCTTTCCTGTTCTTCTTTCTCCTCCTGGCGCTTTCTTTCCTGTTCTTCTTTCTCTTCCTGGCGCTTCCTTTCCTGATCCATCATCATCTTTTGCATTTGGGCCATAAAGTCCTGCATTTGTTGTTCGGATGCCATGCTTCTGGTTGTTACCGGCATATAATTATCAACAAAATTTAATAATCACGTCAATATCGGTAATAAACTGTCCAAAAATCTCGAAACAGCACGAAAAAGTCTTATCTAGAGTCTTCGTCACTTAGCCACTAATGTCCTAATGAAATGTTCCAAAAATGTCTCAAAAATGCACTTAACACTGTTTTTCCTATTCGAAAATAAACCTCGAACAATGTCTAGTAAATTAGTCCTTCCTGTGTTAGCACTAACTCCGAGAATACTGTCCCAGTCTTCTCAACACTCCCGAAAAAACCTCTTGTCAAAATTCCACGTCTGACACCAATGTCCTTCCACCTTTTTGGAAACACCCTGTGTGAATCCGTGGGTTCTAAATAATTTCAACAAGAGATAAAACACTACTAACACTTTATTTAACAATTTACTGACTGTACAATACTTGTTTACTTAATAGTTAACCTCACTTTTCACTTTGTTCACTTTTATAAACTGCCTTCTTAATAAACTTCCCCTTCCGCGCTTGTAATCGCGCCTTATATACTCCGAAATTAGCTCTAGATTAATCCAGAATCTTCTCCAACCATAATCTAGAAAAGTCCTTGGCTCTTTCTAGAGCCTTTCCAGTCACTATCAGTAGGCATAGGCGTATCATCTGCAATTCCAAGGGGGTGTAATTCATAACAATATCAAGTTTCATTCTCTGCATCTTACTCGCTGAGAACAAGTGAACTTGAATCAATTAAATAAACTACTGATATTCCTGCTTCTGCATGATCCGTTAAAGTAAAACTGTTATGGTTATTTTCTAAAATACATACAAATTTGTGAATTTTATTTATGATTTCAAACACGATACTTAGGTAGTGTTCCACAGTGTGGATACACAGCAGTATGTATGTATGTATGTGTGTATGTATGTATGTATGTATGTATGTATGTATGTATGTATGTATGTATGTATGTATGTATGTATGTATGTATGTATGTATGTATGTATGTATGTATGTATGTATGTATGTATGTATGTATGTATGTATGTATGTATGTATGTATGTATGTATGTATGTATGTATGTATGTATGTATGTATGTATGTATGTATGTATGTATGTATGTATGTATGTATGTATGTATGTATGTATGTATGTATGTATGTATGTATGTATGTATGTATGTATGTATGTATGTATGTATGTATGTATGTATGTATGTATGTATGTATGTATGTATGTATGTATGTATGTATGTATGTATGTATGTATGTATGTATGTATGTATGTATGTATGTATGTATGTATGTATGTATGTATGTATGTATGTATGTATGTATGTATGTATGTATGTATGTATGTATGTATGTATGTATGTATGTATGTATGTATGTATGTATGTATGTATGTATGTATGTATGTATGTATGTATGTATGTATGTATGTATGTATGTATGTATGTATGTATGTATGTATGTATGTATGTATGTATGTATGTATGTATGTATGTATGTATGTATGTATGTATGTATGTATGTATGTATGTATGTATGTATGTATGTATGTATGTATGTATGTATGTATGTATGTATGTATGTATGTATGTATGTATGTATGTATGTATGTATGTATGTATGTATGTATGTATGTATGTATGTATGTATGTATGTATGTATGTATGTATGTATGTATGTATGTATGTATGTATGTATGTATGTATGTATGTATGTATGTATGTATGTATGTATGTATGTATGTATGTATGTATGTATGTATGTATGTATGTATGAATACTGTTGTGAATAGCGCGACTTGTGTGGATCCGTTGACACGGCGACGGCGATGATGTATTTGAATGAGTGTAATACGCGGGGTACTTTCGAATTTTAGTAATGAAATTCGAATAAAATGAAATCTGAGTATTATTGTTTTTTGAGCAATTCTTAATGTATATTAAATTAGGTGAATATTAGTGAGCTTCAGAATAACTGGATTGTATTTTAGATGTTGTTTATTAAGCGGAAGGCTATACGTATCGACGGCGACGAGATAGATTAGGGGTACTTTCGAAAATTTTGTAACTTGAGAGAAAATTAAAATTTGTTTGCATGATTTTAGTGATATACTCGAGTTTCGGAGAGTTTGAATTTGAATACAACGGAAGTTATTGAGTTTTTAGTTATTATTTATGAAAATAGACAAATATGTTTTTTTATAGATTTTGTCGCAGGCAATCGATTTGATAATTTTAAACGAATATTTTTGGAAAATTTGGACTTTGGGGCTGAGAATTTTAGGTACTACAACACCCCCTTGACCGTAGAGTGATGTTTTGGAATAGTTGAGTTTTGTACATGGAATAATTTGAAAATGTGAATCTTATACTAATACATAAAATAAGTATGATATTAAATACATATATAGAATAATGGAAAATAAATATATAGGTCAGTTTTGAGATCTGTGAAACCATTTTGTGAGAATATTTTTGTTTGGTTATAATGACGAATATGAATAAAAAGAAAAGTGATTTATTTTAAAAGATAATAAAAATAACTGAGTGAATTGAATTAATAACGATAAATAAAATAATTTATTCTAATAATGTGTAAATTAAAATGGTATTGTCAAATAAATAATAAAGAAGAGCAATAATTCTAGTGGCTTTATAAGAAAATAGGAAACGAAAATTAAAACTTCTGATTTTTCAAAGAAAACAAATCTGAACATAAACAGTAATGCGAGTATACATATTTTTGAAATTTAAATAATCATTTAAATTTTCATATAATCATATGAATAGATTAATAATGAATATCCTTAAACTAGGTTAGATACATACAATTTTTTATTCGTCTTGAATAACAATTCTGGCTCGTCTTCGTTTTTCGACGGGAGCTCGTTGTTGGTTGGGGATTGAGGATGACAATGTCGGAGTGGATATCTGGTTGGCTCTCAGAGGTAGAGGGTCCGGGATCTACCATAATTTCTGGTTGATACTCTTTCTCTGGTGCCGGTAGTACTGCTGAGGGTTCGGCAATATCTGTAAACATAGGTGGAGGAGGAGGATCGGGAACGATGGGTATAGGGATGGTTGGCGGTAAATTTGGCTCGACTGGTTCGGGAATAAGGTTGTCATCATCGGGGTCGTCATAATCGGCTTGAATGTCGACTAGTTTCTTTTTCCTTTTGAAATTTAATTTTCTGTAATCTGGGCAAAATCTTGGTTCTATTCTTGGAATCTTTACAATAATGGGTTCGTGAAATATATTTTTCTTTTTATGGGGTGACATGGGATAGCATTTTTGATGTACGACATTCTTATCGGAGAGTTGAATAGCATGTTTGGTAGTTGTCGTAGTGACGCCTTTAGTTGGCTTGTCACTAAAGATGTCTGCGTAGTTGTTGAAAGTAGGTCGTAAATGTGCATCGGCTTCGCGTGGTATAATTATCTTTTCACTCAGGCTAGCAGAGGGGTCAATGTATCTTTCTTCTTGGTCCCAATAGATCGTTTTTCTAGATGTCCTCCCTACATATAAGCACTTCCGCTCATAGTCCTGGTGAAATCCCTCGTTCTCCAGGAACGGCGCGCCTAGAATTAAATCCTCATTCAAGTTTTGGATTACTGCGAATTCTTCATGGATTCGCCCTCCTTGGATCTCAAGTTCCAGATTAACATTGTCTGTCGAATAAATGTTTTGTCCTCCACATGCCATTGTAAAAATTGTTAAATTATTGTTCCTAAGGTCCAGATCTATAAGTCCTTGTTTTATCACGTTGCTAGCAGCTCCAGTATCAACAAAATATGTATGTATGTATGTATGTATGTATGTATGTATGTATGTATGTATGTATGTATGTATGTATTTAACGTCTATACCATTGACCTTTATAGGAATTCTGGGCAAAACTCGATGCGTGTTGTTTGTGAAGGAAAGAAAATTTCCCGTGGATGTCGTGGATGTTTGTTCGGGGGCGTGACCTTCGAACTGTATTTTTGGCAGCGAACTGGGGGCGTGACCTTCGGTTGCTGGTAAAGAAGTCTGACCTGGCGTGGAACCCAGGGGTTGACTGAATGAAGCGGGGTTTGTGATTAATGATTTTCTGGGGGCGTGACCTTCAGAGACGAGTGAAGAAGTCTGACCTGACGAAGTACCCAGGGGTCAGCTATGCAAAGCGGGATTTGCGAAAGCTTGACCTGGCGTAGAACCCAGGGGTTGACTGAACATGGATGGCTGTCTTGGGGCGTGACCTTCAGAAGCGGATGAGGAAGTCTAACCTGACGAAGTACCCAGGGGTCGGCGATGCAAAGCGTGATTTGCGAAAGCTTGACCTGGCGTAGGACCCAGGGGTTGACTAAATGAAGCGGGGATGGTGAGGGAATGGGTGTAAGTAATGCAAGCTAGTAAGAGTCCAGAAATTTGCCTCAAACTTTTTAATGACATTTTTCAGATAATTTTTTTTCGAATTTTGCAAAAATATTCAGTATGTATGTTCAAAATGCTTCCAAATGACAGTAAAAAATAACAAAAAAAAAAATCCATCATGTGGTTTATCAAAAAACTGGTGATCTATAAATAGATCACTGGGCAGATGTAATATATATTTTAATATATAATAATTATTTTACTTTACTTATATATGTAATAATATCACCATTAGAACCTCAGTAAAATATCATTAAATTAAAATAATAATGGCAAAGTTTGCTTCTTCTTGCCCCCCTTGCTCGTTGAAATTTCCTGCGAGCAGCCAGGCACCTCCTTCTCATTTCGGCGATCTCCGCTGTCCACCAGTAGACTGGCGATCTTCCGTGTGTTTGTTTCCTTCGCCGTGGCATCGCTTTGTCGCAAGCAGCTGCGATTGTGTCCACAGCAAACTCCACTAGTGCCTCTGATTCCTGGCTTTGTGCGATTTGTGGGAGTCTACCTTATCGTTCGACCGATTCTAGCGACTTTCTCAGTTTGTCTTTATCTAGCTTTCCTGTAACCCATCCTCCCGATTCTGTCGATGCATTTGGTGTTGTTCGCTGCTCATCTTCGACTGTAAACTGTATGTACAGGTGATCCCTCAGTGTCACCTCCTCCAGTACACGCCAATCAAACGTCCTGGCAGCGACGCCTGCTGTTGCCAGTGTGATATCCACCACTCACCCTGTATTGCCCCTTCTAAAGGTATTTACGTTTCCCTCATTTAGGATCACTAGGGCCTGCCTCGCAACCATTTCCGACAGTGCCTCCCCGCGGATGTCTTTCCTATTTGATCCCCATTCTGGCGACTTGCAGTTGAAGTCCCCTGCTACTATGACTTCTCCGTTCGTGACTTAATATTTGGTACACGTATGTATTATAATGAGACCTGGAACTAGATTATATTTTGAGCTTACTCCATAGGGGTAAATAGGTAAAGCAAGCGTATGTCTATATGTATGTATGTATGTATGTCATCGACTTAATATTTGGTACACGTATGTACTATAATGAGGTCTAGAACTAGATTATATTTTGTGCTTACTCCATAGGGGTAAATAGGTAAAGCAAGCGTATGTATGTATGTATGTATGTATGTCATCGACTAATATTTGGTACACGTATGTATTATAATGAGACCTGGAACTAGATTATATTTTGGGCTTACTCCATAGGGGTAAATAGGTAAAGCAAGCGTATGTATTGTTCTATATTCTGATATCTATTTTTTATATTTTTTTTTTACGTTCGAATTTTACTTCTTAAAAGTAAATTGAAATGAGTTTACTGGGCGCCAAACAGTTTCTTAAAAGCTGTTAATATTATAGACTATAGAACACCATTAGCATGACTATCTACAATCTATAGAATGACTCTTACTCAAGGTCCAACGAAGTCGGTTCAATAAATGCTCATCGATCAAGATAACAATCTAAATAAATCAAACTCAGTATTGAACGAACAAAGAGTATTAATTTATTAACAAATTTGAACTTGGAACGTAATTAACAAATTTAAATAACAAAATCTAACTTAACTAAAATGATAAATATGGCCTTTATTTAAAATAAATATGTACCATGGATTTCTGATATTGTAAAGCTTTACCTTGTCTTTCTTTCGACTCGAGTAATGTTAAATTATAACCTCTAACTGGTTATTATAATCCTTGAAATATTATGTCACTTGACTGACTTTTTAAACCTCTCAAGGCTTCTTCTTCTTTACTGAATTGACGTTTGTTTATAACCTCCAATTTGTTTTCAAGATTTCCTTGAAATATTTCTATCACTTGATTGACGTTTGAAATTTCTTCACCATATAAATTTGCTAACTGGATTAACAAATACTTCCCTCTTCTAAATCTGCTTTCCGGATAATCTACTTCGTAATACTTTCAAAGTATACTCACTTCTTATATTTAATCAACTTTTACAATTTATTCCTGATATCAATATATCTGGATTGTAATTTTCTAACCTTCAAATTATTCACCACTTTTCTTTTATTTTCAATTTATTATTTATTCTTGGATGAATATATTTCGCAGCTCGCTGTTCAGCGGTGTGTGATCAACTGATTTGTTATTTTTAGTCGTTTCAATGGGTTAATTTCCAATATTTCAATTGTTTTTTTCTATTTTGATCTAATATTTCAAAATTTAATTTTAATTTAAAATTTAAACTATTCAGTTTTGTTTGTTCTTTACCTTAATTGAATACTGTTTTTAATTCTTTAATTTTCCTGATAAGTTTCTTATTCTACTTTTCAGGATTAAGTGAATAATTGTAATTACTCGAAATATATTGACATATTACATACACTTTCTTAAAATCTACTTATAACTACAATTAACAATTCCAATCTCAAATAAATACTAATTCATACATTTAGATGAATAGCAATGATAAACACAAAATGCTAGTAGTTAAAAACGTACTGCAGTTTTCATACTGACATAATACTGATATTATAAACTAAAATAAGAAATTGATACGCCAACAAACATTTAACATCATACTATTAGTCCTTTCTTTCTGCATGATGTGAAATATCATTTACAAAACACCTTTCTGCAATGATATTTGAAAATATCTGAAAACTTAAAATGTCATTCAGTGTTTTGTAATCTATGGACTTACTATTTCTAAAATAATCACGCTGCAATGCAACTACTGTTAATAGTCTTTCATCCAATATTCATTTTGTGTAGATTTACATTGTTTCTACACAATTTATGATTTTCAGACCTAAGTTTTAACATAAATGTCACATTTTATAAATTTACTTTTTTGTTTTCCAATTTCATTCTAACTCATTTTAAATGAGATTGTGATTCTCTATAAGTTCATGTTTTATTATATACTATTTAGAATAACCTTTTTAAACTAAATTAACTTCATTTTATGTTTATTTAAATATTTTGTTCTAATTCAATATCAAGTTTCATTCTCTGCATCCTACTTGATGAGAATAAGTGAACTTGAATCAATTAAATAAACTACAGATATTCCTGCTTCTGTATGATCTGTTAAGGTAAAACTGTTATGTTTATTTTCTAAAATACATACAATTTTGTGAATTTTATTTATGATTTCAAACACGATACTTGGGTAGTGTTCCACAGTGTGAATACACAGCAGTATGTATGTATGTATGTATGTATGTATGTATGTCATCGACTTAATATTTGGTACACGTATGTATTATAATGAGGCCTAGAACTAGATTATATTTTATACTTACTCCATAGGGGTAAATAGGTAAAGCAAGCGTATGTATGTATGTATGTATGTATGTATGTACTTACTTACTTACTTACTTACTTACTTACTTACTTACTTACTTACTTACTTACTTACTTACTTACTTACTTACTTACTTACTTACTTACTTACTTACATACATACATACATACATGCATGCATGCATGCATGCATGCATGCATGCATCCATACATACATACATACATACATACATACATACATACATACATACATACATACATACATACATACATACATACATACATACATACATACATACATACATACATACATACATACATACATACATACATACATACATACATACATACATACATACATACATACATACATACATACATACATACATACATACATACATACATACATACATACATACATACATACATACATACATACATACATACATACATACATACATACATACATACATACATACATACATACATACATACATACATACATACATACATACATACATACATACATACATACATACATACATACATACATACATACATACATACATACATACATACATACATACATACATACATACATACATACATACATACATACATACATACATACATACATACATACATACATACATACATACATACATACATACATACATACATACATACATACATACATACATACATACATACATACATACATACATACATACATACATACATACATACATACATACATACATACATACATACATACATACATACATACATACATACATACATACATACATACATACATACATACATACATACATACATACATACATACATACATACATACATACATACATACATACATACATACATACATACATACATACATACATACATACATACATACATACATACATACATACATACATACATACATACATACATACATACATACATACATACATACATACATACATACATACATACATACATACATACATACATACATACATACATACATACATACATACATACATACATACATACATACATACATACATACATACATACATACATACATACATACATACATACATACATACATACATACATACATACATACATACATACATACATACATACATACATACATACATACATACATACATACATACATACATACATACATACATACATACATACATACATACATACATACATACATACATACATACATACATACATACATACATACATACATACATACATACATACATACATACATACATACATACATACATACATACATACATACATACATACATACATACATACATACATACATACATACATACATACATACATACATACATACATACATACATACATACATACATACATACATACATACATACATACATACGCTTGCTTTACCTATTTACCCCTATGGAGTAAGCACAAAATATAATCTAGTTCTAGGCCTCATTATAATACATACATACATACATACATACATACATACATACATACATACATACATACATACATACATACATACATACATACATACATACATACATACATACATACATACATACATACATACATACATACATACATACATACATACATACATACATACATACATACATACATACATACATACATACATACATACATACATACATACATACATACATACATACATACATACATACATACATACATACATACATACATACATACATACATACATACATACATACATACATACATACATACATACATACATACATACATACATACATACATACATACATACGCTTGCTTTACCTATTTACCCCTATGGAGTAAGCACAAAATATAATCTAGTTCTAGGCCTCATTATAATACATACATACATACATACATACATACATACATACGCTTGCTTTACCTATTTACCCCTATGGGGTAAGCTCAAAATATAATCTAGTTCCACGTCTCATTATAATACATACGTGTACCAAATATTAAGTCGATGACATACATACATACATACATACATGCATACATACATACATACATACATACATACATACATACATGCATACATACATACATACATACAATACATACATACATACATACATACATACATACATACATACATACATGCATACATACATACATACATACATACATACATACATACATACATACATACATACATACATACATACATACATACATACATACATACATACATACATACATACATACATACATACATACATACATACATACATACATACATACATACATACATACATACATACATACATACATACATACATACATACATACATACATACATACATACATACATACATACATACATACATACATACATACGCTTGCTTTACCTATTTACCCCTATGGGGTAAGCTCAAAATATAATCTAGTTCCACGTCTCATTATAATACATACGTGTACCAAATATTAAGTCGATGACATACATACATACATACATACATACATACATACATGCATACATACATACATACATACATGCATACATACATACATACATACATGCATGCATGCATACATACATACATACATACATACATACATACATACATACATACATACATACATACATACATACATACATACATACATACATACATACATACATACATACATACATACATACATACATACATACATACATACATACATACATACATACATACATACATACATACATACATACATACATACATACATACATACATACATACATACATACATACATACATACATACATACATACATACATACATACATACATACATACATACATACATACATACATACATACATACATACATACATACATACATACATACATACATACATACATACATACATACATACATACATACATACATACATACATACATACATACATACATACATACATACATACATACATACATACATACATACATACATACATACATACATACATACATACATACATACATACATACATACATACATACATACATACATACATACATACATACATACATACATACATACATACATACATACATACATACATACATACATACATACATACATACATACATACATACATACATACATACATACATACATACATACATACATACATACATACATACATACATACATACATACATACATACATACATACATACATACATACATACATACATACATACATACATACATACATACATACATACATACATACATACATACATACATACATACATACATACATACATACATACATACATACATACATACATACATACATACATACATACATACATACATACATACATACATACATACATACATACATACATACATACATACATACATACATACATACATACATACATACATACATACATACATACATACATACATACATACATACATACATACATACATACATACATACATACATACATACATACATACATACATACATACATACATACATACATACATACATACATACATACATACATACATACATACATACATACATACATACATACATACATACATACATACATACATACATACATACATACATACATACATACATACATACATACATACATACATACATACATACATACATACATACATACATACATACATACATACATACATACATACATACATACATACATACATACATACATACATACATACATACATACATACATACATACATACATACATACATACATACATACATACATACATACATACATACATACATACATACATACATACATACATACATACATACATACATACATACATACATACATACATACATACATACATACATACATACATACATACATACATACATACATACATACATACATACATACATACATACATACATACATACATACATACATACATACATACATACATACATACATACATACATACATACATACATACATACATACATACATACATACATACATACATACATACATACATACATACATACATACATACATACATACATACATACAAATATACACTTTGTAAGATGACATGTTTTTAACGAACGAGAAACTTTAGGCAAAACGTGATATACAATGAAAATTACTATTATTTTATTTAAAAATAACTTGGGACTGTGTGGCTCCGTGTATGGCCACAATTCATGAAGACTACTTACAGATGTCATGTGCGGTGAGGTACGATTCCCGTTTCAGTGACGAGACCTCGATTGGCGAAGTTAAGTCACGCCGACCGAGTCCGTTACTTGGATGGGTTACCGTATCTCATTCCGCCGTCCTGGTTAAGTGGTAGAGTAGGTAAGTATTAGATAAACTTCGCCATTACATAAATCTTTTTTCACCTTACCATATATTTTTTTAGCAAATCCCGTAATTTTCAAAGTTAATGCAATAATTACTATAACTTCGTGAGAATCTATGTTCGTAGATTTATTTACCAATGATTATCAGCCTCAAATATATTAATCACTAAAATTTTTCACATAATTTAATACGTTTTATGGATTTGTGATAAACTATCTATTATACTACTTACAGTTTCTCAAATGGAGATATGTTTGTTATAAACATGAAATAGAATAAAGCATTTTTTTATTCGTTCGACGCCGTTATTGATGTTCAACTGTTTCTTTTAATGATACCAAAAAGAATCAATTCGCATTTTATTTATATGTTTATATTCTATTTTAATATGTATTTAATATGAAATTATAATACTATATACAAAACGGAATTCAGCTCAAAATACATTTTTGTTGTTATTTAGAATATTTTAAAAAACTTTCCGCAGATGCATTTATACGATAAATAACAAAGAATATAGAAAACAAATGTTTCCAATAGAAACAGTTTGTAGGTCGGGGGTCAAATTTGGGGTCTCCAGCTTGGGAGGTGGTATCAAATTAAAAATAAAATACATTGCACTAATTAAGCAGTCAGACATCCACGGTGCGAATCGCCTTGGCAATATAAGGACTGGATTTAGAGAAGCCACATCATATTAAAAAGAAATTGAATCATAAAAAAGGATGGGTGAATTAAAAGTAATGGATAAAACACGTAAACAGCAGATAAAATAATTAATATCGACATTATGCAATGAAAACTAGCGTAAAAATTATTACAGATATATTGCATATGGTTGGTTTCCACAGAAAAATTGCTTGCCAAAAAGCACGTTCCAAGCAGTCTAGCAACAGCGAGTGGTTATGCCAGGCGATACGCAATGTTGGAAAATATTTAAAGGTATTTATTTTGAGGCCATTTTGGCGCGTTCTGCTTTGATCGAGTGTCTCTTGAACGTGCTTATTATACTCTTCGCAAATTCAAAACGAAGAGTATACTGCATTCGATCGGCACATTTCTAAAATCGATAAGGTTGCTCGTAGAGAAAAAAAATCATATCACTGTGTTGATCGAATTCTGAAGAACATTCAGTCCGTCTGTCCGTCCGGACGTATGTCTGTCTGTCCGCCCGTCCATCTGTCCGTCCGTCATGTTTCTCGTAATCACCATAACATAAGAACGAAGAGTCCGATTGTATTAAAATTTGGACAGTAAGTTACTGTTCGAAAGGAAGAACTCCTTTGTTTAAAAAAATATATTAACTAGGTATTTAAAAAATAATAAAAAATAAAATGTTTTGTAATTAAATAAAAAATATTCTAAAACAAATAATGTTAACAAAAAACTGCAAAGAGTATCCTATAGAATGTGCAACAGTTGTATAAAAAGTGCAGTAAGTCGGCGAAGAGTATAATGCTTCTCTTGTTTTTTATTTACAACAAAAATGAGGAGAGTATTATATAGAATGTGCAACTATTATATAAAAGTGCAGAAAATCGTCGAAGAGTATAACGCGATTAGCTTGCTTAACATTTCTTATGCTCAGTAAGATGCATCGTACCAGCTCACCGCCGCATATGTTATAGTGGTTGGGAAGCAAGTGCGTTGCCTCTAAACCAGAGTATCAGTTAGTTATGAACTTTAGCTTTCGATCGTTAGAATAATTTTGTTTCGCATTTGTTCAACTGATTCGCGTGCTTATTTAAATATTCCTATATTTATTTAATATATTTTCAGATTATTCGAATTTTCAACTGTTTTTATTATTTGAATACAATTTCCAGTCTTAAAATAGTAAATATTAAATTTGTTTTTGGAAGAAGGAATGAAGGTGATATTTTAATATTATTGTAACATATGCATTCAGCAATTTATAAATCACAACTATCGCTCTGACTATGGATAAAATATAATATTTCATTCATTAACTTGACCACACAATTCGTTTGATGATGTACACATAATTATTCCTTATCCGCGCAACTCATTTAATGATACACAGACTGTGTTACACAGAAATAAGAAGCGGTGTAAAATAATTCCAATATAGATATAGGTGACATCACTATACAGAGCCACACAAGGTGGGTTTCATTCTGACTGAATCACACACCATAACAGAACATGACAAATGTGGCCATCTTCAAAAAAACTTTTTAGGATTAAAGAGAGCCCGTAGAGTCGGCTAAAGTAGGTTAGAATTGTGGGGCCATGTGTATGGCCACACTTTTCCTTGGGGCCACACGATGTAAGTTATGGTGAGGTGTGTTACCCCACAACAATGGAAACACCTACGTACCCACCATCACATACATACACACACACACACACACATACACACATACAGGTTAGCCAATGCTTGTTCGACCACCCGTATTTCACCGACAAATGTGGCCATGGAAGTTGCGACATACAGGTTGTTACGTTTTGCTAGCTTTCAATTTTGCTATTTTTTTTAATTTCATACACTCGCTCTATCTATTACTTTTTTCAAAAACATACTTATGTGGACTTACCCCATTAGCCTGTGCGTAGCAGGTCAAAGGTATATACGTTATGTGGACTGACCCTATTGGTCTGTGTGGAGCAGGTCATTGATAGTTATGCGTAATGTGGCCATACATATGTTTTCACACATCTTAAAATTTCGTTTAAAACAATCCATCAAAGTATGTGTATTTAGAACCTCCATAACTTCCATTCGGTATTTATCTAGTATCTAGTAGATAAACTTATGTTTAGAGAACGCAGATATTATTATAATTATTCTACAGACTACAAAAAGTTTTTTTTAACCAATAATTTCTTCAGTGATGTTAGAACTCGTCGATTGACTTACTTTTATTCTCACAGTTTTAGTATTTTTTTATTATCGCATCTACTTACTTCCAACTTGTAATGTTATCATGATTTTTAATAGTACCCATACTTTGTTTACTATATTCTATGCAGAATATTTTTCTGAGTAATACTAAACAGTTTTAATCGTGATGGCCACGCCAGTAAAACTTAGTGACAACTTATTCCTAACTAAAATCCACTTTAATTGTAATTTTCAATTAATTGAAACAGAAAAGAAAACTATAAAAACAACTTTTGACTCGCTACAACCTTTTCTAGTGCATTTTTTGAATATGTTATTTTAATAAGGATTTATTTTAACACCAAAAAAAAAAAACTACGGCCAAGAGAAAATCTATTCAGAGCAACTAGTCAAAAAATCTATCTAGACGATGATTTTAGTTTCATTGAAAAGTGAAAATAAAATTATTATAAAGGCAATTGTAGGCGCGTGGCCACCGTGGCCACATAAGGTAGATACATTTTCTATGGAAACACACATTTTATAAGATGACGTCACTTTTTAACGAATTTTAGAGATAGGGTTGAACTGAATGTGGGCGTTTTCATTTTGTGGAATATTTGAGCTAAACTAATTTAATCCTTTTAATTTACAATTAGTTATCTCTACCAATAAATGATGAAAATTAAGTTCGGCAAGACGTGATAAAATAAAAAGGAAGGTGCTATTAATCGATTTTATAGTAATTTGGAGTTGTGTGGCTCTGTGTATGGCCACAGAATTCATAAGGATTACACATATCATTAGATTAAGGACAGGATCGAAATGTCAAAAACTCGTAAGCTAGTACTTATGTTAATCCTAGATGGCACAGTGTGTATCTTATCTTATTTTATTGGCAAGTTTCAATATTTGTCGGAATGTTGTCCGCATTGCCACATGTACAAAAATTTCTTTAGTATAAGATATAATAAATGTTACAAATTATAATTATAAATAATACCCAATTACATAAAAAGTCGTAAAATAGGTAGTATCTGGTTAGGTAAATTCTAAAATGTAGGTGTGTATAATTTATGCCATGTACAACTAATATCATATAGGGATATTGTTTAAATTTTAAAATGAAATAGTTAACCACATTATTAATTTCGAATTAAACAGCAAGAACCTTTTATCCAAATTATGGGAACATATCAAAGTTTTAATTATTGCAAATGGCAAAGACAATATATATTTAAATTTGGAAACTGTGCATCATCTAATTTTTATTCTACCTAACAGTTGTAAATATGTCCTTGAACGTAGTATGTGTGAGAAGCGTTCCTTGTTCTAGCGTTCAAGTCAGCCTAGTGGCTAGCGCGTAGATAAAACCATGGAAGGTCCCGGGTTCAAACTCCTACGTCTGCTGATTTTTTTTCTTTAATTGTGTAATAATTAATATATTTTTTCACTAATTCTTTTCTATGATTTCTTTACGTTAGGTTAGAGGTTTTTATTCTGCTTAAAATAATTTCATTATTTCGTGTGATCTCTTTAGGTTAGATTAGTAGGTTTTTATTCTGATATCTAATTGTTATAATAATAATTATTAGCAACGCAGGCAGTATAATCGTGGCTGATAAAGAAATGGGGGGTGCGGGGGTGTCCCCCGCCTTGTTTTCACAAAATAACACGAAATACTTCAATTTCGACAATTTCTCGATTTGTAGAATTTATTACACATTTACAAGGTAATGCGTATGCTCGAAGCTCCGGACTTTCGGCAAAGATGAAGGAATTAACAAGATAGGACAGCCAGCGGAAAACCTTGTATCTTTTAGCAATAGCGCCATTGACGTCGACATTTAAATTGGAGTTTTCGCGCCAATAATGAAAATTGGACAACACTGTCTCCTGATAGAACGACCGAACACAGCTGACTGTCAGTAGCCAAGGTCACTAAAAAACAGGTTGCTTAGTAATATATGTCACACGAAGTATTTCTATGTTTATATGTAAGGTATCTATTTGGTTAGGATAGAATTGTACATTGAAGGAATAATTTTGAAACTTTTTTCTATAAAATGAGGAAAAAACAGCCACACGCAGCTGTCATCGAGGTCTATAAGTGACGTAGCACTTGTCGATTTCGATGAGCCAACCTATCTTTTAGTAAGCTTGGTCAAATTCGTTTAATGCATAACCGACAAATCCCGAAACCGCTTCCGCTAGATGTCGCGTCCCTTTAAATTGGAGTGCACAACTGTCTTCGCCTATTTCGTCTTCTCCGTCAGACTGTCCTATCTTATTATAGTCTGTTTTTAAACCAGGAGGAGTAAGCGTGAAAGTCCCATTCACACCATAAAAGTAACCAGAAAATACGCTATATCTTTTTTGGCGTTTTGGGCAACCAACAATACATGACTACAGTGTATTTGGGTGCATTTTTTTACATTATTTAATGCATCGACCAAGCCAAGTAATTTGTGTTTAAAAAACAACTTGTATTTACAACAATTTATTAATAAATTCCTTTACACATAGATTGCTTTAAAATATTATTACACACAGAAAATAGCCAATTATCAATTACAAAAAGTATATTTATTATTTCGATACGAAACTGCAGTCACGCCAGTCCAGGGAAACAGCATTCTCGCTCCATCTTCGAACAGCTTGTATATCAGCGCATGCGTAGAAGGTATGTAACTTTAGGCTGGAGTTACATAGCGGATATACCATCCTGAAGGAGGGGATGTAAAGCAATCCCTTTTCTATTTAATATTAAGGCAAATAAAATATCCCTACTCTTCGATGGAGAAAAGCTTCGGCAAAATTTCTATGTTGGGGGTAGCTCGTCTCCCGGCATCGGTGGTAGGCCTCAGTAGCTGAAGTAGGCCGACGTTAAATAAGTGAGGAAATAATGTCTTTTTTTTAACAAGTTTGTGTGTCTGTGTCCATGTCCGAATTCTCACTAGTGTCGCTTTCAGCACCAATAGAAATAATCAGTGGTTTTATTTTAGTGTCCATGATTCCATCCAATTTGCACATTTCTTTTTCCACTTTAATGACATGCTCAATATATTTTTTCCAATGAACAGCTGTAACATTCTCGACCGCCTGCAATAACAGTTCTTTGACGTCTATTAGTTTAAATGTACTGTTTTTAGATGCCACTGTATTTTTTATTTGAGCCCATATTAACTCGATTGGGTTTAATTCACAGTGGTATGGTAGCAACCTCAACACAATTTTATTATGGCTTTTTGCCATTGCATCAGTTACATACGAATTATATTGTTCTTTGTGTAGTTTAATTAACTGAAGAAGTTCAGATCGAACCATATCTACGCCAAATTCAATATTCTTGGCAAAAACCAATTCTGCATATCTTTCTTCTTGGTTGATGACGTTAGGATTTTTTCTACTCTACGGCTGTGGTATGATGCGTTATCCATTACAATGACAGCATTATCAGGTAATAATTGTAATAACTTTTGAAACCAATCTTCGAATACTTTTGCGTTCATTTCTTCATGGTAATCGGTAGTTTTTGTACCTTTAAAAACCAGCAATACCCCATCAACAAAACCCAATTCGGACGAAAATAACTGTTTTTTTGTCTATTTCTGATATAGAAACTCCGGTTAATTGAAAATTATTAATATACAAACTGCAAATACTACGAAACTTGAAGAGTAATTGACATATATGTCAAAATTTACGACTATTGCCTTGTGTAATACTGGCGAGGGATTATCCAATCACAGATGTGCGATTTAGCGCGTTAAATTTAAAACGCTCCTCCTGGTTTAAAAACAGACTATAGGTCTCTAATCTTTGCCTGACCTCTAGATATAGTGTATCATTATCCTTTTTTCCAAAAAAATTAACATACTTTTGCACATATCTAAGAAAAGAACATAACCAATATCCGAGTAAGAATATTGGGTTAATCATTCTTACACAATAAAAATTTGCCAAGACTGGCTGATTGAACCCGTAACTTCAGGGTTTAGGTTACACGTTGTTTCCTCTCGGTGAAGCAGTCACACAATGAAATATAAGATACTCTTTTCTGTGGAAGCATAAACGAGATAAAGTTATGGACAGTTGATTAAAACACCAATGCCATGAACCATATTCAGGGTTCAAACATAATTTATATATTTACATTCATTGAAAATTCACCTAATTTTTGACAAAATGAACAAGAATTTATTGTATATATTGTATACTTGGAATATAGTGCCATTTTAGTGCTTGAATACAGTTGCAAACTGTTGACCATTTAATAATACTTTCATTGTTTAGTATATTTAACAAATTTAAATTTGCCACTGTTCATTTCATTCATAAATCAAAATCATTACCCCTTTTCATTCATAAGGATATTGGCGCCATCTTCTAGTTACATGATGAACTTATTCTAAATATTCTTTACAATTATTCTGATGACTCATCGATTTGTGTTAAAAATCAGTTTCATACATTAAAATGTACAAAAGCAATTTTATGCAATTTTTTACACAGATTTATGAGATAATGACTGTAATACGCATCAAAGCGACCTAATTAAATGTACCTAAATAACTCTGATTATCTAATATAGCTAGAGGTGTTTTAAAACCTCATGAGCCCTGACCTTCATATGCGCAGAGACATAATCCGTCCTGTTGACTCAGTTACACTTCTTAAAAATATTATATTTATTGTTTACAATTTATCCCGAGCTCTTGTTTATGTATACAGCAAGGCAGCCTCCAGTGTCTTCAAAAACATACTTATAACTCAGATTAAACTTTGCGTTTAGCGCATTTCGCGGCTCATGAGATTCTAAAACACCTCTACAAATGTATCGTCTGATAATTAGGCAATTTTAAAATTTTATTCCGAATTTATCGTGCACTTAAAAAAGAAACAAACAGGTCAGTTGTCTTTGGCCGACTTCTGTTATAATACTGCCCACTTTATTAAAACTTCGTTTGAATTACTTATAAAAAAGTTATTTATGAAATACCAAGTGTCGATTTGACGGAATTTTAATGATTATTAGGCAACCACATATACACTTTATGACATTTCGATCAGGATCAGTTAAGGTCAGGACCTTAACTTTCTAAATACATTTTTAACATTTTATTCCCAAATCAGAATTAAATTGTACCTTGCACAACATCGCTAATTAATCAATTTGCTTTACAGTGTTTTCAACAACTAATTAATGTTTAATAATAATTTAACAGGATGAAAGTTAAATATGTGTAGGTATACTATGTGATACTTTATATCCGCTACACCTGGTAATATATTTTATTTTCAGGTAAACATGATTATTAATTTATACGACTTATTATTTACTGGTTTTGTACTTAGTAATTTTAAAAAATCTGCCTTTATTAAACTAATTGCATTGCACATTTCAACATTGTAGTGTCTCAGAAGAAAAACATTGCTAATTTTCGTTTGAATTGTCGGAAATTCCATGAATGATAACATGTATTTAGTATTTTATAATTAAAATTAGTTAAAGCTTTGGCGTATAAAACTCCTTTATAGAAACTAAAAAAATCGATGAAATATTATTCTTGGAAACTTGTGTTGTGAGTTGAAAATTAGTAACACTAATTGAGGCAAACTATTGAAACTTCCGCCTAGTTTGTGTTCATTCTAATTCAAATTTGAGAAAGTGTGTTTTTTTCTCCTGTTTTACATATTCGTGATATAGAAACACCACGTACGCCCCATCAAATAAGCGTTCGTTCATTCACCCTTAAAATATGTATGTGTGTATGTCTCCATAATGCATATAATACAATAGATAGCATAGATAAAATACAAATAGATAGGACACTCCAATACAAATCAGTGAAACCGTATTTTAGCGCCGCCTGCGGCCTGGAAGAAACTACATGTACACGTGGCGCGAATTTTAAATTTGGCAATTCAACAAAAATAAGTAGCACCCTTCTGTTTTTTCCACTATATTTACACAAAATTGTAACTGCAGTTTCGACAGTTACGTCACTGTCAAGCAACAACTCAAAATAGGTATTTTCAATATTCTCAAATAATTTTGTATCCACTACTCATCAGAAAATTGGTGTTATGTAACGTTCTCTGACCGAGAACTATATTTTTCATAGACACTGGTGCTTCACTTACAATTAAATACAAATAAACTTGTTATACAATATTGTATGGCCGAAAATTGCAGTATTAAATTGAAATGGGGGTAAGTGAAGTCAACAAAATTAAACAACACCAATTGCTGTTAGTGCTTGGACGGGGGACCCTGCAGGGAAATAAAGCGATTTTGCCTCACCGACTAAAGGCTTGTATATCAGCTCCAATCAGTATCCAATTTTAGGTGGGGATTGTTTAGTGGGTATACTACCCATCAGAGAGAATGTTAAGCAGGCAAGGCAAGGGACCGACAGCTTTACATTTCCTCCGAAGGATCGTACATCCACTATACAACCCCCTCCTAAAATTGATTATTTTCTATGTATGTGGTGATATACAAGTTAAAAGGTGAAGCGAGATTACTGTAGAGTCATCCCGACATTTGGGGGACCGAAAATTGGTCAAAACCCAATTTTCAGTAAATTCGGTAACTGCTGAAAATTTTAAGAATGATTCCTTCTATATATTAAAAACTTTTTAATCAAACGGAATTGTTTGAACAACTTATAATATATAGGACCAACAAAAAAAAAATCTATAAATATTTACATATTTATTAACAAACGAATTATTTTATTAATAAATGCATATTACATGGACACATTACCTTTTATTGTAAGATTTCTTAAATATATCCCTACACTGAATAAAAACATTTGGGGCATTTGTAGGTATTGTTCTTCTATCATGACCATGCAATATCCTATTTAATTGTTTTATAAAATTATGGCCCACTGTTTTAATAAAATACCTAAACACTGTTTTCTTTATACTAGAATTATGTTCACAATTTGTGAAATTTATTTTCTCATATAACACCTTATATATATATAAGCAAATACTTTTTCTTTATGTAATTTTCTATTTAAAATAAATTTTACTATGTGCAACGCTTCTGTCATTTTAAACAAAAAATAATCGCTTACATATTTTAATTGTGAATTATCATATTTTTTCATATTTATAAAATAATCGGATTCTCCACTTCCTTGTTCTTCACCCTCCAAAATTATTTTTGCACACTGACAGTCCTTATATGATGTTTGTGCTTTTTTTAACAAATATCCACAAACATATTTCAACACCTGTAATTCTGTCGGTCTCAGCTTATTTGTGAATGTGGACGGTATTGTAGTAATATCAATGACGTCGATTTCTTCATCATCTTCAGATAAACCCTGTAAGTTAACGAAATAAATATAAAACAGATTAAGGCAAGATATGAAAATTAGGTCCTAGACATTATAACTCCTTTTAATTTACCTGTGAAACGAATAGTTGCAGTGTAATAAAAATTTCTGACTCATCATCTTCACAATTAGCTCCTATCGAGTGACTCGATGTCAGATCTTTCACCAAAAGGCTTTTGTAAAAAGAAGTAAATGACATACATGTCGGATTATTGTACCTTGCCCCCCTTTGCCGTATTTTTCCAAAAAAATTTTCAATTGGATCTTGGTTAAACGTCCTAGGCAAAAGTTTATCGAATCCAACATTTCTTAACATACTATATAATGTTTTAAAATTGTTCAGCGTTTTTATAAAATTTACAACACTTGGTGGAACAACTGTGCTCCCATCTTCAGCTATATATTTTACAGATGATAGCACATCCAACAGCCTTGGTCCAAAATTTGAAATGTTCAGAATTTTCATGAACTGGACTTAGAAGTGGTTTAATGGTATTTACTATCATAGACTGCCCATTTACACTGTCGAACAAGTTATCAGTGAACTCTAAAAATTTCGCTGTATCAGTTGCCTCTTTTTCCATTGATAATATTTCCGTTTCGGTTTGAACATTTGTACCTGTAATTAATAATATCTAAATTAGAAAAAAATAAAACATATGTTAATTTTAAGGAAAATATTATTTAGTACACCAGCGATGACCTAAAATCGGTCTCACATCTATTTTTTATTTATCTGCAACTTGATTTTTATGAGAAGGTAGATATCTTCCATTTTTTTTTATTTAAAAAGTTAGTAAGTTAAGATTATTATTTACAAAAGAAAATGAGGTTTAAAAAAATTTAAATCGAAAAATACAGCACATAGTGAATGTCAAATTTTTCTTTTATACTCATAAAATTTCATAAAATTAAAAGGAAGGAAATAATTTCAGTTACGTTTGGTATATGCAATAAGCATATCTTAAAAATTTATCAAACAACAATATACCTGAAATAGCCATAAGGTTAATTGCGACTGCAACTGTTCGGCTTAGTACTTGTGTGCAATATGACACCTTCATTTTATTTCTGTGACTTGGATTAATGTGACGGTCAGTTAACTTTGGCATTGTCCTCAAGCTGCCCAGGTAGGGATCCATTTTATATGCTTTTAGGATATGGTCCCATTTTCCAACATACGTTTTTCCATCTATTGTAAATTGAACGTTATATTTAATAAAATTATTTCTCAAACCCTTTATTAAATGTGGAGCGTCAAAGAGTGGAACAACTTTTCTGTCATCAATTTCAAAGAAATCACCATTAAAAGGTTCCTTTTTCAGCTCATATGTTCTCTTTGTCTGACCAATTAAAGAATTTATAGCAGCCTCGTTGGTTCTAACGTGATCACAGACTGTGGCGACAACTTCTAAACCAATGCTTGAACATTTTCTAATAATAAGTTTTATTATTCGAGCTATATCAGGATATTTAGTGGCTCCACTAACAAAATTGTAAAACACTGGCTGTTTCCATTTTCTTTTTATTCCTCTTAACATATATACCTAAAAGTAAAAAATATATAGGTATTCAAAAGTTTAACTAAAATATGTAACAAAAACAGTACATAAATACAAGCTATTTTTGTAAATGAAACTAAAAATGACTACCTGCACGTGGTTTGCTATACGATTTGTCCTTTTATAACCAAAATCTTCGAAACCTTCAACACTGCCATTAAAGGAATTCCAGTATAACCCAGGTTTTACACTCATCTCATCAAACATCAGTACACAATATTTCTGAAGTGGATCCTTAAATGTTTTTACCTCTGCCTTTAGTACATCAAATATTGGTTCGCATAAGCCTGGACGCACTGGGATCCTATTAAGTAAACGCATTACAGTTTTTCTGGAGGGTAATGCAAATATTTTAGATAAAAATTTATAGCCACTTCCACATTGTTTAGAGACAGCTAAAGCTAATACTTTATCTTCTAAAGAATATCTGCGACCCTTAGTTTTTTTCTTTGTATTTTCTATTTGGCTTTGGAAAAACTTTGTTCTTATTACACCCATACTTGATACACCTCTTTCTAATACTTCAGATTCTGATAGTTTTGAGACTTCATTTAATCTTTCTTTAAATGACTTTTTTGATTTTATGGATGCCGCAGTTCTCCTTTTGAAATAACAGGCCCTTTCGTATAAATGTCTGCCTTTCGGTGTCAAATCTTCTGTCCTAGTTACGTTCACTTCTGAAAGTAATCCAGATGGTCTTCCTAAAAGATTTCATTTTGTATAAAATACAACATAATTAAACAATATCTGCTTCAAATATAGGTAATATAATATTAGACATATGTATACATAATTATAAAGAAAAATTGACTTACTAGGTGGAGTGCTTGGTGAAGGTTTTGAAGTTGAAGGCTGATCGACCCATGCTGAAACTATTTGAACAACTTCACCACTTCTATCAATTTCAGAAGGTTTCAACCTTGATTCCAAATCACACCGAGTTTCTCTCATATTAGAAGAGATGTTTTCTTTATTTTCCTGAGAACTACTTAAATTTAAGTGGGGAAAGGCAGTACTCTTAAGTACTTCATTTGTTAACATATCATTGTCGTCAAAATGTTTGTGACATACTCTACAACTTCTATAAATTGTTTCAGGTGTCACAAACTCTCGTAACAATCTCTCGTTATCACATATTGCAAGCCATTTATTAAACAAATCCAGATTTTTTGCCGGATTAGGGAAACGATGTTTTTTCGCCGAACCTCCATAGGGTTCCCAGCAACCATTTACAGCACAATATACACCCACCATATTATAACCTAAAATTGAACAAAAAAAATGTAATTATAAAAATAACGCAGTTACCCACCTTGTTTTGTTAAATAGTCTTAAAAAAGACTATTTCAATTAATGAATTTTGTAAATAATTTTGAACACAGATTAATATTGAGAATACACGATAATACGTTATCAACAATAGAATAACTGATTCAAAATGACAGCATTGACAGCCGACAGGATGGCAGCCGTTGTTGTGCTGCAGGTTGTCATGGCAACGGCGTAGTAAGCGACCTCAAGCGGATGGGAAGAAACTAAACATGGTTTGACCTTGGCAATAGAAGTGCACACACCCTGATAGATAGCGAACACTGAACGCCGGACCTGAGATCAGCTGATAGTGGTGTATTTGTCCACACAATGTTTCTAAAAGTTTGAGTGCGAAATAGACCTATTAAGTCTTCAGCCTTTTTGTGTGTATAGTGCAATAGATTGTGACGCAGACTTGAGATCAGCTGATAGTAGTGTTAGATTCAATATTCGCTGCGTTACTTTTCTTGGATTTATGACCAAGTCAGACAGATGCTTTCCCTGCGTCGTCTCTCGCCGACGTCAGGTTCAACTGTATGAGCGTCACATTTTCATAGCTAGCTGCGTTAAATTAACGCATATCTAACACGGCCAAACTGACATCATTCCGCTCTCGGAATGCTTAATAATTTTAATATAAGTGTTAATGATTGCAATTTAGATACGAGGTAATTTTTAAATATTTTTCAGAACATCTCAAAAACAAGGCATTTAAAAAATATAAATAAATAAATTGCTCCATGAGGACAACTCGTGTTAGCAGTTTTATGTAAATTTTCACGCCATCTGTCTCTGGATCATTAGCGATTGCCACAACGACTGAGTAAATATTACTTAACAATTTTTTCTTTCAAGTAAGTAACAATCTGATTTGCAAAATCCGTGTAACTCAAAAAGTTCAGGGACGGCATAACAAAATCCAATTTATTGAAAGACACGATGGAAATACTGCAAAACGCACGTATTTGCGATGGGTCTTTTTATACTCATAAACTTCAATGCTGAAAGACACGATGTAAATACTGCACAATGCACGTATTTGAGATGGGCCTTTTTATACTCACAAATTTCAATACTGAAAGACACGATGTAAATACTGCACAATGCACGTATTTGTGATGGGTCTTTTTACACTCATAAACTTCAACACTGAAAGACACGATGGAAATACTGCAAAATGCACATATTTGCGATGGGTCTCTCCAAGTACACATCTAACACGGCAACGCATTCTAGTAAAAAAAAACTAATACTCACAATTATTGAATGATAACACTTTTTTCTGAACATTAGTGAACAAATCCATAGGCCAAAGATGCATCTGTTTCTCTGAATGTTTAGCTCAGCACCAATTTAACAAATTGAATAATAGTCATTACCAGCAATTCTTTGATAACATATGGCCCAACGAATTCGCAAAAAAAAAAAATCAGGTTCCTATTCAATAGTACCTATTTTGTATATCTGGATATCTTATTCTTTAAAGTAGCTATCAGTTTTTCAGCATTGTTCTTTCAATTATTCAGAACTTTAATGTGATTGACCAGAAACTTATTTAATTCAGAAGTAGGTAGACCAGCCAAAATTTTACGAATTCGAGAAGGGTTTTTCCCTTTGTCCCAGGCTTGTAAGGACAATATCAGTAGTATTTGGCTTGAGGATGTTAATAATTAATTAAATTTTTCACAATCTGTTCGGCTAATCTGTTAATTTATCAGAATTGATTCTCATTGATTCATAATGATATGCTTATATCTTTTCGCTTATCAATTAGAGCGAAGTTTACCTGGGTTGTCACGTGTAGTTTGATTGCAAAACACTCAGTAAAATATTCGAAGACTTGCTAACTATTGATAATCACTCTCACTTGTCAATTTTGAATGCCCTAAATTCGTGGCCCATTTTTGTCATCTCGTTTCGCCCAGCACAACACAAACAGAATTATTTTTTAGGTTGATGGACAAAACAAAAGTTGTGGTTATGTTTTTATTCATTTACATTCAAATTGATCAGTTATCACTAATCAAGTATCATACAATTATCTTGCTAAATAAAATGGCTGCCGATAACTTAGCGATCACCTGTGATCAGTCGGGCAAATGCCATTAATGTAAAATGACTAGTCACCGCTACCTGATCGCTCACTGTGATAAGCGCGGCCAATGTTATGCTAGCACAAGGGAACGAATTATACACACCTCATGCTAATTAATTTTATTAAAAAAATTTCAAAAAACTAAAAATTAGTTATGCACTTGCTTTACTACTACTACTATTATATCTGACAGAGCTGCAATGGGGACCAACTAATGTCTATAAATTGACACCTTCATGATAAGCTAATAAATATGATAATGGCCCATTTTCATGACATCCTGGTAATTACCTTATTGTTATCTGACGTAACCACTATTAAATCTGCACAATGCTAAAATAAAAATCCTATTGACCAGGATGGGAAACCATTCAACAACCACCAACTGAGTTTTTATCAAACATTTTACCTAATTATATCTCACCCATTGTACAATTTCTTGTTGTTCTAAAGTTAAACCTTTATGTTGCAACTTTTTTTTAAAACTTGGTTACACGTAGTAATTGACTCATCTTACGAGACAACACACACCCTAAACGGGCCCTCGTAAGAAAAATGAAAAGTATCTTTAACACCTTCATTGCGAACAAAAACAAAATCGCACGTTAAAATGTCAGACCTGACAAATGATTTGTATTTAACGTGTGAGACAGGAGAAGCGAAATTTAAATTCGCAAAATAAACTTTAGTAGCTTGACAGTTAACGATGACTTAGTCCATAAATTCCAATCTGAACTCATTTTAGGCCAGAAATAATTATTAGAAACTAATGTTCTAATTGCTTTGTGCTTTGATGTCAGGGTGACATAACCCATGTGAAATATATAAGAAATGGCCCGTCTGTAATTAATTGCAACATACGGACGAAGTCTTGGGCGAGAAATGTCACACTAGACAAAACCGTTATGTTCAGGAACTTTAATCTTCTCTAATTTAAAACTACTTTCAGAACTTGATGAATGATTAGTTAATAAAAATTTAAGGTCAGAGTCCCTCATTCGAGCTTTACACAACAAATCTAAATCAAAATCAATATTAGTTAAATCAGAATTTCTGTCGTGAATTGGGGAAATATCTTGCTCTAGGGAAGATGAATCACATACACGCGACAAAGTGTCTGCCATGACATTGTCCTCCCCTTCAATATGTCGAAATTCACATAAAAACCGAGCAATGCACTCCAATTGTCGGATTTAACGTGGAGATCCATCAGTCCCAGAAATAAAGCTCTAACCAAAGGTTTGTGACCAGTAAAACAAACTCACGGGCTCCAAGCAGACAAAAAGAAATGTTTCATTGTCGCATACAAAGATAATAATACTTTATCATAAGTTGATTATTTCATACGGGCAATAATTAATTTACGCTAAAAGGAGTAATCCACTGGCGTCTCATTAATTCAATTTGAGGTTATACCTCTTGTATTGTATCAAAATAACTTAGTGAGCAACCATGTTCTGGTCGCTATTAATTCGGCTATCAAGCTTTTTTGTAACACTTATGTCAAAAACAATAAAGAGTTTTATCACAATCTATAGGGATACCAATGCCCATTTATTAAACCAAACAACAATTGGAGTCCTCACACCGTTTGCCAAGAATGCAACCAAATCAATAACTGATGAGACACCAGAGCTCATACACCAATGTTCGCACGGCAACATCGTCGATAGAATGTGCAACAATTTTAACGGAATCACTATCTAGCTTGTATACTTAAAAAAAAAATTCTAATTTCACAGTTGCATACCACACATATTTATATAACTGCATGCGTAAGTAGGCACTCTGGTTACTCGGTGCATCTACCAAAAGTTTTCTTAAATCTGTCCGTTTGGGTAACGAAATGGATAAAAATTTGGTTAGTTTTCTCATGTTTCTTCAGCGAACTGCTATGCAGTAAAACACCTTCAAACAAATTTTAACAAAAATAGATTTACTCTACTTACGGTTTGCCTATCGAACAACCTCAATTCGTCAATAACTACCAAACCCCCTTTTTTTTGTTTTTGTCCTTCCAAGTTTCAACTCAGAAGGCACAGATAGCAACACAGATAAGGACAGGATGGGATAAAGCGTCGAAAACTGATTACTTATCTTGCAAGCCTGACATTTCTCCAACACAAATACCATAGCTGTCAAAAACTTGCTTAGCTCCTCCATTGTAATTCCAAAACTAACCAAATGACATGCATTCAGGCTGAAACACAACGAAACTACACGCGTACCCCACACCTGATGTTAGATTCAATATTCGCTGCGTTACTTTTCTTGGATTTATGACCAAGTCAGACAGATGCTTTCCCTGCGTCGTCTCTCGCCGACGTCAGGTTCAACTGTATGAGCGTCACATTTTCATAGCTAGCTGCGTTAAATTAACGCATATCTAACAGTAGTGTGTATGGCCACATGATGTGTCTGACCACATAGCACAACATTTTGTGTTTTGAGTTGAATTTGCTGTTGTGTTGTGTTGTGAAAGAAAAGCAGTAGTATTAAATGAGTTAAACTATCTTGACACATCATACTTGTTTTTGTATATTAACTATTGTAATTTAAAAACATGTAACAGAAAAATAAAATCTAGTCACATACAATAAGAGATCGATGATGTAATATCTAAATAGGAAATTAAGTTTTAAAGAATTTCCTCTACTTAGCCTCCTTTAGTCCCTCGTTATAATTGACTGAATAAATGAGTGGTGTCCAGTTGCATGAAACCGAACTTGTTAAAGTTCTTGTAGGCAGGGTCTTAGCAGTTTCCGCATGCTTTGTAATTGGTTAGCCGTCATTTATTCCTGTGTTTGTGGCAAATCTCTTTGAGGATGAATCTGATAGTTCTAGAAATGTCCATTTATGTGGTTACAAAAATGATAATATTTTATTTCGTTCTGTAGTATATGCAGGTAACTACCTATCTGCATATACTAGAGATTAAAACAGAATATTTGTTTTCAAATCCATAAAACCTTTCTGTTGGCATGATTCAATTGTAGTTAAAGTGAAATAATAATATGTTAAGTTTTTAAGTATTTACAAACAACAGTTGATTCATTTGGTATATTATATATCAAAATATATTTCCAGAGGCACTATTAATAGCAAAGAAGGACCCTAGTTGAAATGTCACTTTGGAAATCGCCACACAACAACTTGTACAAAGTCACCACAGAATGAAAACCAAAATCAGAGTAAAAAACCGCTTTCTAAGGAATCACAGTTTACACATCCAGATTTACTAGTGAAAAATGTCATTAAAAAGTTTGAGGCAAATTTCTGGACTCTTAGTAGCTTGCATTACTTACTTACACCCATTTAACCATATTCCATCCCCAACCTTTTCAACGAAATCATCAAAATATAATCTAGTTCCGTATGTCGATAATTCATACCTGTACCAAATTTCAAATGAATACTTCAGTTTTATTTTATTAACTTCTTTTAAAAATGAAGTGATGGTGGTGGTTTAGGGGTGACAAATGTTATTAAAAAAATTGAGGCACTGGATTCTAGTATATAGGTACATCAAATCACAAGTTTCTGGACTACTACCAGCATGTTTTATCTATTTACCCCTATTTACTCCCTAACACTTCAATGAAGTAAGCTCAAAATATAATCTAGTTCCAGGTCTCATTATAATACATACGTGTACCAAATATTAAGTGGATGACTTAAGCCATTCTCGAGAAAACGTGCGAACAAAAAAGTTACAGACAGACCGACAAACAGACAACATTTTTTTTACTTAAATTTAAAATCTCGACCTTTCAAGACATTCTAAATCTATTTGGACAGAAAATTTTGAATTTTTTTTTACGAAATTACTCTGTAGGTGCGGCATCATGCATGGCCACATGAGGTGGATACATTTTACTTCAAAATATACACTTTGTAAGATGACATGTTTTTAACGAACGAGAAACTTTAGGCAAAACGTGATATACAATGAAAATTACTATTATTTAATTTAAAAATAACTTTGGACTGTATGGCTCCGTGTATGGCCACATAATTCATGAAGACTACACATATCATGTGCGGTGAGGTATGATTCCCGTTTCAGTGACAAGACCCCGATTGGTGAATTTAAGTCATGCCGGCCGAGTCCGTTACTTGGAGAGGTTACCGTATCTCATTCCGCCGTCCTGGTTAGGTGGTAGAGTAGGTAGTATTAGATAAACTTTAGCAAATCCCGTAATTTTCAAAGTTAATACAATAATTACTATAACTTCTATGTTCGTAGATTTATTTACCAATGATTATGATGAGGCTGATGAGCCTCAAGTATATTAATCATTAAAATTTTTCACATAATATAATACGTTTTATGGATTTGTGACAAACTATTTATTATACTACTTACAGTTTCTCAAATAGAGATATGTTGCAACCAAAACTTCTCAGCGGGGTGTCGAAGAAGCTATGAAAGCGTAGCAACCGGTTACCTCAGGGATGGTCGAGGATCACTCTGTGGCGAGAAGAGTTATTTATGTATCTATTTTTTTCCAATAAATAATTTGAGTGTTATTAAACAAACTAAACGAAGAAAAAGGGCGCCAGCGTATTCATGCACTGATATTCCTGCAACGGTTTAAGGATGAAACAATCAAAAGCAAAGTTTAAACAAAATAACAATCTATTAACAACAAATGATTTAAATTTACAAAATCTTTACAATAGGTTGAGTGAAAAATTTTCAGAAATTTACTACAATATAAACAAAATATATATAAATAACGTTTATAGTGACAATGACATTTTGTTAAGAGAAAAACAAAAAAAAATTAATTTGAAAAGGTAAATTGAAAAGATCAACTGGTTTAACAATAATTTTCTTCTGACCAAAAAAAAAGAGAAAGAGAAGAGACACGGTGAATATGGCTTACGTAACTTTGGCGGTGGGGGTGGAGTTCAAAGAGGTCGAACCCAGGAGATGGCCGCAGGTACCTGGGAGAGAGGACTTATTGATCGTGTTCTGTTCAACGATGATCTTCCAGGGAGACGCTGCGTTGAGAAGATGTTCAGCCAGTTACAATTTTCATCCAGCCAATAGCAAATCCACCGTGTACTTGATCCAAGGTTGGTCGTTCCAGATTATTACATGAAAAACAATGATAATTCAGGAACCAGTTGATACCAATTGAGTTAAATTACAAAAAAAAAACTAATGTTTTAAATTTAAAATGATCAAATGAATTATTAATTGACTTTAAAACTTATTGAAAAGAATTAAAAAATCGGCCAAGGTTACGAATTTTATAAAAATGACACAAAAAAATAGGTATTAGAATTTGTAAAATTTAAGCAGCAATGTAACAAAATGGTTGAGGACCGATAAAAAAAACTACTGCTAAATTATCAAAAAAATTTAGCCACACAATTACTATAAATGACAAAAGTTATTATGAAGCAGAATTGTTCAAAGAAAAAAATAATTGTTAATACCAAAATGTTCAAAGTAGAACAAAGGAAATAGATATTAAGATTGAAAACAAGAAAAAATTAAATAAGAAAATATAAATTTTTGGAGATGACCTCCGTACTATGACAAAATTAATTGAAAGAAATTGACTTTACGTCTCGCTTTTCGACAAATTCAATAACTAAGGCCCGGTTGTACCAAAAACACGTTCAAGGTAAGTTTAACTGAACGACAGTTCTACGATGAACTCAGTTCAGGAGCAATTAGGTATGTTGTACCATCAGTTTTAAACGTTCGTTCAGTTGAACTTGATTTCATCGCTCGTTGGCATTATTGGATCAGAGTATGGCACATAATTCTCTAACAGAAGAGGAAGATTCCGCCGTTATTAACCATACTTTATTTATACAACTTATTAGTTACCATAGAGAACTGAAAAATTTTCTTTGTCTATGTTATTTACCATTTGTTTATATCCAACTATAACGTTATAAGTTTGTTTGACATGACAGCAAAAAAAACTGTGAAACTTAATAGAACGACAAATAAAACTGGTAACAGAATAATTAACAGCATTTAAATTTTAAATAATCTAAATATGCTTTATATATAACAATAAAATCAATCCCATACGTTGTTTAAATACGAAGAAAATAACTAAAAACACATAGGTAAACCATGCACATCACACCAAATCAAAGGAAATATTATTATACAAAACACGTAATTGTCTATTTATAATGAAAACTAAACTTAAAAATGTTTATTTCCATAGCTGATAGCACAAGAAAGTTAAAAAAGCAAACGAAAACAGCGAATTTCACGATAATTAACTTGGAACATTGAGGTTATATGCCCTCCACTCTCGTAGGCTGTCAGGTTTTCCACGCGCCCTATGCAAACATTCGGATATTTGAAATCTCGGCAAATAACAATTTAATTTAGATTAAGTTAGATTATGTATGGGCTTGAACTACTTGAACTTTCCTTGAACCAACCAAAAGGACCGTTCAACTAAATTGTTCTTGATCCACTATAGAACGCTTGAACCTTAATGGTACAACTTAAATTCATTACTTGATCTCTGTTCAGCAGTGAACCAAAGTTCAACAAGATGGTACATCCGGGCCTTAGTATATCAATCGTGAAGTGAGATTATCTAATAACGAATTTTAGAGCAACCCTAAATAAAGAATTATATATATATGTAAGTATATAATATAGTATTTAACTACTGGCCAAAAATTATTGATATAATACATAAATATAAAATATCCAGCAGGAACTGTCCCAAAATGACAAATAAATCAACTACTGCTGGGGCAATCCACTAACAAGTGGTTTCTTAGTAACCACAAGGTTAACCTCAAATATAAAATTTCAACTAAATGCTAGCTTAAATTTAATATCAATTCAAAACAACTAGGTTATTATTCTAATGTAATAATAATTCAATAATAAAAGTAAAACTTTCAACAAAATCAGGATAGCTCTAATAATTCCAAATCTTTTAAGAAAAAAAAATTAGAACAGTCTCACGTCAGTGACGTCAAGACGGAAAGTGTCGGTTTTCAATTCCTGTCAGTTCCACCTCTCCCTAATATTCCGCCCGCGCATGCTCATTTGCTTCTAACTTGGATTTTATTTCAGTTATTGTAGCACGGTCGCTAAACATGAATTTTCGGCAACAAATTGAATTTATTCGAATTTATTCCTAGTACGGGTGCTGAATGGTAAATATTTGGCAACTAATTAAATAATTGACAAGTTACGGAAAAACTTGTTACACCACACAAACCTCCGAAAAAAAAAATTATTTTTTTTTGAAAACCAAGTTTGAAGAAAAAAAAAATTTTTGTCTTAGGAAACACCCGGTAAATCACGCTATTATCGTATAGTTTAACTAATCGAGGAGAGACAGAAAAGACTAAGAGGGAGAGAGAGAGAGAGAGAATTAGAGAGAAAAAAACTGAACTTGCATAATACCTAATTATACAACATACCACAAGAAAAGTTCGTTTTACCACTGGACAAAGTCATCAACATCACCAATTTCGAGATTATTCAGCAAAAGTCCACGTATAGTCAAAAAGATATGAAAAGATAGAAGGTAATTTGACTCACAACCATTCTGCGCTAATTCAAGTTGCATGAAGAGCCTCGATAATCAGTGTTGCTCGACAGCACACGAAAACTTTTGAAAATCCCACCCGGAAGAGATAATGCTTCGCCCAGAGTAAAATGAAACTGAAAAAGAGAATAAGAAAAGGAAAAGATGAAATGTTTTAGGGGAGGACCTCTAAGGATCAGTCCCCAGTGTCCCCACAGACACTGTGGTGGAATGCCTGAGCAGCATTGTAGCGGCTGCCAGTGCTAAAATTAGTAAAGGCATAAGCACCTAAACCACGATACAGGAAACAAGTTACCTGCCTAGACACAGCAGTAGGAGAAATGTCCTAACTGTTAACAAAAAAATTGGATATAACTCCAAGGGCTTAAACTAGAAGTACGTAACATCAGAAAAAAACTACTTTGGATATAGCTCCAAGGGCTTATACTAGAAGTACGTAGCGACTAGGTGACAAAAAGGACCATTATTTGGGAATACTCCTGCTTCCGGCGCGATGAACAGTGCCTCGATCGGGCAATAGATCAAGGGCTGAGGTGAAGCGGGGAGGAAGACCTGTCTCTCGAGGAACGTCAGACGACCTAGGCCACTCCTGACTGACAAGCCCCCCTGCCTACGTGTCCGCTTGACCCTCCTTGACCCTCTGTCATTGAAGACAGCCCGATCGAAACTAGTTCATCCCCATCCCGAAGCAAGTTCCCTAATGGCAACTAAAATATCTTACTAAATAGGATAATGTTAAAAAAGTTTACCTACTAGAGAATAAACATAAAACAAGATAATAATTGATGCCTTAATTACCCATCAAGACAACAATAGTGATATGAAACAACAACTATACCAAACGAAAATAATTACAATCATGATGACGAAAAAAAAACAAAATGGGACAAAAATTTCTCAGAACACTATATAAACAAGATAAAGATAAAAGATAATAAACAAGATAAAGATAAAAGATAAAGTATTTTCGCAATTTACCTAGCCGAAGAAACAATAAGTAGCAAAAACACAAAGTTACTGATTTTAAATTCAGCTATAACTCAACTAAATGAAAGCGAGAAAGGAAAACTACCTAAATCACTGCTAAGAACGTTGTACTGTAGAACAGCGACAACCTGTTTAACAAACGGCACACGCCATACAGGAAAAAGAATATGTTAACATGAACAATTTTCCTGCAAAGATACATGGACTTAATCCCGAAGATATGTGGACTTAACCCACAAGTAAACCAAAATATGAGGACTTTACCCACAAACCAAAATACGTAGGACTTAACCCACAAACTAAATAATGTGTCTACCAGACCACAAATTCAAAAGGCACAACTGGTAAATGACATATTATAAACAAAATCAAAAACAACAGGTAGTAGTTTCCATTTAACAAAAGACCAAAGCCTTTCAAAAAATTCTAAACATTAGTTGAAGAGTACTTTAGCAAAATTGTCAAAAAGCTACTTATAATACAAACGACTAAAGTAGTCAACTAGGCAAAAATAAAAATAAGAGATAGTGATCCTAGAGAAATATAGAAAAATAGAAAATAGCGATAGAAGGAAAGAGACAATCACAAAGAAGAAGAATGACGTTGTTATGTCATATTTTTGACATCAACCATGCGCAAGAAAATTCACCAAAAATGTCTACTAACTATAAGAGACGGACCTGTATTATGACAGCGGACTCCGATAAACCACCATAAGCTCAATAAGAAACGAGAGTGAGTCGTTTGTCTAATGACTAACTTGAAAAAATTATGAATACATATTACGACAGCAGATTTCCAATAAATTCAAAAATAACCCGATAAAGGATGATATTGAATCATTTGTCTAATATTTTAGACAAAATTTATGATTCGGTAGTCACAGGTATCATTTTCATTAAGACAAGACACGAAAAGATAAACTTGGTGAACTTTCAACCGCATAGTTGAAATCAGTTGCTTGATTATAGACACCCAAGACGCATGCAACCAACAAAACGTGGCTTGCAAATGTCTGAAGTGCATACAATCCGCAAAAAAGTGGCCCACCCTTCAACCCTTGAGTAACTGTTGTTACCCAGCCGGAAAAGAAAGAACATAAAAAAGAAAAGATAGAGAAAACATTTTTTATTTTTTTTTAATCTAAGTGTTCCGAGTTCGAACCCCCTGGTTCGGAGTCATCGTCCGAGTCCTAATTCGCGTAGTCTGGTTTAAGATCCTTAACATGCCAATTTCCTATGTCATTACCATCGGTATCCTCAAGATTATAAACCAAATTAGAGACTACCTTTCTCATTAATAGATATCATATTATCTGCATTTTCAGCTATTTTACTATAATAATCCCCAGTTAATGGAATATTCCTACCAAAATTCAAAAATGCTGGAGAATAACCTGTTACATCATGTTTAGCTAATCTGATAGCCTGGGCAACTTTAAAAATAGCAGTATCCTGTGTTTTATGGTTACCATGAATATAGGATCTAAGTGCAGTTACAATGACTTTATTTACTCGCTCTGTATGACTAACTTGAGGGTGATATAACGCATTTAGAAAAACTTTCTGTACTTTATAATTTTCCATAAAAGTTTGAAATTGTTTACTAGTAAACTGACTACCATTGTCACAACAGAAAATCTGCGGACAACCATAAATAAGAAAAACTTGATTTTCCAAAAATTTAATGATACCCTTGGACGTGGCTTTTGACATAGGATGAACTAAGACATATTTCGTAAACCAGTCTACTACTACTAAGAACATAGCGATTACCATTTTTCGAACAAGGATATGGACCTAACAAATCTGCAGAAATAAGTTGAAAGGGAAAATTTATATTTCTATATGACCCCATTAAACCAGCTCTAGGTAAATTTGGACTTTTACTAGCCGAACAGATAGTACATTTTTTAACATAACGATATACATCTCTACGAATATCAGGCCAATAATAAAGTTCTAGAATACGAGAAATAGTTTTGGAGACTCCAAAATGTCCTGCAGTTTCGTCATCATGATATAATTTAAAAATTTCGGCACGATAGCAGTAGGCACAACAATTTTACAATCTGACAAATTATTAATTTCTGGTTGGTTACAAAAAACATGTTTATGAATAATGTCGTTCTCAGCTCGAAAAGCAGGGTAGGACTCAGGCTTTTCTCGGATTTTCTTAAGCAAATCATTATACCAGTCATCCCGTTTGAAAGTTGATACTTCTAAAACTGAAATATCCTGAACAGCACGTGATAAGGCGTCAGCTACCACATTAAGTGAACCTTTCCTATGGACAATTTCGAAATCATGTTGCGATAATTTAACGGCCCACCTTTCCAATCGACCTGAAGGGTTAGAAAGATTATGAAGCCAGATCACTGATGCATGATAGGTTTCGACCTTAAAGTGAGTCCCTTCAATGAACCTTCGGTAGGTTTCTATTCCCACGAGACAGGCATATAGTTCCTTTTCACTTGTTGTATATTTACGTTGACATGAAGTTAACATTTTACTACCATATGCAATAGGATGTTCGATACCGTTACATTCCTGATATAAAATATATCCAATAGCTGTATTAGACGCATCACACTGAATAATAAACAGCTTAGAAAAATCGGGGCTAGCTAAAATAGGAGCAGTTGTTAATCTACGTTTTAGTTCCCGAAAAGCTTCATCAGCTTCCGGAGTCCAAGAAATAGCCTGACCCTTTTTCCTACCGCGAATTAAATCGGTTAGGGGTGCACAAAGAGCAGAAAAATCTTTAATAAATCTACGATACCAACCGACTAATCCAATTAATCTTTTAATTCCGGTAGTGGTTTTTGGAATCGGATAATTAACTATAGCCTCAACTTTTGAAGGATCTGTACGTAGATCTTCACCATCAACTACATAACCTAAATACGTAAGCGAAGAACGACAAAATTCACTTTTCTTTAAATTAATTGTCAGATTGGCAGACTTAAGTCGATAATAAACCTTTTTCAAAACGTCAATATGAGTGGCAAAATCTGGTGTAGCGATAATTATGTCATCTAAATAGACAAAAGCAAAAGGCTCTAATGAAGGATCAATTACTTGGTTCATCAGCCTAACCATAGTTTTCGGACTATTTGAAAGACCAAACGGCATTACGATACATTTTCTAATTAAATTTTTTGTAGGAGGTTCCTTGTTAAACATAGTTCTAAATCTTCTTTGTGTTGTATTGTAAGATTTAGTTTCAGCAAAGAAGATTACACACTAGATTTTTCACTTAAAGTAAACATTTTTCTTACAGTTGTCAATAAACCAATTTAACGTTTAAAAAAGATGTTGTCTTTTGTTTCCATAGTCTACTTTGTGAATCATTATATTTTTCGTAGCATTTCAATAAAACACAGTATTAACTTTAAAACCTTATAAAACCATCACTCTGTATAATCTGCATGACATATATGACATTTTCGGAAAGGAGAAACAATGGGCTTTCCAACTGTGAAAAAATATAAAGAGTGTTCCATTTGAAATAATAAAGTTGCCCTATCGCCGAAAATACGCTGTGTCATTTCCGGTTAAACCGGAAGTGAGCAAAAAAATGATTACTCAGGAAAAACTTATCAAAATTAGAAGAAGACTGGTGAAAACAGCACTTCATTATCTCAACTAGTTCAAAAGTTATATAGGTTTAGAAAGGGTCAAAATATAATAGGGCACCCGGTACCACCACAATAGAAAAACTCAATCCTAGAACTTCACCGCCTTATTTCCAACTCGGGCAGATACACGTCTCTCAGAGACTTGTATTCCCATTGTAAGGGCATCGTCCCACTAGCGGACTACATTAAAATTATTTCTCAACGATTTTATCCTCTCAATGGTACAGTGCTTACGTGTTAAGCTTGCCGGGGACCGGGAAATCGCTGAATAGGTGAACGGGTTTTACGTTAATATCTTTCCCGTATCAACTACCAAAATTATTCAATAAGCGCCTACTATTACTGACCTTACGTATTAATTGTTTTACAAACCTCTTTTGGAGTTTGTTAGTACAATTTTTAATTTACCGTACAACAAAAGGAGTTGTGGTTTTGATGTTTTTTATATACTTTTGTTAGGTGTACCCAGACCTGACCCCAATTCCTCAATTGACACGGTGCTTCGCGCCGTGAATGTTTGGCTGGCCCCGACCGGGTAGTGGAAAAGCAACTGTTATTCTAATTTAAATGCTTCCTTCGAATTTTGAAGTTTGCGACCATGAAGTTCTGAGTTCGAATCCTAGACATGATACGAATGTTTAATGGCGTTTTTAACTACATGTTCGTGTCGGTAGAGTGGTGGAATAGCTGTGGTTAACCTCTGTCAGGACGTTAGTATAAATAAGGCGATTAAAAGAAAACTTGGTTAAATCCACCAACAAGCAACATCACCCAAATAGAGACACAGAAATTACCTTACCAGAACCCGCCCGTTTTTCGACAGCACTTGTAGCCACTTAACCTTTCAAAATATCAACTATTTATTATATTTTTTCATACCTTTTCTGTCCACTCAATTTTCTTCGTCTCCTTTTATCATTTTGTTTCTTGTATGTGACCTTATGGTATTATTATTATTAGAAATTAAAAACATTTATTAAAACTATTTAAAACAATCCTAATATTTTGTAGCAAAGTTAGCAACGGCACAGCATAGCCGCTGCCTCTTGGTATTCCATCATCTGTAGCTGTTTCTTTTTCAGTGAATTTGTCCTGTCGGCAGCAGTTAATAATAATAAAGTATTGTTATACAGTTTTAACAATTCTTTATTATTATTTTTTGTTGTGTTTTTAAGTATTGTTAAACTATTTTACCACTTCCTAATAAATCTGCTGCGCAGATAGGTAGAGCATCAGTTTATTCTTAATTCTTTCTGCCTTACAGCCCTTCAATTACCATGGCACCCGGTACCTTGTATGTTCGACTGGATCAAGAAGAGTGTCTGAGGATACATTCGATTTGATTTGATATGAGCAGCTTCTTCAAAGATCTTGTATGAAGATTATAAAGCAGTAATTTTTGCTTACATCTACGAAAGCGCAGAGAGGCTAAGTTATTGATATTTTTTTCTAACTAGAAATTCATAAATATATCTCGAAATTCACAATTGTAAGTCGAGATTCACAATTGTAAGTCGGAATTCACAATTGTATACAACTTCAGAATTGTTAAGTCGGAATTCTCAATTGTTAACAGATTTTATTGGAAAGAATATCATTTCTGATATAACGTCTTTTTAAAATGACGATCATAACGAACTAATTTCTTACGGGACATGAATTTCTACGATAAGCTTAAATCATACGGAATATGGTAATATGGATGGAATATGGTGATGCTGAGTTTCAATGCAGATAATTTGGTTTCGAGCTTGCTAGAATCCAATGATCCTAATGAAGGTATATGCATGTTGTGGACTATTTGAGATGGTCAATTTGTCATTACACTATTCATATTATTTTACAGGGCTTTCAAGGGCATCAAGCTCTCTATTATTTGTTATATATCTAATTTCAAATAAAGCTTTATGCTTGTGAAATCTTAGAAACTGCAAAATGTAAGAATATTACGAGTAGTAACAAGGAACCTATCCTAAATAGTCAAGTTTATTGGTTATTAAGACACGGTCTACTTTAATTTTAATCATCTTCAAATAGTACCAACATAGTAGAGGCAGCGTCACATCGAAGGGATCCCAACCTCCTCCAGTAATATTTATGATGTATTAAATAAACAATAAACAAGATAATCATTAGACTCTTCGCCAATTTACTGCACTTTTTATACATGTAATTGTAGCACATTCTATAGTAGTTATATATACTCTCCGCATTGTACCGTAAATAAAAAAAACGAGATAAATGAAAGCCGCCAAAGTTTGGTCCATAGTCTTATCACATTTGTGACAAATTTATTGCCGTTGATAAGCTGATATATGATATATGAATAGGCACTATTGTTGGGCTTGCAATTTAATAATAATTATATAATAATATAATATAAATATATAAATTTAAAGAATTTAAATAATGAATACTTTTTTATTTATTGATTTTTTTTAAAATGCGGTTCCTCCTCCTGCTAACACTGTCCAAATTTCAATGCAATCGGACTATTCGTTCTTAAGTTATCGTGCTTACATTCTTGTAAGCACGATAACTTTCACTTTTCTACCTAACGGACGATTAGACAAGTCTGTCGACGGACAAACAGACGGACGGACATTTTGAAAATTGTTCCGAATTCTATCACTATATAAATTTTTTTTCTCTAAGAACCATACTAACTGTTTTAAAAATTTGCAGGTCCATTATCTATTATCTATTATCAACTATCTACTATCTACTATCTACTATCTACTATCTACTATCTATTATCTACTATCTACTATCTACTATCTACTATCTACTATCTACTATCTATTATCTATTATCTATTATCTATTATCTATTATCTATTATCTATTATCTATTATCTATTATCTATTATCTATTATCTATTATCTATTATCTATTATCTATTATCTAATATCTAATACCTAATATCTAATATCTATTATCTATTATCTATTATCTATTCACTATTATCTATTATCTATTATCTATTATCTATTATTAACGCGGTATAACACGTAAATTTTGGAATAGATATCCTGAAATATCAACAGAACACACTCCACTAACGCACAACTTCATAATTCAGCACACAATTGCAAATTTTGAGAAACAGATTGCTGACTTTCAATTGTGAATTCCGATATCCAATTATAAATTCTAATTTAACACTTGTTAATTCAGAGATAACAACTGTGACTTCCTACTTACAATTGCGTATTTCGAGATACAATTGTGAATTCCGACTTATAACAAAATAAACGAATTGCATCGCCTCTCTACGCTTTCATATACACCTAACAGATTTTTTGGGTTAAAATATAGCATTTTAAAAAAGTTAATGAATCTGTGCACTTTTCCAATAATTATCAGAAATAATATGATTGCAAGTTATCTACGAAAGTGCAAGCATACGTAGTATATATGTAAATGTATATTTTTATTTTAAAATATCTTGTTTTTGATAATTAATAGAATTGGATACTTTATTGGATATTTAGTTCTTGCCTACCTATGCATGAAGTAATTTTATGTACATCGTTAAAATTAATTAAGCACAATATTAAAATTTTTATAATTTGCCAACATACACATCATTTTAAAACAATATGTACCTACGTTATTGCATAAAAGAACTTCCTAATGGTATAAGAATCGAAAGTCACAACCATTATCACTAATTCATTAGATAAGAGAAAGAAATAATTTATGTCGAATTTAAATATTAATTAAATATAATAAATATTATAAAGTATACGTAACATAAATGTGTTGACATAATAGAGATATCGACATTAAAATTCTTGGATTACACAAATTTTGGAGTATATGGTCGGTAGACATATATTTTATATTTCGTATTATAACGATCGAAAAATGTCTGGTATGTCAAACAAAATACTTTATTAGAAAATTTTCCATATTTATTTGCTTGAAATATATTTCCGAGGAAAAGCGAATTCATCTTTAGTCTTATACAACACAAGGAAACTGTTATTATATAATAATATAACAATATGGTTTATTTCTAAATATTTATTATCTGTGTTTATTAATTTATCATTTTCAAGGTTTTTTTTATATAAAGGGTGTTTCAACAAGAGCGCCGGATTTAATGTAAAAAAAAAACCTTTTTTTTTTAATTAAGCGAATATTTATTTTTCAACGTGAAGGGGAATAGTTGCGATTAAACATGAAACACGAAATCCGGCAAATGGCCACCACGGGACCTCTGGCACATGGTCATTCTCTTCAAGTTCTGGATGACTTTTTCGCATAGCTGTGGCGTTATTTCCGCAACAACCCGCTGCATCTCTTCTTTAAGGCGTTCAATTGTTTATAGCTGATTCTCATACACCTTGTCCTTCAGATAACCCCAAAGAAAGTAGTCCATCGGCGTTAAATCGCACGACCTTGGTGGCCAATGTTGATCGCCAATGACACGGTGTGGCAACCTGGTCCGCAGTAACGCCATTGTTTTGAAAGCTGTGTTGCAGGTCGCACCGTCTTGTTGGAAAAACATATCATCCACATCAATTCGATCCAATTCGGCCCACAAAAACTCGGTTAACATTTCGCGATACCGCACACCATTAACCGTTAGCGCATTTCCAGCCGTATTTTGGACCGCATTCAACCCTAAGTGCGCACCAAACAGGTACTCGCGGTGGATGCATTGGTTTCTCCATATTTTCTACGTTTCGTGCATCAACCTTGTATGTTGAAGTTGAGAAAAAAAGTAGTCAGTGCGTAAAAAGTAACGAAAGTAAGTAGTGTACTGTAGTGCGGTGGTCCTCGTAAGGACGCGAGGGGCCACCGGGCATAGCCGGTAAGTGCAAAAACAGCAAAAATTATAAAACTTTGACAGTAACATTTAAACTAAATTTTTAATCTCGAAGATTCCGGCACGCCATTTTTTCTACAAAATTTGAAACACCGAGTGCGTTCGGAAATATAGCAGACGAGACGAAAGATACCCCGACCGGTTGGTCAGAACCGGTTGAGGATAAGGAAATATCTAATCTAAATCTGAAATGCAAACGGAGGAGAATCCTAAAGTAATACGCGGAAGAGCCGCTGTTATACAGGCGCCCAAGGACTGGCCGACAATCCAGATAGCATCTGGATATTCGGGAAACGAGACGGACAGGAGCTGTGTCAGCCTTAATGCGAAACTTAAATCAAGAAAACTAAAAAGAAAGGCATCGACGGCCAAGATTGTCATGGACAACAGCAGTTCTGACGCTAGCGTCAACAGCGTCAAAGCGGCTCCGACGAAGGTTCAAAACATAAACGAGACCCCGAAGGTGGCGGTCGAAGCAGGTAAGGAAGCTATGGTATCACTTTTTTAAATACAGACGCAGACAGGGAGAGTCCAGGAAGAAGACAACTCCACCTTCACCCATCCAGGGTCCAAGAAGAAAACAGCAGCTACGCCGGCGTCGCCAACCATCGAGGCGCAGAATCGGTACGAAGGGAAAACTCCAAATGTAGAAGAGGACATGGAGGTGGAGCCCCCCCAGCCCCAGTAGGAACCAAGAGAAGAGGTGGTCGCCCCTCAGCCTGCACAGAAAATACCAACTCCCATAATCATTCATGGTAGGTTGGTCAACCACAGAATCTTAAATACCTTTCTGAAGGGCAGGCTTAGAGGAGGGCACTTGTGGAAGCACAGTGCCAATGCGACCACCCTTCAGTTGGAAAATAAACTGGACTGGACGCGAGTGAACGAATACCTGGCGGAGGCGGAGGTAGAGTACCATACCTACTCCCCTAAGGACGAGAAGGGGCATGCCTTCGTCCTTAGGGGCCTCTATCATGAGGTAAAACAAGAAGATATAAAAGAGGAACCATAAAAAGAGGAACAGGTACGAAGCCTGTACACCCTGCGAGGGACTCGGCATCCCTCGTACATGATCATAACGAACAACCAGTTGAAGGAGCTGCAGATGAAGGTCAGGTGCTTGGACCACACTGCTGTCTATTGGGAGAGACAGATAAACGCGAAAGGCATAAACTAGTGTCATCGGTGCCAGAAATGGGGCCACGCCACGAGAAATTGCAGAGCGGCCCCAAACTGCTTGAAGTGCGCCGGTGGCCACTTAACACGGCAGTGTGCCAAGTCACCTGACGTACCAGCAAAATGCGTAAACTATAACGAAGCTCATCCTGCAAACAGCGTGGTCTGTAAGGTGTACAGGCTAAAAATGGAGTCATTAAACCAACGAAACGCCAGAGTACCTCCTCCGCCTGCGACCAGGTATGTGGCGGCTCCACCGCCCAAGACAAATGCGTGGACTGAGAGGGCCAGACATCCGAAGCGGAAGCAGCTAGAACTTCTGGAGCTTCCAGACCACCGCCGCCGCCGCCGTCAGCCACAAGAAGAGAAAGGACTTCGCCGCCCCCCACGGGACTGATTCACGCTTTCATGACGGACAGGTCGCTGCTGGTCAGGGTGAACAATAAACTATCAACACAGCGGGACATTCGCGCGGGTGTTCCCCAGGGTTCGTGCCTGTTACCAAAGTTATACAACCTGTATGTATCCGACTTCCTGGAGTTTTCGAATACCAAGCTTGCCAAGTACGCCGACGACACGGCCATGTATGCCCATTCGCATAATGCACAAGCAGCGAACATGCTGCTAAGGGCACACATGGCCCGTGTCACGGCGTATTACGACAAATGGAAGATTCGTATCAACGTCACGAAGTCGGAGGCCATTCTGTTCACGCGTCGGTTCACTGAGAACCGCATTTTGACACCAATCTCGATTCGGGGTCAACAAATTCCGATAAAAAGGTGCGTATCTGGGGGTGAACTTAGACAAACGACTGACGTCTAACATTCACATCAACGAGACTATACGTAACGTCTACTCCGTGTCCAGGAGTCTGTATCCGCTTCTGGCAAGGGATAGCGGACTGTACAGCGGACTGTAGTGGACTGTACAGACGAAATAAGACGATGGTGATCAGGCCGGCTATCACATAAGCGGCGCCGGTGTGGTGCAGCATCTCGGCCACGACAATGAAAAAAACTCCAGGTCCTGGGACATAAATTTAGGCGCCTCATCTCAGATTTGAGCAGGTACATCTCCCTCAGAGATTTATATGATCGTTGCAACGACATAACGCCACTAGCGGAGCTCGTCCGGGAAACATCGCAGAAATTGTGTGCTTTTCAACTGGGCCACAGTCCGCTAACATGCAACGTAACCAGAATCAAGATGCATAATACCCCATTCTAGATCAAACACCCCTACCATATCAGGCGTTGCCTATCTTTCGGCAACCTCTCTAGCCACACTTTCCTTAACCATAACTTTTCTCTATCACACACTTTTCCCTTCACAACTTTATATATTTATCTATCCTTTCCCCCTCTTGTCTGTTTGTCAATTCTTTGTCTTTTTGTCTTTTTTGTCATTTTGTCCTTTTTTGTTCTAAATTCATTTTAGACCGAAAAACCTTTTAAACATTATTAAAAAAATCTTAATTCTTTGCCTTCCCTACCTTCCCGACGGCGGGTAGACCGTTGGGTCCAATTGCTTCGAATGGGTTTTTTCGATGAGTTTTTTCCCCCGTGCCAGAAACCAAAATTTAATAGTGTTTAGTACCTTGGGGCACACATGGTTTTTATAGTGTTCATTTTAAATGTTTTAAATCTGTAATACAGATGTTATTAATTTTAATGTTAATTTTAAACCACCACCGGCGGCAGGAGTTTTAACTTTTTGTATTAATTTTATTGAGCCAAACCGGTCGTGCCCGCCCAACCCTACGTACACCACGACGCTGCGCGACGTGGTGTAATTTAAATACAATTTGTTATGATGATGATGGTTTCTCCAGTATTACACGAGGATTTTCACCACGCTAAATTCGGCAGTTTCGCTTATTTACATACCCGTTTAGTTGAAAATGTGCCTCATCGGAGAAAATGATTTTCTTACAGAAATCCACATCAATTTCGTAGTGCTTCAGCGCCCAATCAACGAATCCACGTCGCTGCGCATGGTCCATTGGCTTGATTTCTTGCGTCATTTGAACCTTATGTGCGTGCAAATGAAGATCTTTTGTTAAAATTCGTTGCAGAGTGGGTCTGGTAGTGTTCAATTCTTGACCGCGATGCCGAATGGAAGTGTCTGGATTTTCAGCCACACTTTCCCTCACTGCGGTTAAGTTTTCGAGCGACCGACAAGGGCGGGGACGCACAGTGCTGTTCTCATCCATCAATGTGAATATTGTCTCAAATTTGTTAATTAAACGGCTAACTGTCGACTCATTTGGTGCATTGTTGCGACCGAAAATTGCACGTAATCTGCGAACTGTTTTCGCAAAACCACTTTTGTAGTGAGTTTAAACAATAATTAAACATTGCTCGTTTGAATAGTGCTACATGATTTCTAATCGCGTGGTGTGTAGATGACAACTGTCAACAAATGAACGCACAAACCAAAAGGCGGCAAATTAAAATCCGGCGCTCTTGTTGAGACATCCGTTATATAATAGTAATTGAATAATTAATATTGAGTGCATAGAATATACAGCTATTTTATAAAACAGTTGAATTATTAAATACAATACCTAGATCATTTTAAATTATAATGATGGTAAGGAATTGTTCCAAAAAATAATGATGATAAAGCGAATATTCAACCACAAATCATGGTGAATTATATAAGGATTCCAGAGATCCTATTAGAACTAACAGGAATTAGATTATTAAATTTTGAACCAATATCGAGAACAACTTTTCGAAAGTGACTATTTGTAAATACACTGAACTGAGTTTGGTTCCTCGTAAAACGTCATGAAAATAATTATTCTTGTAAGAAAAAACCGCTTTAAAATGTTCCAAGTCTATACGTTTATAGTTTACAATGCATATGTTTCAACTTGTGAGATTTTTATCATTACAATGATATAATAAATACTAAAGTTATAGAAAAAATGTCGTACTCTTTATACCTAAGTTTTCTGACAATCTCTAGAATAGCAGGAAGTTTCAGACCATAAAGGTTAATCTGAATATATCATTTGTTGAAAGACTTTTATTATTTCATATTATAGGTTATTTAAGAAATATTGTTGGCTTTTCGTGGTAAAGGATTATTTTTAAGGATTTTTTAAATTTCTAATTGTTCAAGAAGGTTTAAACATTTATCTTTACGTTCTGAATGAATTAGATTTATATTATCTGTGTCGCTAAAATCGTTAGTTTCAGTGTGCTAACTTTCCTATATTTTTGTTCTTATAATTGAGTGTTTATGTTCTTTGACCCTGTTGACTACACTTCTACATCTCTGATGAATACAGACAGCGTTGCAATCCTTACATGTAAATTCATATACACCACATTTATTAAACATTTATTTTTTCTTTATTATTCACCAATGTTTTCTTAACCGCTTCTCAAGTCACCGAGGTAACTCCTTGAAAATCCAGAATGATTTTGTGTAATTATCTTGGGGATAATTTTATAATTAAAATTATTTCGCGGTGAGCAGGGATCGAACCTGCTTCGCTAGGTATGCCAGTATGCAAGCTAGACGCGCTAAACCACTGAGCTACCGTCCCCGTCAAATATTCTTCCTAAATTCGTTTTATTTACATTTATTGTACAAATACCTAAATTGTTCAGTTTTTTAGAAGTGTTCTCACTATACAAATCCAGTAAACATAGTTTTTCTAATTGTATTTATACATTAATTATATTCCGTACATACATTTTACTTTTAAACTACACTAAGAGTGAAGAACGTATTGTAATCGTCCAAAAATACAATATCGAGTTATTGATGAAAGATACTGCATATTCTTGTTTATCTCTATATTTATAAAGGTGGATGGATTTAGATTCGGTTTTCACCATATGAGTGGATATTTCCAAAGATAACTATATAGACACTTAAATCTTTGTTAGTTTCGTCATAGTAAAATGTCAAGGAAATGATTGTATTGTAATGGAATTGAAAACTTTATCACTTCAAATACGATTACATAGTCAAAAAATCATGATTGATATTCATTTGACGTCTCTGACCCCTGTGGGTCTGTCTGTGTGTAACTTTTTGTCCGCATGTTTTCTTTGAAACGGTTTAAGATATTGACTTGCAACTTTATACTCATATGTATTATAACGAGATCTGGAACTAGATTGTTTTTTGAACATATCCGGTGAAGGGTTGGGGGTAAATAGGGGTAAATAAGGGAAAATGAGTAAAGCGAGCTGGAAGAGCACAGAAACTTAAAATTCAGTGTATATACTAAAAGCCAAGGCCTCAATTTTGTTTATAGCACTCTACATTCCCCCACCACTCCCATTCCATTATTAGATGAGTTGATAAAATAACATTGAGATATTTACTTGAAATCTGGTACACATATATATTACAACGACATCTGGAACTAAATTATATTTTGAAATTATTCCATTAAAGGGTTAGGGTTAAATGGGGGTAAATATGAGAAAAAAAGTAAAGCTAGCTGGTAAGAATACAGAAACCTGGAATTTGGTGTATACAGGGTGTCCCAGAATTGAATTCACGGACGGGCCCCATATAACCCAACTTACCTTAGTCCAAAAATGCATCCTCGAGGAAGTACATCCTCTTACAGCAGGACAGAAGAAAAATTTTGTTTCCAATCATTTCCGATATATCGAAGATAAATTTAAACTAAACATATACTTACTTCCTATTTTTGACGTTACTAATGAATTAATGTTTGTATTGTCATGACAACACAACAAGTTTCCTGTTTCACAAGAACCTATGACCTATAGGGAAAAAACGATAATTCTGGATTTTTGGTTGATATTATACAAAATTTTAGAAGTATTAATTTGTTTACTAAAACAGTTGAATATCACGTGGAGCATTTGTTATGAATGTAATTTTTATTAAATAAACTACTTTTCTGTTATTACAAAATTTTGTTTTGGAATTATAAAATTATCCCCAAGATGTGGTTCGGACTCCACTATAAACTGTAGGGCCTCGTTTCTCTTTACCTTACACAAAATCATTCTGGAATTTTAAGGAGTTACTTCGGTGACTTGAGAAGCGGTTAAGAAAACAAGAAGAAAACAAGAAAACAAGAAACAAGAAGAATTGTATATAAATGTTAAATACTGTTGCGTGTTTTCCACCTTTTAGGAAACACCCTGTGTGAATCCGTGGGTTCTAAATAATTTCAACAAGAGATAAACACCACTAACACTTTATTTAACAATTTACTGACTGTACAATACTTCAAATTCGAAATAACACTTTGTTTACTTGATATTTAACCTCACTTTTCACTTTCCAACTTGTTCACTTTTATAAACTGCTTTCTTAATAAAACTTCTTCCTCTGCGCTGGTAATCACGCCTTATATACTCCAAAATTGCAGATCAATCAAGAATCAATCAAGAATCTTCTCTCACCACATTCTAGAAAAGTCTATCTTTTTCTGCAAGTTCCAGTCACTACTAGTAGGCATAGGCGTATCAATTTCCAGTTCCAATGGGGTGTAATTCATAACAATACAAATAGAGAAAAAACGAGAATTTCTTGTATTTTGATAAATATTACAAAACATTTTAAGAGTACCTTTTTGCAGCTCTTGCAATGCTCTGCAAAAATGTTCAAGTATTTCGTAATTTTACAGATTGATAAAAAAAATATAGCCAGTCAAATATTAATTATTATGAAAAAAAAATAGAGAAACAAAAAATAATAGGGTGTTTTCAAGTTTACATAGAGTACTTATAAAGATACAGCACTCATCAAAATTTCAAAATGTTATCTTCAATATAACAGACATTATTAAAAAAAAAACATTTTTTTTGTGACTCACTTTAAAAGGATGTATTTCCTCAGGGATGAATTTTTGGACTAAGGTAAGTTGGGTTATATGGGCTTAATATTCTGGAACACCCTGTATGCTAGGAGTGAAGGCCTCAGATTTTTTATAATATTTCTTAACTCCCCCCACCAGCCCGACTCCGTTATGAAAGGGATTGATAAAATAAAATTGAGATATTCATTTGAAATTTGGTGTATGTATTAAACCACGTCTGTAATTAGATTATATTTTATGATGATCTCAGTGGAGTTCGGGGGTAAGTAAAGGTAATTAGGGGAAAATAACTAAAGCAAGCTGGTAGGAACACAGAAACTTTGATTTGGTGTAAATACTAGAAGCCAAACCCTCATATTTTTTTTATGACGTTTTTCAACCCTTCCGCCACCCCCACTCCATTATTAAAGGGGCTGATAAAATTAAATTGAGGTATTCACGTGAAACTTGGTACACGTATGCATTATACTTAACGACATGACATCTGGAACTAGATTATATTTTGAGGCGATTCCGTTGAAGGGGTGGTAAATAGGGGAAAATAAGCAAAACAAGCCAGTACCACTACAGAAACTTGGGATTTGGTGTATATACTGGAGCCAGGGTCTCAGATTTCTTTATCATATTTTTCAAACCCCACTACATTATTAACGGGGTTGATGAAATAAAATTGAGATAGTCACTTGAAATTTGGTATACGTATGTATTGTAATGACATCTGATTGAGATTATTCCGTTGAAGAGGTGGGGGAGGGGTGTAAATTGGGGCAAATAACTAGATCAAGCTAATAAGATTCCAGAAACTTCATTTTTGGCGTATATGCTAAGAACCAACTCCTCAAATTTCTTTGTGACATTTGCCTCAAGTATTATTAAAATTCTATGATCAATTATTTTCACATGCTAGAGTAAAATTGTAGTCAGGATATTTTCCTTTAAAGAGACTTGGATTGAATATCTGGATGTAGAAGTAGTGATTCTTTAGGCAGCGGTTTTTCACCTTTTCCATCTGACTCACACATTGTGGTAACTGCGTGATAGCTCCACTAAAGGGCCATCTGTTTTATCCAACGAACGTTCGCCACATGCATTAGAATATCCTGGTTTACATGTGCGTTATGAACCCCGTTCTACAATAGTGAACAACATGCTTTAAATGAGACAAATCTAAAAGATCTATTAATTTATTACAGAAATACTTCAAACTTAGGACGAGCAAATGCTCGTTTAAAATACGTACCCATAGGCTTGTAACATATTTCAGAAATTTAGACGTTCGATATTTTACATTGATTTTAATTAACCATAACTAATTTATTTGCTATAAACATTCTTTATTTTCGCAATGTAGTAATTTATAATTTATACATTTTTAATGAGTGTCATGTACACTCTATCATCGCTTAGAATAACATTTATTTTATTTGATTGAGTTATTGTTTTTACAATATTTTATTTTTCCCCTAATTAGGTAATTCTTATTCATATTACAAATAAAAACACAAACACACACACCTGACAATTTTATTACATTTCGTAAATATGCAAAGCTTATGAAGCAAGGTTAATTAGGTTATGTTTGTCTGGGTCAGTAGGGCTAGGTTAGTCTAGCTTAGGTTGTTTATTTGTCAACACGTATTGTTGACTGCTTCTGAAGGTCTTCCAAGGAAATTTCCTGTCGCTAGCTTATACATTTTCACACCTATGTTGCAGCTTGACCATAAAAAAAGAATTAACTGTTTTTTCTTAAAAAAATATTTCATGTAAAATATGCATATAGCATACCTTATATTATCTACCAAGCACATATTTACAGAGGATATGTTAGGTACACTGCTATTAATTTCAGGAATCATTCGATATATAATATTTACGAACTCAATTGGAACAGCACGGAACTAGAGGATCTTACGGGGTATTGTCAATATATATACGATATTATATACGATTTGCAGTACTTCTAATAAATTATGTAACGACTTCGATATTTTTAATTGCAGCCTCAGTGACATAAAACAAAATGTTCTAAATTAAATAACCAGTGAGTGTCTTTGTTTTTCTTAATTTGCTTTGAATCACATATGTGTATATATGTATATATAGTTTTTATATTTAAACATTTCCCATGTTATTTTTTTCTCTTTCTTCGTATCATTAGTTATTCATAGTTCGTACATTTAAATAATTTTTTTCTTCATTTTACTTTCTTTCTATGTTGTTGTATATTATGTAATTAATGCTTTGTATGCCTTTATTCCTGTTCTGTAATTGGGTATCTTACCTGTTGAACAGTGTATGCAATAAATAAATAAAATAAAAATAAATATCGCTTCACATTGAATGAGAGAGCACAGAATTTTACAGATTTATATTCACCACTCCTCGTCTATAGTCCACGTGGACTTGATCCGCCTGTCACATAGAAATATAGGTGGGATTAGAGGTTTAGCGAATTTGATTTGTCAACACCAACCTCGTTCAGTGTTTTTGCATGCCATAATATATAAAACAAAAAATACGCATGAACTATTTGTATCGTATGATCTATACGAGGCAGTGTAGTACAGCCAGGCAGCGTTATAAATTACTTAATTCTAGTGAATATTTGAACAAATTATTAGTTTTATTACTGTTTGAGTGATTTTTTTCAATTAATTGTTTAAAATTGCATTTTGGAGGCCTTTCGATAGTAGTAACAACGAAACGGACGATTTTGATAGAGAGCCTATACAAGCGGAATTTGAACATGAAGACTTACACGTTACACGGGTTATTTTGAATACTTATTCGTGTTTAAACGGCGAAAATATTGATTCCTCATATAAACAATTTGTGAGGAGGATTTGTGAATTAACCAAATTTAGCCGTACTACAATTTATAGGGTTATTAGAGCCGGGGATGTAGTTGATCATTCTATTAAACGGAAAATTTCACACGTTACCTGCTACCTGGCTAAAAAGCCAATCAGAAGTTTATTTTTGTGTCGTTACCACGGCAACCCAAAAAATTTCTTTCATCCTCCAGGGTACCCTGAACGAAATTAATAAGTGGAAATTTTTCTGTCAAATTATTGGCATATGATCATTTGCTATTAAATAAAAATGGAATTCTATTTTTCATATTAAACGAGAAACATTGTTATGAATTACACCCCCTTGGAACTGGAGATGATACGCCTATGCCTAATAATAGTGACTGGAAAGAATCTAGAAAGAGCCATGGACTTTTCTAGATTGTGGTTGGAGAAGATTCTGGTTTAATCTTGAGGTAATTTCGGAGTATATAAGGCGCGATTACCAGCGCGGAAGAGGAAGTTTATTAAGAAGACAATTTATAGAAGTGAACAAGTTGAAAAGTGAAAAGTGAGGTTAAATACCAAGTAAACAAAGTTAAAGTATTGTATAGTCAGTAAATTGTTAAATAAAGTGTTAGTGGTGTTTACCTCTTGTTGAAATTATTTAGAACCCACGGATTCATACAAGGTGGAAAATACGCAACACTGGTGTCAGACGCGGAATTTTGACGAGAGGATTTTTCGGGAGTGTTGAAAAGACTGGGACAGTATTCTCAAAGTTAGTGCTAACACAGAAAGGACTAATTTACTGGACATTATTCGAGGATTATTTTCGAACAGGAAAAACAGTGGAACATTTCATTAGGACATTAGTGGCTAAGTGACGAAGACTTTAGATAAGACTTTTTCGTGCTGTTTCGAGATTTTTGGACAGTTTATTACTGATATTGACGTGATTGTTAAATTTTGTTGATTTTATCGTAATTGTATGCCGGCAACGACCAGAAGCATGGCATATGAAAAACAAATACAGGACTTATTCGCCCAAATGCAAAAGATGATGATGGACCAAGAAAAGAAACGCCAGGAAGAGAAACAAGAACAGGAAAGAAAGCGCCAGGAAGAGAAAGAAGAACAGGAAAGAAAGCGCCAGGAAGAGAAAGAGGAACGGGAAAGAAGACGACAAGAAAAAGAACGAAGGCATCAAGAAGACGAGAAACGCCGTCAAGAGGAAAAACAAGAAGAAAGAGACGAACTAAGGAAAGCTATAGAGATGCAACAGAATGCCTTGTTTACAGTCGCTGAAGAACTCAAAAATAAGATCGAAGTAAAAATGGACAAGGTCGAGGAGGAATTAAATGGAGTTAAAGAAGAAGTGAACGAAGTGAAAGAAAAAGTAGACAAGGTTGAGGACAAAATGCACCAGGTAGGAGAAATAGACCAACTTAAACAACAGTTGAGGGATAGAGGAAACCAGCAAGTGGTGTCATCAGGCCAGCGACTAAAAATTCCCTCCTTTGATGGTCAAAGTTCCTGGATGACTTACAAGACACAGTTTGAGGCAGCAGCGAGTGCAAACAACTGGAATGACGAAGAAAAGGCTAAGGCATTAATTGTAGCTTTAAGAGGCCAAGCATTGGAGTTGCTCCAGACAATTCCGGTAGACCAACAACGGAACTTTAGAGTTTTAGAAGCTGCCTTAGATCTACGATATGACGATCAACACCTTGCTCAAGTATACCAGACCCAGCTGAAATTGCACGTTCAGAAAGAGAGAGAGAGTCTGCAAGAATTTGAAGCTGCGGTGAAAAGACTGGCACATTTAGCATATCCTAATGCGCCAAGAAAATTTAAAGAGCAGTAGGGCAGTAGGGGCATTCCTAGACGGGATAAGGGACAAGGAGATCAGACGAGTCCTCAGGCTATCCCGACATAACAGTAGTAGTGAAGCCTTGGTGCGTGCACTAGAAATAGAAGCCGTCTATAGGGATACTCCAAAGTCAAGAGTGCGGGCTATGACACTCGAAGAATTGCAATCAGAAAAGAAGAACCAGAACCCTATGTTGGCCGATATACATAAAATGTTCAGTCATTTATTGGCTCAATTGGATGCTGCAGAAAGACAAGGCACGCCAAGCGGCGGTATTAAATGTTACAACTGTGGCAGAGCAGGGCATATCAAACGAGACTGTCGATATCGGAACTCGAGGAAAGTGACTGCTAGAAAGGTTGACGAGACTCAGAATAAAAGTAGTGGAAGGCCAAGTGGACGGCGTATGAAATGTTACAGGTGCGGAGGACTAGGAGATATACAGCTTGAATATCCACGGAGAAGATTGGAGAAAGTAAAGGCAGGAGAAGCTGTGAAGCTGAGGGGAAAATCAGAGGAAGCTGGTACCAGAGAGACTGTGACAGATAGGGAACATGGTACCTCGAGAGAAGTAAAGATTTCCCAGCTTCGAAGCATTCCGAGAAGTCCACTACTACCAGGACGTGGAAGTACAGTGAAACCCCAGGAAATTGCAGATATTTCATCCGGAAGAAGGTGCAAGGAAGATTGCAAGTACTACCACCAGGAGAAACTGCAGGTCACGGGAGCAGTCAACACTGTCAAGGTGGAGGTGCCGGATGACAGGACAGATGAGGCGCTCAGACAAGAGCAATTGAATGATGTGGAAATTGGGCCTATATTGAGAGCCAAAGAAAGGGGAACTCGTCCAAAATCCGTCCGATGTTTCGGACAAAAGAGTGGGACTGAAGGCACTATGAGCGCAGTGGGACTCACTGAAAGTCAGGAACGGGCTGTTGCGGAGAGCATGGGAAAGCCCGGATGGAAAAAAGGTGGAAAATACGCTACAAGATTATGTTCTTTTTCCATACTTTATAATCTTATTCTTTAAGAACCTCGAAGATAACTTCCACAATAAGAAATATTGAGCTTAAACTGGTTAAACTGTCAGTGAAATAATGATAAATAACTAATGACGTTTTCTTTCAAAGCCATCTCTGTTAAGTTATACTGTGCTATGGAATGTGTATAAAACATGAAAATATATAAAGAAAACAACGTTCCACCTATTTTAGTGAATAAAACTTATTCCATAACACACAAATAGAGTTGTCCTAAACAATTTTCAGTAATTTTTTGAAACTAAAGTGGGTGGAAAAGATAATGTTTATCTATTATACGTATATAGGCATTCCATTTTCAAATAACTCTTATAATTTTAACTTTTGACACAACCACAATACTAACTAATTCCGATGCGTTTCTGTCACTTTCTTAGACTAGGAAAGATAAATAGTGAGGATTCGTAACAGCGCATAATCGCCACGCAAACAAGTTGTGCCTAAAAACGGTGTAGACGCCATTGCGGTGGTGGCACACAAACAGTAGAGAGCAAAATGAAATTTTCCAGTAGAAGTGATTTATAAGTGATTTAGTGCTAATTTATATAATTTACCTACGTGATGGTATCATATTCTGTAAACTACTGTAAAAATCAAAGCGGGAAAAAATGGAAGGGAGTAACGCTTTGCAGGTAAAATATGTAGTTTTCACTTTACCTTGTTAAATTAACTATATGCCTATTATTTAGTTAATTATGTCCGTGTGCATGCAATTATAATGAGAAGCATAGTATATCATTTTCTGGTATGCAATTAGCACGTTATTTGATTGAAATTTTCATTCATCTTTTCTTCATTGAATATAGAACAGTACATCCGAAATTACACTTTTTCCATGGGCGTAGGTATATTGTTTATGGTTATGTAGAATAAATTCTAGTATGTAAGATATGAGTAAAAATATTTGTGATAGTGAATATATATATAGTAGCCATTATTCTATGCTCATGTAATCCAAACATTTTTTAATTATTGAATATAGGTAGTGAGATGGCTAGCTGTCAACCTCCAACTGGGCTGAAGGCAATAAGTTTGGCAAAAAACAGTTTTTTTTTTTAGAGAAATCCCGCCCACTGGACAAAACTGGGAAAATCATAAAAGTGAGATAAGAAACAGCATTCAAAATTAATTATAACTTGTTGTGTAAATATAAACCCAACGTCTGTCTGTATAGGTTAGGTTCATATTTACAGTGGGTAGTTTGTTTCCTTCTTTGAATATATTTCTTTTATACCTACTTGACATAAGTACGTAAAAGTATATTATAACGAGATCAATTTTTTTATCATGGTAGAAATAAAAAAGTTTCTACAAAAATCCATTTAATTCTAACATGGTGAAATCAAATATATTATCAACTTTCACTCGTTTCATAATAATCTTAAATATTTGGGCAATAAAAATAAAAGAGGTTTTGACTGTGTAGTCAATCTCAGTGGCATCATTCAGGTAAAACTGAATTCTGAAATATTCAAGCAAAATATTCGCAGGCCATATTTGCTTCATTTTAAAATATTTACAATAACTTGTTTATGTCAATACACTACGGTGCAATTACTTTTGACTAATACATTATTACTATAATATATACATTACCATACAAGGTGTTTGAAAAGTCGATGTAAAGCCTTACGGAGTTGACAAGGGAGATCATTTAGTCTGCATTAAGCCAAACATACCTTAGTACAATCTTAAATATTTTGAGATTTTCGACCGTAAGACTTTGTACTAGGCTATGTTTGGCTTAGTGCAGTCTAATTGATCTCTCCTATCACCTCCGCAAGGGTTTGCATCGACCCTCCAAACAGCCTGTATTTATTTTAAGGAAATTTTGGCAATAAATGCTATAAAACGTATTATTACATTTTAATTTATATTCCTCTATTTTCTTAGGTTTCCAAACGATCCTGATAAATGAAAATTACTTATGGTTAGAAAACAGAAATTAGTAGACCAAATTATGATAGGCTTTTTATAGTATTCATTTGAAGATTTGAAGAAGTGATTCTACCAAACGGAGGTAAATAAAATGAAATTATTAAATGAAGCTGTGCTAACAATTTTCCTAGAACTACTCAGCTACTTGCAAGTAAGAAGGTGAGCATCGTTTCTTGAATAATCTTATTTTTAACAATGTACGCCAATAGGCAATCAGTCGTGACCTGACTTTTCTTTTTATTTGCACATAATATTTTTTTCTTGTTTCATAGAACAAAAAAATGCCATCATATGACATCAAATACATAAATGTTTATTATAGAAAATGCTCCCAAGTAATAATGTAGGAAAATTATTTGTATGTTTTTGAAATAAACGTTTTGTTGTATTTGCATCTAGCTGGGTGTTATCTTCTATAAATATATGTCCCAATACATTATGTATTATTTTTTATCACACAGATAATTGAAAAACAAATAAAAAGTTGACGTAGAGTTTATGTAGCACTAATAATAATCGAGGTACGTATTCTAAATAAATTAACTGAATTTGAGTAGGTATACATTCAGTCTCAGAAATATTCAAGTGATAGCTTAATTAACAGTGAAAGGAAAAGTATGATATGATATGGGATGAAATTTCCTATTATATGCTATAAAAAATCAAAATGACCGACTTCCGGTTTCGATGCAATTTACATGAAAATCACATTTTTTAATGGGACAACCTGTATATATTTGCATGTTTGGATTCTACTAGCCAACATACTTATGATCTGATCCCAAATATTATTTTAATTTTCAAAAAATATTTTTTTTTTAATTTTTAGTTTTAATCGTGTTAAAAATCGGTCTGCAAGCACCGTTAAAGTATTATCTCTGCAGACATCTGCGTCAGATTTGTTACTTATAGTTCGTTTTATGAACATGTTACACCTTATATTAGAGAGTTAATACTACAAAGTGACCACATTGAGAAAGCCCGATTATCTATCTGATAAACTTCTCATGAGAAATGCTGTTCACAATCGGAATTTGAGACATACTAAACGACCACTTAACATACACTATATTTATATGAAATATTTCGTTCATCTTTTACATATATATCAATGTACGTTTACAATAATCTGCCCCAGCAGGCAGCAGTACCACTTTATGTCTGAAAATACATTAAAAACACAACTTAAGACTCTGGTTTTAAGCAATGACTTGAATATTAATTTCAATATGTTTTAAAGTATGTGTTTACACTAGGTGCATACTGTACTGCTAACCTTTTGTGTCCAATATGTATATTTTACACAATAAACTATTATTTATTATTATTTATTATTATTATTAGATACTAACATTAAACACGATTTATCCTTCATGAAGTTCAACGGTATTTTCCTTTAATGTAACCCCTATAGGACAACCTGTTGTATAATTAGATCTTTAAATTACGAAAAAAATGATATGCATACTGCCTACCTTCTCATTGTTCTTAAATTATAATTAAAGAAACGAATGTTTTGATAATCGATTTTTATTATTTGAATAAATTAAAAGAACGAATATTTTACAAAAGTGAATAAAATTTCATCATTTAAGATAAACCTACATTACTAATAGTACACTATTAATACCCAATTAAGTGTTCAAAATGTTGCCCATGTTCCCTGATACACAACTAGGCCCTATTTACAGTACATCGTAATACTTCTCTTAACTCATTTCTATTAATTCTACGCACGGCTTCCACAACTATGTCTTTTAAATTGTGGAAAGTTGTAGGAGCTCGCAAGTAAACATGATTGGCCCCGTATAAAGAAATCAGTTGGTGTTAAGTCCGGAGACCTAGGTAGCCATTTAACGGGACCATGCGTACCTATCCAATTTTCTTCAAATCTATTATTTAAATATTGAGTTGCTATAATTGAATTGTGAGGTCCTGAATCTTCTCGCTGGAAATACGCTTGTTATTTCAGCCGGTAAATTTGTAAGTTTCTGCTCAATTTCACTTCCCAAGAAAGACAAATAACGTTTCCTCACTTACTATAAACGTATCACCATTTTTTCGGGATTTTTTTTAATTCAACCTTACATAAAAGTAACTTCTTGCAGGCTGCCTTCTCTCTGGATGTCTTTCGGCGTATAAATCAGAAGCTGCTCGTGCATTTTTCTCTCCCCAAAAATTAGCAACATATCTACCTGTTCACTACTTGTAAACTGTAATTTTGTTGATTTCCCATTTATTTATATTTTAAACACCTATACCTAGGTATTTATTCTTACCATTAATGTAATGGGTTTGACAAGTAAACGAAAATTTAAAATAATCGAGAGTGAGTATTGATTTTTGACTACACATAATTACTCATAACAAAAATTTAAGTTTTTGATATCCAGAGATTGATAAACTAGTATTTTTGTGGTTTTACCTATTTCATATCATTTATCGAACCAACTCTTTTTCGTAATTTAAAGATCTAATTAAATAACAGGTTGTCCCATAGGAGTTCCTTTAAAAAATAGTTTTCGTTCTAAAACCAATATCGTTGAACTTAATGAAGGCTAAATCGTGTTTAATATTAGTATCTGCAGAGATAATATTTTAAGGGTGCTTGCAGATCGATATTTCACAGTTTTGGCCACATCGCTGCCTTCTATGATTAAAATTAAAATTTAAAAAATCTATATTTTTTGAGAATCAAAATAATATTTCAGGGTCAGATCATATGTATTTTGGCCAGTAGGATCCAAATGCGTGAAAATATATAGGTTGTCCCATTTAAAAATGTGATTATCATGTAAATTGCATCGAAACCGGGTTGTACATGTTGGTTTCTTAAATCACGTAATAGGAAACCATCCCTTATTTGAATTTGAAAAAAATCCCATTCTCCCATTCTAAACTTACAAGTATCCCTATCGGTTGAGCCACCCGGTATACGTGTACCAAATTTCAAGCAAATATCTTAGTTTTATTTTATCAACCACTTTAATAATGGGGTGTGGATGGTTGGGGGATGGAAAATATTACAAAAAAAAATTGAGGTCCTGGCCTTTAGTATATACACCACATTTCAAGTTTATGTACTCATACTAGCTTGCTTTACTCATTTTCCCCTATTTACCCCCCAACCCTTCAACGGAATCATCTCAAAATATAACCTAGTTCCATATGTTGTTATAATATATACGTGTACCAAATTTCAAGTGAATATCTCAATTTTATTTTATCAACCCTTTAATAATGGAGTGGGGGTAGTGGGGGAGTTGAAAAATATTATAAAAAAATCTGAGACCTTGGAGTCTAGTATATACACCAAATTCCAAATTTCTGTACTCTTACCAGCTTGCTTAACCTTCAACCCATTTGAAAAACTAATCTAGTTCCAGGTATCGTTATAATATATATGTACCAAATTTCAAATCACAATTTTCTTTTATCAACCCCTTTAATAATGGAATAGGGGTGGTGGGGGGTTGAAAAATATTATAAAAAAATCTGAGACCTTGGCTTCTAGTATATACACCAAATTCCAAGTTTCTGTAGTCTCACCAGCTTGCTTGCTTTACTTACTTTCCAATATTTACCCCTATTTAACCCCCAACCCTCCAACGGAATCATCTCAAAATATAATCTAATTCCAGTATCATAATATATGTACCAAATTTCAAGTGAATATCTCAATTTTTCATCAACCCCTTTAATAACGAAGTGGGGGTGGTGCGGAGAGATGGAAATATTATCAAATAATCTGAGGTCTTCATTTCTAGCATAGAAAGCAAATCCCAAAATGTTCTACTCCTACTAGCTTGCTTTACGTATTTTCTCCTATTTACCCCTATTTACCCCGAACCCTTCACCGGATAGGTTAAAAAAATAATCCATTTCCAGATCTCGTCATAGTACACCCATGTACAAAATTTCAAGTCAATATCTTATACCGTTCCAGAGATATCATGCGGACAAAAAAAGTTACAGACCGACAGACAGACAGACAGATATTTTTTTTTCGCCCAAATTTAAAATCTCAACATTTCGTGACATTCTAAACCTATTTCAACGAAAAAATATTTTTTTACGATACTATACTTCCAATCCAGTACGTGGATGTCGTGGATGTGGAAGTAAAATAATGTACAGGTTCGTGCCTCATAAAAAAAATCCACGAAGGAAAATAATATTTTGCATGTAGTTGACACCATCGTCCAAGAAGAATATCATATGTGTCAAGTGAAAGAAATCGGATCAATTTGTGTTCCATTGCTTCAAGTAATTTCAGTCCACTGAAGTTAGATCGGTGCAGTGCTTATGTGTTAGGCTTGCAACCACGGAGATGCTCAGTTCAAGTCTCAATTGCGGGAGATGGCAATGATTCAGAAAATGGTTGTTATGGTGATGTCTGTATGTTTTGGTTAAGTGGTGGAATAGCTATAGCTAAACTACACAAAGACATAAACATAAATGAGACTATTAAAATAACATATGTTCTGCTGCTTTCTGTACTAGGTTAGTCATTAGAGTAAATAGGTAAATAAAAAAAAAGTAAATTTGCAATAACTTTTTAAAAAAATATCCGAAATGTATGCATATGTACAATACATACGTGTATCAATTTTCAAGTCAATATCTTGAACCGTTCCAGAGAAACCGTGCGCACAAAAAAGTTACAGATGCACCGACAGACATACAGATTTTTTTCAAATTCATAATCTCGACGTCTTATGACAATCTAAACTTATTCCAACAAAAAACGAGTTGAAAATATATCATAATAAAGTTAATATAGGTACAACTATTTGCATTATCCGGTCTTCATAGCAGGATGCAAACTTGATATAATGTGACTAATAATTATTAAAATGCTCTTCAAGGTTTGCATCAATTTCGGATTTTTAAATAATTTATTTGGGGCCAAATCAGGTCAGTATGTGCTTCTTTGTTTCTTATTATTGCTCTCTATGGTGTTTTTACGATGTTTTTCTTTTTAATTATGGGGATTTCAGATATGTGTCAATGAAAACAGATGGTGGTGGGCGTGACAGAAGTCATCAAGAAAATTGAGCTTGGCTTCTAGTATATACACCAAGTCCTAAGTTTCAGGAGACTTCTAGCTTGCTTTACTTATTCACTCCTTCAATGGAAAAAGTTTGTATGACGTTTTTGTAGGTTAGGTATTTTTCATTTTATGTACGGTGCATAATTTCGATATCGCTAACCTAAATTGAGTATAACGTTTTCAAGATAGCGGTTAAAGCCCGATAGATGGAGATGGGGATTTTTAATATGTTTAATAGTGTATCTTAATGAACATATTTTGCCAAGTCTCCCAAAACTTCTTTAATTATTTCCCTCCAGTCTTCCCTATTTGACTGAAGATATTCTAAGATTGGTATCGAAGGCATGTTGGGCAATACTAAACATTTCAATTTTTCCACTTTTAAGTTGGGCCATATGTTCCTTGAAGTTTGCTATAATATAATGTTTCATTTATCCAACATACTTCAAATTATAATCCTTACGACTTAATTTCGTAAATCCCAGAGCTCTGATTTCATTCAGTTTCATCTTCGGTTGTCTAATAGCTATTGCAATTTATGCTCTGATGAATGAGTAACCATTTCATACCTAAATTTTTAAAGATCCTGCCTTGGCCACGAGTCAACCGCGGTTCGTGTGGAATTGAAACAAATGATTAATTCCGTTAGGTCTGAAACGTCGAGGAGTTCCGAAGGATTTTCTTATATCTGCATTTCCTATCAACTAAACTTACAGAGTATTGCATTGTAACAAAGTGTATTTTCGTTGCCAAAAACACAATTTAAAGTAATATTATATATACTTCGTTATGTGTTCCGCTTACGTTTGAACTTATGTTAAAATCATTGCTATAGATTTCTCCTAATTTAGCCAGCTTAAACAGTGATTTCTACTTTATATATAAAATGTAGTAGACCCGGCTGTGAGAAGATTGACTACCTGCAATATTGGCCAAATCGCAAAAATTGACACTGAGGGTGTTGGTCAGCAAACCAACGTAGTTTATTTTCCATTGAAGCAGATTGGAATGCCAATTCAACCAAACCACGCTTTGATTATTATTCTCCGAGCTGCCACGTCGTCAAGTAAGTACATACCGATTTGCCATCGCCACCGTTTCTTGTCACCGTTTTTATAGTTACAAAGATAAGAATACTTTACTGAAATGCGTGTATAAAAGCAATAATTTAAAATAATTTCCTATTCAATGTATCAGAATATAATACCGTTTTCCGAACTAGCCAACTAAATTTTATATTAAATATAAATTCTTAATAAAGTAGTTGCCCTATTGATGGCCTGTTAGATTCTCAAAGATTTTCAAAGATACGCAAATAATTATGTTCCAAAGAATTTTCCTTAGTCCCGGACCTTGGAAAAAAGAACATAGATGATATTTCGATACAGTGCCAGGAAAGCTGTTTACCGTTTATATTATTTTAGCTCAATTTAAATAATCTGTTGTTCTACCGAGTGGGTAGAAATTGTAGTTTTCCGTTTATTTTATTTTAACTATTTCGTACTTTTACGAATTAAAATAAAATCCATCACTAATTTTTAGAAATTTGTTATAGTCCGGAAGTTTAGTACAACATCTAGCCATGCCATAAATAAATTAACTATCTTTATCATTTGATATATAGAAATTTTCCGCATTAAATCTGACAAGATACCACGTGGCCGAGCTGAGATTCATTTACAAAAGGCACTTATCTGTGGGGTTTGAGGCACTTAGCAAACACCTCATGAAATGTAATTTTAACATTTCTGATCCGAACCGAAATATGATTATTTCTGTCTGTTCGTATAGGCAGACTAATATCCGCCGTAAACTGATACCGAATCAGATAACCGTTTCATTTTCCGATTCGAGTGTAACTTATGTTACACACCGCATCGAATTCGATAACTCTTTTATTTGTTTGGTATCAGTTTTATTTAGTTTTGCCAAGTTCTTCCCGCCTACACCCTGACCGTTCATGTATGCATGATTATTGCTGTAGATAATCGCTTGCTATTACCTGGTACTTGCACACCGCTTGTTTGTTTTTACTACTTACTGTTGTTCTTACCGCGTACTGCTTTTTTGTCTCTTGTTGTTTCTCTACCGATTTTATTTTTTTACTGCTCTCACCGTTTGCTTGTGTAGACAAGCGGAAGCGGGGTGGTAGCACCCCGCTAGCTTCCGAATTAATATGATAACTACTAGGTATTTAGCTTCTCGCCGCCTGGTTCCTCGTTCTCATAGCTTTGCACGTAATTGAAATAACATGACATATCTTAAGTTTTTATTTTATTTATAATGAAGTCCGTATGTTTGTTACCTGGCCACTTTTATTGCTATTGTAAATTTTATTCTATTTAATAAACTTTGTTATTTACTGACATGTGCGTTTTATTGTTGAATGTGAGTGAAAATCTAATCTACTGTCCAGACCCCTGAACATAACCATTTCTTCACTGTAGCTATCATAGCCCTACTGCAACAGACTGCATTAGGAGGCTAGTACGGGACCTTTACCCTACGAAAAAATTGTAAAGGTGGCGCTCGAGATTAACCGATATTTAGCTCAGCGCTAAAATTACGCTTCCACTTGTTTATGCGCTAGACAACTGGAAGAGAGTACGTCACAACATCCTTAATCTTTAGATATATCTCATAAATACTTTGAGATAATGTCCAGTGAAACTTCCGTCTGACTATGGCGCTGCATGTAATGTTAATCATACTGAAGTTACCGCCTTCACCTAAAATGTCTACATTACAAGACAACTCACTAAATTGGGCATCATCAGAGGTTTTTAATTACGCCACGAAGGTCATAAAAACGTAAACTCAATATTCCTTATTTTTATAAATTGTATACTTATTTTAAAATGTCAAATTTTTACATAATGACTGATTTATTTTTAATGAATATTCATTTATCTGATCTTAATCACAAACTCAACAGCAATTACCGTTTAATAGGTGGACATGACAAAATGAGCGGAATGAAATAGTAATGGTACTTGATTGTTGTTTTGTTAATATATCTAATTAGAAATTTAGATTAACTTGAAAATGTCGAAATAAATTAAATGGTCAGTTCTAATACGGGAACAACTATGCAAAACAATAAATGACTAAATAAAAATTGTGACAATTTTTTTCCTTGATATGATAAAATAACTTTTATGGCTATTTTATTTCCATTTTAACACTTTATTTTAAAGTTCGGTGTCATCGTAATATTGTTTGTAACCGACTTCCTTTTTAGAAATATTCAACTTAGAAAACGATTGTTATTTAAATTCTTCCATTTCGCCTGTCAGAGTGAACTCATCGTAATATCTGACAACAAGCTTAACTCCAGTCCAATTGACATAGAAAGATGAAACTTTGCACGCTTATAGTCTAAGGAGGAAGCCTAATGGAGATAGATTTTTCCATTCTCCAGGAGGTAGAAACAGGGGGTCTCGAATAAAGAAATCTTAGGAACAAAGTAATTTTTAAATGCAAGCATTATTTCATTTTTTTACTGAATAATACAGAGAATAGATATGCCTGGTACCAGGCACCTGAAATTTTCACGTTAGGGCTAGTACCGGATACAGGGTATTAGCCGAGTATTCACCGAACAATCGCGTTAGGCGAGAAGTGGGGGTTGATATAATTTAACTTTGTTAGTCGACTCGACAGTTGACACACATTAGTAGTCAGTAGTGTTTATTCTGAAAAAATATTCCCAGAGGCCAAAAACTACTATGAGAAAAGAATTTTTTGCAGAAAATGGGGCAAAACTTGTATCATAGTGGATCTGTGCAAAATTATGCATATTGAAGTGAATTTAATAATATATTTATAGATCTGGGCATTAGTTCACAATCGACCTCGCTCGAATGGAGGTCGGAGACTAGTTGGAGATGCTCAGAGGGACGGTCTCAATGATGACGAACTTGGGAATGAACGCGGACGCTTTAAGTGTACGAGGGAACTCCGGGATGACTTGCTGACCTGCTATGAAAGTAGTGAACCTGCGCGCAGAGGGTACATGGTGCGATTATATGAGATCTGATGTGATAAGCATCCAGAGCATCGTGCCTACTCTGAACAACACTTCAGAGATCAGGTATCCTTCCTACGTAGGGCAGGTTATATAGGGGCACTCCGTCAGCAGGAAGAAGTGCCAACCGCACTTAGACCGCGGCAAAGAGCAGCTGGCGGGGACCATCCGATAGAGCACACTGATGTTAACTTAGAGGACGGGGGTTAGCCTTAACAGCAGGGCTGCCCCAAAGCCACAAGACCTGGCACGGATGGACGTTGTCATCGATGAGAAATTACCAGAAAACGCCGATGTTTGGCGAATTAACTGCGCCGTGTACAAAGCCGCCAGTCGACTTGTTCCCGAGAGAGGACAACCAATGCCTCGAACGGTATCGAGAAAGCTAAGCCGTGTGTACAAAACATCGAGGGCAAGATACAGTTGGCCAGACAACATGCTTATCCAGAGTGTGGTGGAACACACACCTTAAATCTAGCAGTAATGCTTACAATTAAGCAGCACTATCTAGATAGGATTCGAGTGCTATTAAGAAGCTAAGAAGGCATGTGAGGAGTATGGAACAAAATTAGTTGTTCCGTACGAATCCTTCCCGCCTGTTTCAAGAGCCACAGCGTGTTGTAGATAATCCGCCAAGTGTAGCCGATGTCGACAGCTTCTGGAAATGAATCTATGAAACGACACGTCCCGCGTCCGCGTCCATTCGATTCGATAGCACACTTCGAGGCTCTCTGTCACAGAACCTTTGAGAGCCAGAAAAGGTGTGCCCGACAATCAGTTCGAAGGAAGTCCAACAAACTCTTGTTTTAACCAAGAACTATGCTGCTCCGGGTCCAGACGGCATTAATAACTGGTGGTGGAAGGAATTTCTTTCCACCCACCGTCACCTGGCCCGAGTGCTCAACACGTGGTTGGACGAAGGGCAGCAAATTCCGGACTAGTTTGTCGAGGGACGTACAGTGCTAATCCCCAAAAAGAAAGATCTGTCTGATCCAAGGAATTATAGGCCAATCACCTGTCCGAACTCCTGCTACAAGATATTTACACGTATCCTGTATGTGTCAAAGCAACTGTCTTTAATAAATTAAATCTGGTAATTCATATTGTCAAAATTAAGAATTAACGTCTCTCTGTAAAGATATATATAACGAATCAGTTACATTATTCATTTCCAAGAAAATAGGCTTATTCAACAGAGTACACCCAACCAGACCTCCTAAAGAGAAGGCGCACTGCATCTATAGACAACTACGCCCCAATATAAGGGCACAAATTCGATTCAGTGATTTCGATACTCCCGAGGAGTTACTAACTGTAGCAGCAGAATATCATCTTCCGAGAAGCACCAATAATGACAATTGGAGAAATCGTCCAAACAACAACAATAATAATAATAATAATAGTACGACCACCAGAAATACGAACCAGAGGACAGCATCATCAGGGGAAAATACGCAAGAAAGCCGACCACCGACGATATGCCGATTTTGCGGAGGATGACACTGGCAAAGAAATTGCCCACAAAATCCGTACACCACAGGGCAAAACCAACAAGTTAATAGGCGTCAGGAAAACTCCCAAGGGGCCGGCGTCCGTCCCAGATCCAATAACTAAATAACGATTCCCCGGCGTCCGGCCCAAACAATATAACCAGCCCGGTGACTCCACCAAATTTCGACAATGTCTTAAATATCTCTGCAATTTTTCAAGAAAAACCGATAAATAACATGGGTACTCAGACTGATTCTGAGAACATTATGAACATTTCCACTATCCTAGAAAAAACAACGCTAAAGGACGTGGCGACGCAGAGTGAAACTGCCCCGTTATTATCAATGCAAGATTTACAAAAATCAAGGCAATTACCACATATTAAGATTCTCGCAAATGGACGGGAAATGAACGCTGCTATTGACACAGGTGCGGAAAGCAACATAGTCAGGGCAGGACTCGTCGACACCGAGCCTCAAATCAAAGACAGAAAATTGTTTGCCTTATCATGCGAACGCCAAACAACAGAATCCTTGGGATCTAGACATACAAGGTAACAAAACTCAGGATGAATTTGAGGTAATTAACAAATTAAATAAAGAACTTATTCTTGTTACGCCATTCCTGGAGGACGAGGGTGTCCATCTAGATTATGAAAGGAAGTGCATGTATATGGGAAAGACGTTAAGGAAAACTGTATACTGGAGCCAAGAAACAAGGTATACCCCCGAATTACGACAACTCCACGAAAAAATTCGTATTCTACCGTAGGCTGAACAATTACTTAAACCCGTATTTATGGAATTCTCCGTATTCAGCGAACGACCTACTAAAGGAATTACAACCACGACTACGAAACACGTCATTACTCTATCCACCCCAACCATAATAAATCAGCGATGTTATCCAATGATACCTCATAAAAAGAAGATTTTCTACGAACAAATAGACGAGATGCTAAAGGCTGGTGTAATATAAGCCAGCAACTCACCTTACAGTTCCCCTCCAGTCATAATCGAAGCATCTGGTAAAAAAAAACCGTTTCTGCGTGGATTATCGGAAGCTTAATGCTGTAACCAAGGACCAATCATCCACCATACCGAAAATACATGAAACTATCAAAACCCTAGGGAAAACCAAGATATTCACGTTGCTAGACTTAACATCGGGATATTGGCAAATTCCCATGGACCCGGAATCAAAGAAATACTCAGATTTTACTACCCCAAACAGAGCATCCTATCAATTTACAGCTTAGAGACAGCCCCATCCACATTTAAGAATGTCATGGTTCGCTATGTCCTAGCAGCATACATACATGACTTCGTACAAGTCTACCTTGATGACATCGTTATATACAGCAATAGCCTAGAAGAACACCAGAGACATTTACATTTAGTCTTGAAAAGGATCCGCCTACACAATGTAAAGGTTTCACCAGAAAAATGTAACGTCGCAATCAACGAATTGAATTATCTCGGACACCGAATATCCCAAGACAAAACATTACCCCAGCAGGGCGAACTAAATATACCAGCATATCAAGAGGAACGGGACGAGCAAGAAGAACAGACCTCGGAAGAAAGAACAGGAGAAATAAGGGCAAGCCAAGCAGAATATCAAGAGAGGTATTCTTCGCCAAACGATAGACCTGAGGTTACCTTCGAAGAAGGAAAAGAAGTAATGGTGAAGGCCCTTCGAAAGAAACCGAATGTAATCTTACCCTCTTGGACAGGCCCACATCTAATAACCAAAAAAGTCTCCGACGAAGTATACGAGGTCCGACGCGGGAACAACACTTATCTGGTACACGTAGACGATATCAGGCACCCAGTAGCCGGAAACGAACCTCCCGAGCGGCTAGATACCGATGAAGAATCGGATCCCGATGATGACGACTTAAATGATAAAAATCTTGAAGATGATTTCCCAGATCGTCACGAAGGCCCTGAAGAACATCCCCCTGATTATGACGATAGAGACGATGAAATCCTACTACTTGCCTTAGCGCATCTACCTGCCTCAGCGCATCTACCTGCCTTAGTGCATCTACTTGCCTTAGCGCATCTAAATGCCTCAGCGCATCTACCTGCCTCAGCACATCTACCTGCCTCAGCGCATCTACCTGCCTTAGCGCATCTACTTGCCTTGGCGCATCTGTCTACCTCAGCGCATCTACCTGCCTCAGCGCATCTACCTACCTCAGCGCATTTACCTGCCTTAGCGCATCTACCTGCCTCAGCGCACCAAGAAAATTTGCCTGCCCCAGCGTACGACGAAAATTCGCCTGCTCCAGCGCATGAAGAAAAATTGCCTGCCCCAGCGCATGAAGAAAATTTGCCTGCTCCAGCGCCCAAGAAAATTTGCCTCCCTCAACGCACCATGAAAATTTGCCAGCCCCAGCGCACGAGGAAAATGTGCCTGCCCCAGCGTATATAGAGAAAGTAACAGTATCAACTCGGGCACTCAATGAGCCAACCACCTCAACAAGGCCAACACCAACACACGGAGAAACGAACAGAACATATAAACCAAAGCGACGACGAGCAAGACTGGTCATCATGGACCCCTAGAAATTGTATCCTTCTTTTCAGAATTATGTTTATTTTTCATTATTGTACATATCTTAAGTTTCAGCGCTGTATAAATTTAGTTTTTATTATTTATAAAACACGTTGTAAATATTTTAAGTTAGATATAATTGTATACTTTAGGTTTTCAAACAATCAATCGTAGAAATTTGCCTTAGCAAACGGGGGGAATGTCAAAGTAACTTTCTTTAATAAATTAAATGTGGTAATTCATATTGTCAAAATTAAGAATTAACGTCCCTCTGTCGCTCTGTAAAGCCCGCGAGCTAGAAAATACACTTTTTACATTATTAAAATAATTCGAAAAGCAAGCCTTCGCTGCTGGAGAATATACACAAGCCACTCCCCCTGAACGAGGCGGTACTGATCCAATTTTCGGGAACGGCGAACAATCTGGAACGTCTAGAACGACTAGAACGCCTGGAATTACTTCCAGAAGCTTTGATTTTTCTTATATAAACCGAGACGTGCTCAACGCAGCAAGTCGAGTCGAGTAAGTGAGTCGAGTCAAGTCAGTCAGTCAGTCAGTTCCGGATCCAGCCACGCGACAAAACAACAACAACAACAAAAGGCAAATTTCTACTCTAAAGTGTTAATATTCAACATAATCGATTACATCAAACCTATTTAGTGATAAACAAATGTATTGTTAGAACGTGAACCGTAATATATCATTATTGTGACCCCAGAATTTTTGACTTTTAATTATTCGCATAAAATCGATACAGGGTGTTATTCTTTCACCGAACCAAGTGAAAATAAAATCGTACCAAAACTAATTGTGCAGTGCTCTTGTGCGCGAATCTGACCAAAACGAAAGTCACGTTCGTGTTCATATGCGCGGACACCACAGCAGGTTGATCGGTATTATCCTGGCGAAGTTTGGTTTCTTGCAGGGCCATCACGTCGATGTTGTACATCTCCAAGATTTCTTCTATTTCTAGCTTCCTCTGTCAGAGGCCGCTCACGTTCCATGAGGGGATCTGCAAGATTTTCTGCTTCACCAGCGTAGTAGCCATCTACACTTTGAGCATCATTAGCATCTGAGCGAAGAATGTAATTGTAATTGTAATTGTAATCCTTATTGGCCATAAAAAATGCACCGTTGTGCTTTGACATGTCAAAACAGCATATTACGAGTAAATAAATAAATACAATACATAATACAAGTATATATAGTAACAATAGGACCAAGTCCTAAATATTGTTAAATGATATAACAAATAATTAGGAAAATTGGGCCCTAACATAGTCAACCGATTACATGACAAACAAAATAAATGCAATAAGTATAACACAAAAATCACAATTTAGGACAATAGGTCCTAATATAGTCAAACAATGGCGTAACAAATAAAATAATAAAACAAATTGATTGAATTGATAAATAGGTAGTTAAGATAATAACTAACGTAATCACAATTATTGGGAACATGTATATAATATGGACAAACAATGACAAACAGGATCATATTCAAAATACGAATATATAAAAACAATCTGCCTAAGCCTAAATATAAAAAAAAAAAATTACAATACAGTTACACATAATTAAAATCCGATATATTGTAGTAGGCATTAGCCAAAAGATGTCTTTTTAATTTAGTCTTAAATCGCGCAATTGGTAAATCTTTTATGCTATTTGGAAGAGAGTTGAACAAAGCAATTCCAAAGTTTTTTTTCTGCGTAGATGACAGTCTCTGATTCGGAGTTTGTATATCATCACGGTTACGAGTGTTGTATTTATGAGTATCGCCATTTTTTTTTATATTTGCTCAAATGCCCTTTTATGTGAATTAAGTTACAGTAAATAATTTCGATGGTAACGTTAATATATTAAATCTAATAAACCATGATTTACAACTCTCAGATTGATTCACACCTGCTAAAGTCCTTATTGCCCTTTTCTGTACAATGAAAATGTTATGAATCTGGTTAGATGTACTCCAGATTATCAAACCATATGTCATCGTATTATGGAATAGTGCATGGTATGCAATAAGGGCGGCATCTGTGTTGACCTTATTTTTTATTTGTCTAATGGCATACACTTTTTTTGACAATGTTGTAGTTAAATTACTAATGTGTGAATGCCAAGTTAGCTTGCTGTCCAAGGTTAGGCCCAAAAATTTTACAGTTTCAGAGGTATCTCTCTTGGTAGAAAACAGTAATGTGTTTGTTTTATCTACATTTAAGCATAAGTTGTTTGCATTAAACCAATCAGAGGCTTTATTTATTATGACACTTTCTGCCTCAGCAACAGCGCTAGCAGTATCTTCCACCTGTTTCGCAAAAGTAGTGTCATCTGCAAAAAAGGACCGTAAAAGTCGACATAGCGTCGGGTAAATCATTTATATAAATTAAAAATAACATTGCTGAGCACATCTGCCGCATCTGTGCCAATGCAGCTGTGAAATTATTGGCCACGGCATAATTCGAGGGTTTGACCCCCTTCTCTGTCTCTGTTTTGGCCTTGTTTACAGATGCGGCTTTGCCCTTGGCGTTCGCCGCATCTGCGTAACTCCTTCCAGCAGTGATCTTTCTGGTCTCTGCCGTGGTCGTCTTCGCTTTGGGTCCCTGGTTTGTCTTCTGGGGACCTGCTGGTTCCTTAAGGAAACTTGGGTATCCTCTGTAGCTGGCTGGTGGGGCCCCTTGGCAATTTGCGCATTTGGCGGGGCTCTCCTTCTTCTGGCACTTAGCCGAGTGGTGGGCCTGTCCGCACTTTACGCACTTTGGCTGTGCAGTGCATCTACCCTGTGCGTGGCCAAGGCGCTGGCAGCGGCAGCACTGGGTGGCGGCAGGGGCGGCTCACTGTCTTTCTACCCTGACGACCAGGGAGCAGCATCTTGTGCATCGTAGTGAGCAAGTTATTCTGTTCAAAATTAAGGGGGGATCCATTAAGCGAGCTAATAAATCGCGTTTCTTTTCGAATTTTTATTGGGAAAACTATTAGACAAGTCATTTTAGAACTTTGGAGATAATTGTACATTAAAGCAACTACATTCGAAGTTGCATGCGATTATAATGAAAGTTGTGGCTTTGGTGCCCCTTGACGTGAGATGCCTCCGAAAATTTCACTTTTGCTGGCTGACACAATTTCTTCTCTCCAGATCATCTAAAACAAAAAAAAACAATTTCTTTTTACTTTTTGTGAATATAGCTATGGCATGAACTACGAAGAATTTCATTTTTCAAAAAATGAGGACACTGCGACGTATGAAGAAAAATGTTTTTTCTCTTAAAATGTCACATCATTTATGATAAAAAAGAAGTTTTGCATGCATTTTATTTTCCGAAGTTTATGAGAAAGACAGTTGTGTTCTCGATATATGTGCCAAATTTCAGGGCAAGCGGCTTAATAGCTCTTGAGATATCACGTCCGACGTAATAGTTCTTGAGATATCACGTCCGACGTGATATCTCAAGAACTATTGAGTCGATTGCCCCGAAATTTCACACATGTATCGAGAACACAACTGTCTTTTTCATAAACTACGGAAAATATTTTGCTTTATCATAAAAAATGTGACAGTTTGAGAGAAAAAGTTTTTTTTATATGCCGCAGTGTCCTCATTTTTTGAAAACAGAAATTCTTTATGCCATAGCTATATTCACAAGAAGTAAAAAGAAATTTGATTTTTTATTTTAAATGATCTGAAGAGAAGGAATTATGTCAGCCAGCAACCGAGAAACTTTGAGAGACGTCTTACTTCAAGGGGCACCAAAGCCACAATTTTCATTATAATCACATAAGAATTTGAATGTAGTTGCTACAATGTATAATAAATATTTCTTCAAAGTTTGAAAATGATTTGTATAAAAGTTTTCCCAATAAAAATTCCTAAAAAACGCGATTTATCGGCTCGTTGAATGGGAATCCCCCCTTAAAGCTGACAAAATTTGAAGTAAAATTTTTATTATTCATTATTCAGAATTCTCAATAGCTTTCGAGACATTCGCTAGCTAACGCAAATTTTCGAGAAATTCTTTGTTGCCTCACATTTCTCCACAAATTTTGCCTTCTAACGCTTCAGCATCTAGTTTTACAGCAATGCTCTCACAGTAGAGCATTAGTTGTAGAACATTAAATTTCCTTTAAAATGAGTAATGATTTGTTATTTTATCTTCAAGTGACCAACTGTTATAGCAATTTGCACTATTTCTTTATTTAAGGTTTACATAATAATATTTCTATATAAGCTGTATATTGTGCATTTTCACATGGTTCCTATGGAGAAGGTAATTGTACCATTTATATAAATTTCGTTTATTAAACATCATAAAGGAATAAAAACAAGTATAGTACATGTAATGGTGAAGACATTACTTAACTACTCTCCTGTTAATTATAAGTATCGTAACTAAAATGTAAAAAATGACAAATAAACTTGTTTGAGCCTAACTATCGATTTTGAAAAGCTATTCATGTGGAAATGTTGCTATTTTCGCCTCTCTTGGGTCGGGAGGGTTCGCCAATTGATACAAGATGTAACTTATATTCCTCAGTTTCTTTATCTATATTTTGTTCCACTTCAGTTTCCATGTCTTCAAAGAATGTGAGTAGGGGCTTCATCTCTTCAGCATCATTATCCTCATTGTCCAATACGCGGACGCCAGTGAGATAATTCCTCTGGCAATTTCTGCATAGAGGGGAACAATCCATTGACGCTTTCCTGCACCCACATTTTCCGCTAAATTTTGGTGTGCTAAGTCTCTAGTATGCACAGGAGTGAGCTGATTGTCTGCCTTGTGCTCCCAGTCTCACAATTCAGGACAAAGCTCGTTTCCTAACTAGAGCTGGACCTGGTGATATGTTCTGAAGGAATACTCGTTCGTTTCCCCTTCAGTTGGTGGGGCACACACTTGTGCTCAGTTTTCCAAACCGCAGCTTGTGATAAGGAGGGGATGGAGAACACTTTTGCTGCTTTGCGGTAAAATTTAATGAAATCAACTTTACTTTTCCAAAATGCTGCAGACCCTACTTTAATAGGTGGATCGGTCGTAATGGTCTAATTTCTTGGCTTGCAGACCTAACTCCGATGGACTATTTCTTATGGGACTACTTAAAGCAAAAAGTTTATGCAACCGGAGTTGCAACCAGAAAGTAATTAATAGAACGCGTAGGACAAGAATGCACTGAAATAAAACTAACCCGCATGTGATTAGAAATGCTATAAACAATTTACATATACACGCAAGGAAGTGCGTTTAGGTTGAAGGAAGACATTTTGAAAATTTGCTATAGTTGGTTTTTTTCTTCATTGTTATTGTGTAATTGTTTTTGATAAAATTATTTTCAATTAATTGAATTAAATATTAGGTGCGGTATTTCCCAAGTTACTTCACTTCTTTATAATTGTTACTCTTCTGTATTTGTTCTAATAAATTTAATTTTCTTAATGCTTGTTGACATTTTTACTTTTTTACTATTTTGGCAAACGATGTAATATCAATAAAATCCAGTAAAGTTCAATTTATGTTATTAAAATGAAAGTCACCTATGTAGGTTATTACTTATGTTTTTGTAGCCGGAAAGCTCCCAAATATTTTTGAAATTGATTTATTGGGAAACTCAGTTATTAATTCTGGCAGCATTAAAAGTGTGTAAAAAAAGCAAATTACGTGGTTTAAATACGTTGTTAGAGTATTTTTAAATTCGATATTGAAAATTACCAAAATTCATAGTTTTAAAGAATGCAAAAAGAAAAAATTGGAACCCGTGCCTGATATCTTCTTGTTTGTGGTACTGAATTGTGAAGATCTCTATTAGCGAAACAGGCCCACAAAATTTGGCTCGATTTGGTTAAACCAATAAAAAAATATGGCCGATCGAAATTTTGTCAAAAAATAGAAAACACACTCTAAATTCGAATCGAAGGGCATTAAGGATATAATAAAGATCATTTTAATCGTCTTAGAGTACTGTATTCCTCACTAGAGTATAACCAGTGACTCACGAAACATCATGTATACTGCACAATTTAAAATATCCGGTTTGAAACACCACACCAGGTATTCATGCAAACAGACCCTCCTCGGTCCTCCAGTCCAGCCAATTGGACATATTTTATTTATGTTCTAATATAAAATGTGCGTAATTTGTGATGCGTGAATCCGTGGGCTGATTATTAATTACACAGCAAGCGGCGCTTTAGGCAGTACTTGTTTCCCCACTTTCGTAAATGCAAAGTGAGGTTATGGCGAACTCCAGAAATATGAATAACGTGTTTTTTGTTTAAAAATAAATATAAATTCTTATCGGTAGTAAAGTTTAGGTAGTTTAGTTAGTAGGCGCATTTGTAGTTTCAGTAGTTACGTTTTTCCTTGTCTAAAACCTTGTTTATTTGTGGTCCTACCGATTGTTCTCTCTGGTTTAGTAAGGTAAATAATAAGATTTTTTGTTTATTTTTCAGATAGTGCTGCCTATATAAAAAAAGTCGTTAACTGATAATGAACTAAAGAGAATATGGGGCGAAAGCGACGTGAATATTAGCTCTAATGATGAAAATGAAGAGTTTGTGTCAGAATCAAAACTCTGAAAATGAGTATGAAGTAGATATAATGAGTTAGTATTCGATTTTTAATGAAAGCCGTGTGACTTGGTATCGAAGTTACCCAAGATCCTATTGAAACTCTTGAACGTAAAGACGAATTTGACTTTGATGATAATATCCTGTTGTCAATAATTAGAAACTTTATGAAAGACAGATTAGATACCGAAAGGAAGAAATTAAAGTAGGAAGAACAGGGTTTCTCAGCCAGATACTGCTGAAGCTATGGATCAAGAGTGGATTGTCGGTGAGAGGAGAAATTGGTCACCTTTCCTTTACTTTCGTCAGTACCTGGACGAATAATTTCGAAACTTGACGGCGGTAGCGGCACACAGTGGGAAAAATATGCCTTCTTATGGACAAAAATCTGCCGACAGTAGATACATCAATCAATTTAATTTTTTTTTAAGTATAGGGAAGGATATTCCACTTCGTGTCCTCTCTTTGACTATTTACAGGGTAGAAGTATTTACGCAGTTGTAACTATCATGTATAAGAGAGTACCTACCTGTATCAGCAAAAAAGATAATTCGGTCTGAGAAAGATCTAGCAGAAGAAGGTTGAGCTTTTCAAGAAATAGTGAGGCAAGGTGGACGACTTTCAATTACTAAATGAATAAATAATAGTCAGTGCTTATGTTGTCCTTATCAGAAGGCAATCCTCCGATTACCGATGTTCAGCGTTGGGATAAGAAAAAAGAAAAAAAAATCTCGCCCAAACTGTGTTAGTGTTTATAATAGGGCATTGATAGGCGTTGATATAAATGACAGAGTTGATAGCATACTATAAATTGCCGCAGAGAACAAACTAATGGCCGAATCGTGTTATTCGTCACTTTATTGACTTTAAAATTGTTAATTCTTGCCTAAAACACTGACTGGGTTAAAAATTCATGGGTATTTCTAATCGCAACATAATTAATCGTCAATATTTTTTTTGAATTTCACTCTTAACGTGTTTGAATTGTTTACTTTCTTACAGGGATACTTTTTTTATTTTAATAAATAACAACATTTCAAATTATTAAAATAAAACTGATGCTTCATTTTTAAGATATAAATTTTATAACTATAAGTATTGCTAAATTCGACGCTAGTGTTCAGCTAGCTAGAAGATAATTTTTTTGTAGAATATAATAACATTTTCAAAAAACAATATTGTTTCCAGTTTCCAAACAGAATAACACAAAAAACGTGTTCAAATATTTGCTTGTGTGGTACCGAGGAGGATGTAGGATATTAGTTGACAAATAGATAGACGATGTATAGTGTTGATCGTATTGTTATGAAATGGATATAATTAAACGATTTATAAATACTTAGAAAGGCAACCCGCCGCCCATTCCGACGTACATCTCTGATTAAAATCAACCTTGGTGGAACGAAGATCTCTCGAAGATGAGTGGACAGCCTTGACAAGGCTGTGGAGAGAAATGCTCGATGATTACGTTTAAAGACTTCAAACTCAACCTTTTACATTTATTACACCGGGCGGCCTAAAAATAACTAATTGGTTTTAAAAATGCATGTGACTCAAAGTATTTCGGTAATTAGCAAATACCTTTGCGAGAATATGAACACGACGTAATTGTTTATAAAACGCATATATCTCGAACTGCTAATTGCTTTTAAATTAACATATTTTATTTTCCGCTGATTTCTTAATTAGTTCTTACATTATTTAACACCTGTGAACATAATTAATTTTTTCCTCTGTATGTTTGTAGAAAAATAATTTTAATTACTTTTTTGTTTATATCGTGATTTGTTAATGAACATATCCTTAAAAAATAATGGTAATAGACAACATTGTTAACCAAATAAAAATGTTTCCATATACAATGTGTCCATGAAAAAGCGTTGTTATAGATGGAAATAACCATTTTTTTTCACTATGAACACAATTTTCTGTATTCTGCTCTTGATTGACCTAACACCTATTTTCAGTACGTTAGAATTTCAAAAATGTATAGAGGGCGCCGGTGGCAGCTTAAAATGAAATTTTATTTTTTTACAATGAACATAATTTGATGCATTCTGCTCTTGCTTGACCCAAAATCCATTTTCAGTACGTTAGAATTTCAAGAATGCATAGAGGGCACTGGTAGCAGCTTAATAATAAAATTCGCTTCAGATAAACTGCCATTTCTGTGCTAGATGTTGTAAACTTTTATAAGAGAAACTTGCTCAAAACTAAAAAATATGACGTCGTTCGGATATTATTTTGTAATTATTTGTTTTCTTAATCAGTCCGCCATGGAACGTGAATCACCTTGTATAGTTGAAATTCTGACTTGCCGAAAATCGGTTTTAGGTCAAGCAAGAGCAGAATCCAACGCCCTCGATACATCTTTGAAATTCTAACTCACTGAAAATAGGTATTGGGTCAAGCAAGAGCAAAATAAAGAAAATTGTGTTCATAGTAAAAGGAAAATGGTTATTTACACCTACAATAACGCTTTTGCGTGGACACATTGTATACACATATATGAAGTGTTGTTGCGCTTCCGGGTGATTTCCCGCGTAGTTGGTAGGCTCTTTCAGAAGCCATGGTTGTCTAAACGACGCTTTGGCGGAATATATTGTGTGTTCTCTTATGCTCTTTTACTCTTTTTGACTCTTACTCATACTCTTTTATCTCAGGGCTCGGGCAGGTTCAAAGTTTTTATTTATCATGTATCTATGACGTACCTAAATATTTTAGCTATACTTTGTTTGAATGAATGAAACATTAGAATAAACTTTAAACAAGACAAACAATTTATTATAGACTATGCTTGGTATGAATTTATAATGAACAAAATTTAAATTTACCTTTAAAGATCTTTTACAACTTATTATTGGCCTTTTTCAAAATTTTCTTAGTTTAACTAGTGAAAGTTTAAATCTCGAGATTTTATTGCATGGGTATTTGTACTATTGAGAATAGTTTACCTCGATTCGTCGAGTAGCACGCACGCGGAATAATATCGATTATTTGCTACCTTAAAATCCAACGTCGGATCAGCTGAGCTGATAGCTGATGCTATTCAAATGGTGGCTTGTTATGAGATGCCCGAAGTTCCAGAAATTGCGATAACCATCCGCAAACACATTGATTTATTATAACACTGGCTTATTATTAAAAAGATAAGTGACTTTTACCGTAATTATACACTGGATATAACACTTTTTGTTGCAAAACGCAGATATTTTCACAATAGGTGCGAACTACAAGCCTACTTAATATGACAAAATTTATTTATAAAAATTTCAATTGTAAATTATTTGAATACTAAATAAAATTTGTTGAAATTGACTTTTGATTATTGTTCCTGATATGATTAGCTTTAATTTTATGTACCATATGTCTGTGTTTCCTTTTGATTAAAATTTCATCCGCAAACCTATAAAATTTCCATATATTGTACTTATATCTACTTTACATTGTTGAAATCTCATACCAAGCTGGTATGCTGGTATCTTACCTAAATTGAACATTTTACAACTAATTACTTACATACACAAATTATATTTCACTAATTATGCCCTTTTCCATTTCTAGGTATGTACTTTTAAGTTGATGGGCCTATAGTGAAACAGAAAAATTGTTCATAATATCCTATTATCTACAAATACACTTTACAATGTCCTTTTTTACCATGGAATAGTTTTATTGCAGTACTAAATATAGCATTCAAAATTTAAGTGAAATAAGTTGGGTTATGCGCTACCCCAAACCTATCTATGGATGCGTACCCCATTTAAGTCCATGCACTTGGGTAGATTCACGCTGTATTAGTCTAACAGGTAGGTTTTTAACAAATTTTTAATGTTTTGCTGTTAGACGAGGCCTAATTTTCTTAAAATTTACCCGGACGGGTGACACCTGAGGCTGCCAATGCGAGTGCTGTCACACTCGTTTAGGTAATGCTTGGATCAATATAGAAATTTTAAGTTGTTCAGTTTTAATATTTTTTAATTTCGATTTCAGATTCGTCATCAGCAACCTGAAAAACATCTAGGTACCGATTTTCAGTCAAATCTGACCATAAATGATACATTTTGTCTGCCATTTTGCCGCCGCCATATTGAATTTTGTAATTTCAATGGCATATTCTGTGTCAGCTACACTTTTAACCTCTACGTACCGAGTTTCATTTGATGATGAATATTAGGCTATGGGGACGCCGCCATTTTGAATTCTTGAGTTACGAACACATATTCGTGATCTGTGACCTCGTTAACATTCACGTACTTATTTTCAGACGAATGGCACCGTAAATGGCAAAATGTGTCTTGCAACTCGTGTCGCCATTTTGAATTCTTAAGTTACGAACACATATTCGTGATCTGTGACCTCAATAACACATACGTGCTTATTTTCAGACGAATGGCACCGTAAATGGCAAAATGTGTCCTGCAATTCCGCCGCCATTTTGAATTTTTCAATTTCGATTTCGGATTCGTAATCAGCTACCTCGAAAACCCCCACATACCGATTTTGAGCAGTGTGACGACATAATCGACAAACATCGTCCGCCATTTTTGCGCCGCCATTTTGAATTTTGCAATTCTTACGTCATATTCATGATCAGCGTGATTGATAATCCCCGAGTACCAAATTTCAGGTCAGTCGGACGATAAATAAATTTAATTGCGATTTTTGATGAATTTGGCTCACCCTATACCAAGCATTATTTTCGCACCCTATACAGCTACCGATTACGCAGAATTCCTAGTATATTGTTATGTACGTTAGTTAAAATGGCGGATGAAAAACATGGACTTTAAAAACGGCGATTTCTCAGGAAATAAGTAGAGTTGAAAGGTGTTCTATGTCTCAAATTAATCGGAAAGGACGATATTTTGTTGTGATAGTGGAGTGAAAGGACCAAACCGGAAATCCTGCTCGGCACGGGCGTATGAAAGTTGGGTTTTCTGTGAGAAAGTGAAAAACATATATGTGCAAAAAAAATCATAATTAAGCAAGTACATGGAATAGAAGCTCGTTCTGTATCTGAATGAAAAGGGGGAGCTTGGCCCTTTCCCGTGATACCAAATTGTACGGGGAAAATCGAAAATTTGGCCTCGCAGGGGCGAAACAAATGTGACAAATTTGAATGTGTTAAAACGTAACCTAAAAAAATCTAAAACATGAAATTTTAAAACACTCATATTTTAGTTAATACTTGACGTAGAGGCTCGATCTTAGTCTCTATTTGAACACGGAGATTGGCATTCTATCCACGCAGCACGTGCTCTGGGTTATATAAAAAATTTAATGTAGTTCTGTGCGAAATAAGAATGGATATTTTCGTATAAATTGAAAACCGTAAGTAATTTAAAAATTCATAAGTAAATAAAAACCGGGAGTGAAATGGCGTTCGATGTCTCTCTGGAAAGTAGAAGAACGTAACTTTCTCGCGATACCAAGTTTTATCGAAAAAATGGAAAATTAGGCCTGCGGCGAGCAAGACAAAAGTAGTTTTTCTGGGATCTTTTAAATTTAAAATAATACGTCATCACGAAAAATTATTCCACTTTGACCGCCCGTATCTCGTTTATTTTTGGAGTAGGAGAAAAAAAACGGCCTTTAGATAATTTACTTTTCTATATTTTTGAAAGGACAAAGTATTTTGCTCTAGGAGGCCCCGTTTAGAAGTTATGACGGTTTAAAGGTAAAAATGTCGTATTTTTTGCCTCTTTGCACCGCCGCACATTTCGGCCGATATCTCCGAAACGAAGAATCGTATGGAAATGTTGAAGGTACCGGAGGAAGCGGAAAGAAACTCTCTTGTCCTAAGAGATTTTTTATTTTGAACTAGCTCCAACCGTTTTCGAGTTATAGGCGAAAACCCGCAAAAATAAAAAGCGTCTTTCGAAGTCGAAAAGTGCGGAAACGTGCAATCTTAAAACGTCTATGTTCTTCGAAATACAACTTCGGCAGGACCATACGGCATACAGAAAGCGGAAGGATCGTAGTTGACCCGCATCGTAAATTGCGCGTCACAAATAAAAATTTGGCGCCAGAGGAGCGAGCGAAAATCGAAATTTTTTTGACGTTTCGACAAAATTAGTAGACGCACGTCGAGTATATATATATATATATATATATATATATATATATATACACGTTCAACCGACGTTACCAAGCCACCTATATCTTACAGGCCACCACAGACCATCGTGATATCTTTATTTTTCCAGTGTATATATAGCCATTTATTGTTTATATTAACAAAATAAACTGCAACAGTACTAGAGGGGTAGAAGAATATGAAAAATTATATTTTTATATATTTCACTGTTGTTATCGAGCCACTTATAAAGAACCGCCTATTTGTGCCAGGTGTATATATTTTTGTTATTTTACTAACGTACACATTCCTTACGATGTTGCCGAATTTATTAGTTCAGCCAATAAAGCAACAACGAATATTTACCATTTTTCAAAAGTAGTTCGTATGTGTAGCATTGAGAACATGTCAACTCGAGGTAAAAAAATATTGAATCTACTAGAAAAAACAAAGGAATGAATGCTAACTAGGAGTAAAAAAATAGTGTAGTTAGAGGAACGATCAAAAACACGTTTTTGAATGTGAAAAACTGTTGAAAACTCGGAAAATATGCACGTTACTAAAAAATTACAAGTAACACCCATTTTAAAGAATATATTAACCGATACGTCTGAATTTTTCCAAATTTTTAAATTTCATAGTTTACGAGTTTTTCCATTTTCCGATGAGGGTCTTTTATGCGTGCTTTTCCGGAAAAACTTGGACAAAGTACACTTTTGGAAAAAGTCGTAAAGGAAAAAAAGTCTTCTATTTTAATTATACATTCACCATAATTTTTTTGGATTATTTATATTTACTTTTTGTTACCCCTCCACCCCTTTTTAGAAGAACTCGAACAGCTATATCTCGAATAATACTCGAAAATTTTACAAGAGTGAAAAATTGTGAAGAATCTGTAGAGAAGTCAAAAACTCAACGACCAGACTGATTTTATAATTTTGAAGATAGACCTGCGGATTCTTCTGCCAATACTGCAGAAGCTGGCTTTAGTAAAAAAAAATAAAAAATGTATCTAATGGTTCATAGGACAAAGGGAACTCGGCTAAGAAGACAGGTCGTATGAGGTGGTTACCAAAGCAGAAGAAACTTGCAACTACATTTTTTTTTAATAATATTGAAAACAGCCTTCATCAAAGAAAAATAAATGTTTAAACTTCATACAAAAATATTCGGATCTTTTTGAAGAAAGCGATTGGATTCGGATTGAAACTTTAGTGTTCAACAACTATCCCCACACCTCACATGACATCCCTAGGATATCCTCATTTGGTCCCGTATATCCCAATCGAGGACAACATTCCTCAGGATATCCTTAGGATATCCCAATAAAGTATATATAACCTGAGAATATCCCAAATGGGGATATCCTAGACAAATCCTGGCAGGATGTCCTAGTAATATCCTGCAGAGATATTAAAAGCCTAAGAAAATATCCACTGTGGGAATATCCTGAGCAAGCCCTAGAGTCGTATAGGTATTATTATTTAGGAGATTTTAACAACAAAAATAATGAAAAGTATATATATTATTTTGAGGATATTTATTTATAGTGTCTCTTATTTGTTTGTAAAATTAGCTTCTAAAAACTTATTTGTTTGTTCTGCTTGATAGTCCCCTCCAGTACAAATAATTCGTTAAAAATATATTAAAAATGTATATCTTATTTAAATAGCAGTTATTTATAATTTGGTTTTAATACATTTACTGTGTTTTGAATTAGCCGCCTTTTTGTGACAAGTCGAGAGTTCTAAGAAATACGCCTGGCGTCGATGTCTTTTCCACGTTCATTTTAAAGTTCTTTCGACAAATGAGATTACGTTAATTTTTTCATAAATATAACGCTGCTATGTTATATCTTTGTATTTATTATAATATCTAAAATGGGAAAATGTGATTGGTTATTGTCCATAGATGTTATTGTCAAATACGTACCTTTATATTTTTCTGACTGAATAGATTTTTTTTATTCATTATAACTTTTCAGCACGTTATGATTTTTTAAAGTTGTACATATCATCCCTTATAACTTCTAATCACACTAAACTCAGTTGATTTTAATAATACAAAAAACGGGCAAGAGATCATTTTTATGTAATATTTCATGCTTTTACAATTTTTATTTGAAACTTTTTTACTATCTTTTACACATTTTGAGTAATTTTGAAAAAACGCTTCGTTATATTTTTTTTCACCCCTTCTCAGAGTTTAAAAAAAATTCTTTCATTAATCGTGTTCAAATACTTCAAGGTAACATATCAAAAATTCAAGTATTTACTTTAAAATTTTAATTTGTCGACCTGTTTCATTGGACTATATAATATAACCTCTATTAGTTTGGTAGATTTACTTTTAAAGCGATATGAGCCAATTGATAGATACAAATACGTGTATGGAGTTGAACATATACCTATGTATCACATTTTTATTAGTCATTTTACCTTTGCCATTATATAAACTTGTATTCCTTTGTCTTAGCTTATTGGCTCAGTTTAAAAGTAATGATCTTATAAAATAAGTTATTTTTTGTTGTCTTTAGAAATATCCAATAAACCCTAAAAGAACTGGGGATGTCCTATATAAAGTGCAATCAATGTCCTCAGGTTGTTCATAGTAAAGCCCAGGCATAACCCATATAAGAGCTGATGATGTCCTGTACACACCCGTACTGATGTCCTGAGGACGTCATCAGCAAAGCCCGAACTGTCTCATTTGGATATCCTATGGACATCCTAAGGTGATAATGGGATCTTCCCAGGATATCCCATATGTCCTGAAAAGTTGTCCCCAGTATGTTCTGAGGATGTCCTTGTGCTGTATGGGTCGCAATAAGTGAAATATTGTTTGTTCTTTTACTTTTGTTTTAATAATGCAAATTTATTTTTAAACAAAGTCTTCACTAACTAAAATAAATAAGTTCCTACAAAAATAAAAAAAATAAAAGTTCTTTCTGTGCTATACAGTATATCTCACATTTCATGACTGCCATATCACAGCATTCTTATTAATAATGCGATTTTTTTTAAATTTGGGTGGAAGGTTCTTACTCATCAGGAGATTGCGGCACGGTAATATATTTAAAAATTCACCAGTGGCGTCCGTCCTTATGAAGAAAAATATAACTAATTTTCCAAAAAAAGATATTAGGCAAAATTTTATCTGTAAAGCAACCTCATAATTTTATTCATTGTTATTGAGAACTCACTATAACCGTATTTCAATAAGATAGTGTACTTGGTGATCACGTAATAGAAAAATTAAACTTCTGTTTTTAGGGTACCAACTATTACAGTCATGACTTTATTTTCGGACTTAGTTAGGAGTTAATTATGCTGGAGGAAAACAGATTTTCCATTTAGAATTAATCACGTGACGTCAGTCAGTTTACTTAACAGTCAAAGTCAAAGAATCATTTACTTGGAAATTTAAAAAAATCAATTTTAGACAAATTTCATTCATGAACGATTTCAATATATAATAAAATTTACATAGATAATTAAATCACAGTGTGTTCAACATATGACATGATTAATTCTAAATGGAACAACTCTCTTCTGCTTAATTACGTCCGAAGATAAAGTTACGCCTAATAATTGGTACTTTAAAGAAGAACATTTTATTTTTTTATTGAAATTCGTTAATGTTAATGATTTTTTAATAACAACGAATAAGGTTTTGAGATTGTTTTACAGTTAAAACATTGCCATCTTTCTTTGAAATATTAGGTACATTTTTCTTCATAACGACGGACGCCGCTGGTGATTTTTTAAATATTTTACCGTTACACAATCTCCTGATGGGTAAGTATCTTCCACCCAAATTTTAAAAAAATCACATTGCTAATACCCATACAGCACAAGGACATCCTCAGAACATACTGGGGACAACTTTTCAGGATATCCTGGGAAAATCCCATTATCACCTTAGGATGTCCGTGTAGGATATCCAAATGGGACAGTTCGGGCTTTGCTGATGACGTCCTCAGGACATCAGTACCGGTGTGTACAGGACATCATCAGCTCTTATATGGGTTATGCCTGGGTTTTACTATGAACAACCTGAGGACATTGATAGGACTTTATATAGGACATCTATAGTTCTTTTAGGGTTTATTGAATGACAGCAAAAAATACATATTATTTTATAAGATCATTACTTTTAAACTGCGCCAATAAGCGAAGACAAAGGAATACAAGTTTATATAATGGCAAAGGTAAAATGACTAATAAAAATGTGATACATATATGTACAACTCCATATACATATTTGTATCTATCAATTGGCTTATATCGCTTTAAAAGTAAATCTACCAAACTAGTAGAGGTTATATATAGTCTAATGAAATAGGTCGACATATCAAAATTTTAATATGTTACTTTGAAGTATTTGAACACGATTAATGAAAGAAATTTTTTTTTTCAACCCCGAGAAGGGGTGAAAAAGAATATAACAAAGTGTTTTTTCAAAATTACTCAAAATGTGTAAAAGATAGTAAAAAAGTTTCAAATAAAAATTGTAAAAGCATGAAATATTACACAAAAATGATCTCTTGCCGTTTTTTTTGGTATTATTAAAAATCAACAGAGTTTAGGGCGGTTAGAAGTTATAAGGGATGATATATACAACTTTAAAAAATCATAGCGTGCTGAAAAGTTTGTAATGAATTTAAAAAAAAATTATTCAGAAAAATATAAAGGATTGTCCGCAGATGTTATTGTTAGATACGTAATCTAACAATAACATCTGCGGACAATAACCAATCACATTTTCCCCTTTTAGATAATATAATAAATAAAAAGATATAACATAGCAGCATTATATTTATGAAATATTTAACGTAATCTTATTTGTCGAAAGAACTTTAAAATGAACGAGGAAAAGACATCGACGCCATTCGACGCCCGGCGGATTTCTTAGAACTTTCGACTTGCCAGAAAATGGCGGCCAATTCAAAACACAGTAAATGTATTAAGACCAAATTATAAATAACTACTATTTAAATAAGATATACATTTTTAATGAATTATTTGTACTGGAGGGGATTATCAAATAGAACAAACAAATAAGTTTTTGAAGCAAACTTAACAAACCAATAAGACAGTATAAACAAATAGCCTTAAAATAATATATATACTTTTCATTATTTTTGTTGTTGAAATCTCCTAAATAATAATACCTATAATAGGACGACTCCAGGACTTGCCCAGGATATTCCCACAAGGAATATTTTGTTAGGCTTTTAATATCTTTGCAGGATATTACTAGGACATCCTGCCAGGATTTGTCTAGGATATCCCCATCTGGGATATTCTCAGGTTGTATATATTTTATTGGGATATCCTAAGGATATCCTGAGGAATGTTGTCCTCGATTGGGATATACGGGACCAAATGAGGATATCCTAGGGATGTCGTGCTGTGTGGGTAAAGGAGCTGTGATATGGGGGGTAACGAAAAATGAGACATACTGTATACTAAACTGATAATATTTCATTTGGCTATTTTAGGTAATATCTCATTTTCAAATTAAATCTCTCTAGACCCCTTAGAAATAATAATAATAATAATAATACTAATAATAATAATAATAATATGAGCAGCGTGGCGCCAAGAAGGGCATGGCAGGTTGCAAAGACAGCCTGCTGATAGACCGCTGTATTACGCAGGATTCTGTGCAGTACAAGCGGAACCTATCTATGGCCTGGATTGACTATCGTAAGGCATTTGACACTACATCGCACCAACTACTGGTGCATTTACTCAAATGTCTTGCGGTAGCAGAGCCACTAGTGAGATGCATAGAACAACTGCTGCCGCTCTGGAAGACTCGCTTCACCATAACATCTGGTGCACAGCGGGTTACAACAGAGCAGGTGGTATTCAGAAGAGGAGTTTTCCAGGGAGACTCTCTGAGTCCCCTCCTCTTTTGCATCTCACTGCTGCCGTTATCTGTTGAACTCCGCCAAACTCGCGGGTACCATTGTGGACCACCCAGCAACCGGAGGCATAAGGTCACTCATCTATTCTATATGGATGACCTCAAACTGTATGCCTCCGGAGAGCACGAACTTCAGAATGCTCTAAGGGTGGTCGAAGAGTACACGCGGGCCATTGGCATGGAGTTCGGGTTGGACAAGTGTGCGGTCGTCCATCTCAAGAGAGGACGATGCGGGGACTTTGCTGAAGACGCGCAACTCGCAGACGGAAGCATCCTAAGACATCTGGATGCCGGAGAGACCTACACATACCTGGGTGTGCAACAACATCACATCCAGGATGTGCAGCAAGTTAAAGAATCTCTCCGCGGCAAGTACAGACGCCTACTCCGAAAGATTTGGTCATCAGAACTTTCGGGGAAGAACAAGGTGTCTGCGACTAATATGCTTGCCGTTCCTGTCCTGCTCTACTCCTTTGGAGTAGTCAAATGGACTGTAGATGAGCTGCACCAATTAGATGGAACTACCCGCAAGATGATGAATATCAATAGGAGTATTCATCCTAGATCGTCCGTTCCTCGAGTCTACCTCTCACGTCAACAGGGGGGCCGAGGACTCTTGGGTCTGGAGTGTCTGCATGGCAGAGTAGCACTAAGTATGGCATGCAACATCTTAAGGAGCTCAGACCCACTTCTGCAATTAGTGAGAGATCACGAAAATGTAGGAGTAGGTGCAGGACTGTTTAAGGCGGCAAAACGAGCCGCAGATGAACTTGGTCTCGTATTCGACAACAGACGAGGAGGCCGGCGCGGTGCTGACCCAGAGTCAGTCACTGAACTGCAGCCACCTCGCCTGAAGGCCCGAATAAAAGCTGCCGAACAGGAATATCTGCTTAGGCAGCATGTCGATAAACCCATGCACGGGGTGTTCTATAAGAACCTAGAAACACTGGGTTTATCGACTAAGCTGACATTCGCCTTTTTAAGGTCAGCTGGGCTAAAGTCGGAGACCGAGGGATTCATTGTGGCCTGCCAAGATGGTGTAATCAACACTTTGGTTTACCGAAGCCGCGTAATGGGTGTAGAGGTTCCTGATATTAACTGCAGGACCTGTCGTCAGGCGCCGGAATCGCTCATGCATTTACTATCTGCATGCCCGGTATATGCAATTTCGGCCTACATCCATCGCCATAACGCGGCGTTACGGGTGCTGTATTACCATCTACGGCACTCGTACGGAGTAGACCAGACACCAGTGCTGCCTTACGTCCCCGGAGACATCGAGTCCGTTGTCGAGAATGAGAGGTGCCGAATTTACTGGAACTTCTCGTTTCCGACAATCAGGCTAATTCAAGCCAACAAGCCTGATATAGTCCTCCTCGACCATCAAAACAAGGTGATGTTTGTGATCGAGTTCTCAGCACCTGCTGAGCCAAACATCGCTTTGAAAGAGGAGGAAAAACGGACCAAATATCGTGATCTCCGGTACGAGCTCCAAGTGCTGTACCCAGGCTACTCGGTCAAGATGGTCGTTCTAATAATCGGTGTACTCGGAGGTATGAAGCCTACGCTGCTCTCGGAACTGAAGACCATTCCAGCCTGTCGGAAATCAGCCGAATGGCTAGCAGGCGAAATGCAGAAAGCGGTCATCTTGGGGTCCCTTCGCCTACTTAGGGCACATGAACCTGGAATATACAATCACTAACCCCACAGGTCGTGGGGAGTGGCTGTTATTATCGCCGGCGCGGCTACCGTGTGGTATCGGTCGGAAAGCACGGAAGCCCTGTCCGGCAACGGTGAAACCGAAAAAAAAAATAATAATAACTTACATTGTACAAATTATAAAAAAATATGAACAAAAAATTAAACATATGTAAACGAACGTAAAAACACAGTATACCTATAACAGATTTTTACAAACGAATACTGATACTAAGTACATTCAATATCTAAAAAATCGTAGTAAAAAAAACATGTAGTGATAGAATGCCTTGAGAAATTTTTAATTATCATTCGAATTTTTTTTAGGTTATCAATGTTTTTATGTTGGATGGTAGTTTATTAAACATTTGAATTGCTAAATAATTTGGTCCATTCTGTGACTTCTTTAATCTATAATATGGACTAATGATATTATTTTTAGTTCTGGTATTATAACCGTGTTGGTTCACATAGGTAGGGTAGCCATTTGAATTTGATTTAATATATGTTAAACATTCCAAACCATACAGAGAAGGTAATGTTACTATACCAAATTTAATAAAAGCATGTTTGCAATCTTCAGTATATCCTAAGCATGCTATAATTCTAATTAATTTTCTCTGTATAGCAAACACTTGATTAAAATCTGCAGCATCTCCCCACACTATTATAGCATAACACATTATTGAATGACGATGCAAAATAAGCTGATCTCAACGTATCTGTAGACACGGTACCCGAAAGGTTACGAATAACGAAAACTCTACTACTCAATTTTCGACAAATGTTGTCAATGTGTATATTCCACCTCAAATGTAGATCCAAATAAACACCTAAAATTTGTACAGTAGATATTACATCAGTAGAAATGTCGAAATTGCGTAACGTGAACATCATATCTTGTGATATTGTTGTATTACAAATTAGATTATTAGATGCAAACCATTGTTCAACTTTTGACTGAATTTCGCTTTTTTCACTTCAATATTATTTAAATTATCTGATTTAATGGAGATTGTAGTGTCATCTGCGTACAGAATATACGTGAGACATTTTTTTGCCAAGGACATCATTAATGTAAATCAAAAACAGTAAGGGTCCTAATATGGAGTCCTGAGGTGCACCGGTCTTTAATATTTCTTTACTTGATGTTATGTTGTTAAATTTAACGCTCTGACTACTATAATATAAATAAGATTCCAATATTTTTATACTATTAACGTAAATGTTATATTTTTGTCATTTTTCAATTAAAATGTCATGTGAAACACAGTCAAAACCCTTACCAAGGTCTAAGAAAATTGCATCATTGAATTCATGATTTTCATATGCGTCAAGGACATTATTAAGGCCAATATTGCGCTAGTAGTGTTGCGGTTCTTTCGGTAGCCATGTGGACATTCAAGAAAGAGATTATTTGATTAAAAATATGTAATTAATCGAGTGTACAAGCATTTTTTCAATATTTTTGAGAATACCGGAAGAATTGATATTGGCCGATAGTTATTGGTAAGGCCATCCATAGCGCCATTCTTAAAAATGGGTGTAACTATTGCCACTTTTAATATGTTTGGGAATGTGCCCTCCAAGAGACATTTATTTATCAATTTTGTAAGGGGATATATTATTACATTTTTTATAGCTTTTATGGTTTTCACAGTCAAACGATATACATATGTATTAGATTTACTTTTAAGATTCATAATAAATACAGGAACCTCTTTTTTATTTTAGTGAAAACTAGTGAGAAGCTTTACATGTAAGCTATATATTATTTTTGTTAATACCTCTACTTTCAAAAAAATAAAAATGTATAAATAAACTCTAAGATTCTACACCGCATTTGATTTCACTTCTAAGTTTTAAATATCTATTTACAAACATAATATTTGGAGGTTGCCACATCTATGGTCTGGGAAGATCAGTAAAACATAATGGTCATATGAACGATTATACAATATACAGAAATGAGACGCGAGCGCCAAAGCTTAGAAATCCTGAACTAAATTCATATATAATTATATATTTTACTGTCTAACCAGACCCACTTCAAATTTCGTCCTCTGCACCCTCCAGTCACCTATTTATGAAAAATATGGTCAAACGATTTCAAGCCAAGAAACTGGTCTGACTTCGTCACTTTTGGTCTGTGTACGTAAGTGAAATATCCAAAATTGGTCTGTATAAACGGTTAAACAAATGTATATATATATATATATATATATATATATATATATATATATATATATATATATATATATATATATATATATATATATATATATATATATATATATATATATATATATATATTTGTCCAATCGACGCTGCCAGTCCAGACACGTTCATCAGGCAACCTCAGACCAACTCGAAAGAATAGAGTAAGGGGAGTATATATTACGTTCTATATTTTTGTTTTATATCACAATTAAGAGCAACCAAAGAGGGGTAGAGAAATCTAATTTAATTTTTTTTTGCCATGTTCAGTAATCGTAACCAGGACCGCAACGTTCAACCGCCTTTTAAAACCAGCATGTAACAAAATGAAATACCTAATAGACGTTATCAGTCCAGACACTGTTGCCGAGTCATATATTGTTTTTTATAGAAGATAATACAATGTGGTAGCGCCTATTAAGCGTGCCAGGCCCAAGTAAGTTCTTCCTACGTTTCATTACCTATTTTATACATTCCCCATTATTCGGTTGTGCCTTACCTGGAGTCTCTATAGTGTTTTAATTCCCGAGCCATGAATCGCGGGAAATTATTAGTCCACCTAGCTACTCAAAATTCAGCAAGTGAGTATAAAGCCTAATTTTGCGTACTTAACAGGATTTTAATAAGTATGTTTTATATTATTTTTAGCCCCAAAAGAAGTAAGTTTTAGTAGCTCTGTAACGAGTGAAAGTGAAGATGTTTCGAAGTTAGTAAATAAGGTGAGTGAGTCTTAATAATGTTACTTATCCTCTATCATCCCTAACTTCATGCTTCGCTAGAACTAGTGATTAACCCTAATAATAATTAATGTAGATAATGCAGAATGTAGATAATGCCTTTTTTACTGAGACTTGAATAATAGTTTCCTGTTGAACTGTTTTTTTTTGCAATACGTCCATAGTTAGAATGGATAAGAGTGTAAACTTTTTTATTTCTCGTTTTACGTGGAAAATTTATTCTGGATAAAAAGCTTTGCTTTTGTTAAAAATATGACTGCCATGAGATATGTTAACATGTCCAGTATAGGAAGTTCGGAAAGTTAAAAAATCTGTAAATTATGTAAGAGTAAACTATATGTTCAATTTTAACGATATGAAAAACTGTCACTAAGAAAAGTTGTTTAAAATTAAAGTTTATGTCAGAATTTCAATTTTGAAAAAAATCTGCCTAATTCTACTTTTTTTAAATTTTCTTTAGTTTTTCTAATAAATTTTACTTCTCTTGCACACCGAAGGGAAGTTTTCTTCGGATTTTCACAATTCAGACCATGTAGGTTACGAAAATAAAGCTCTTTCAATTCCGCCAGTCTGTCTGTATGTCCGTCTGATGTCTGTCTGTTGGTGCATTTACTAGAAACTACTCGACGGAGAACAGTCAAATTTAGTCGGTAGTTGACGCTACTGCCAGCGAAGATATGGTTAAACTTTCACTAGAAAATATACAGGGTTGACCGTCTAAAGAGAAGAGACAATGAAACCATTTTTTCGCTGAAATTTAAAATTTTCACGTTTCATGGCATTCTAAACCTATCAATATATTTACGACTACTTTACTTTCACTTCACTACATGGATGTGGAACTAAAAATGTGACAGATGGCAATAATATTTGGTATACAGATGACACAATTGGCAAGGAAGACACCTATTAAAGTTTTATTGAAAAATATACAGGGTGAACGTCTAAGAAATAATTCAACAATGGTGGAAATTTGTAAAAGTATTTACGTAAGTATATTTCATTTAATATTAAATTTTTGCTGTTGGGCGACCACTCTGTATATTTTTTTGACCAGAAGTTATCAGATTTTCTTTATAACAATACTGATAACTACATTCAGAACACTATTCTCAAATGTCGTTTCTTAATTAATATTTTTTAGGCTGACCGCCCTGTATAAATAAAGAGGAAAGTTTTGTGTAAATACCTTTAACGATTTTTTTCGATGCTGTTAAAAATAAAATAGTATATTATAATTACAAGTGTAATTAGCTGTCTTATCTATTAATTTTTGTTAGAAGAAAATAACTTTTATTTTACTGTAACATTTTGCCGCATGATACTTATGAATTTTTTTTTTAAAGTAAAATTAGTCCGACTTATCCACAAATTGGAATTCTGACATAAATTTTAATTCTAAACAACTTTTCTTAGTGACACTTTTTCATCGTTAAAATTGAACGTAGTTTACTCTTATATAATTTTCTTTTTTTTACTTTCTGAACACCCTGTACGTGACATGTTAACTTACTTCATGGCAATCATATTTTTAACAAAAGCGAAACTTTTGTGAAGAACATATTTTCCGTATAAAATGAGAAATAAAACAGTTTACCTTCTTATCCACTATAACTTGTCATACTGTACATATACAGGGTGTTCGTTAATGACGTGTGATTCCTTAGGCCACTTTATGAAGAAAATTTCAATGAAGCATATGTCCGCAATGACAAATATTTTGCTACAGGGTGTTCAATTTTTTTTTAATCGTTATTTCTTAATATCTCAGAAAGTACTTTAGATATTATTTTCAATTTTGGTATTTGTTAGTAGGATATAAAACCACATATTTATTTTATAGCTCCGCCAGTGGCGTCCCTGCAACCATGTCCGCTGATATTTTTTACCAAAAAAATAGTACACCACTGACATATTTCTATGTGAATATTTTTGCATATCAGCCTGGTCAATTCTACATAAAAACGTTTTTCTCGTCAGACGCACAGTTCTTAATTGAAACAATTAAATTCAAATTGCTTCATAGTGCAAACAAACTAACCGATTCGAATCCAAAACCACTATTAATTATAGACAGGACTTTTATAATTGGAAATGGTAAAGGGGCTTATAATGAACGTAAAAAAGCAAAATGCCTGACCGGGGGTAGTATGGGTTTAATTTGGGAGGTTGAAAGCTGGTGCAAAATATATTATTGCGTTTTCCGGCGAAACTTGACGTTCTACCAAAAAATGTCCTAGGAAAAGTTGTAGATTACAAAAAAATGTACAACTTTCATAAGAGTCACCTTTTACCATAACCTCAAATTTTCCAAGAAATATACGAAGAAACGATTTTTCTCGATTTTTTGTTTTTTATTTTTCATTTTCGCAAAAATAGTTCAATTTTGATGACATTTTGTGAAAGCATGCCTTTTTATGTCTTAAATAAGCACAAATTTTTACATATAAAAAAATCAAGAAGTTTTTGAGACATTCGGTTTTTTTCAGTCAAAAACACTTTTCTTCAAACAAAAATTCTGTTTTGAAAAATCAGCGTACAGAGTTCTTCTGGTGCTCATTTTTTTATTTTGACATGTACTTTTTGATGCAATAATAAAAGTAAAAGTCCCTATTTAAGAACACACTCAAAAATTGAAAAAACTCAAAAATGACTTTTGCAACAATGAATTTGTCAGTAATTGTTGATAATTTGTTTAAATTTTTAAGAAAATTGAAAAACTGATTACGCCATTTCATTGAACGAAAAAAAAAAAAATACAAAAGAAACTATCTTTCGTTGTTTGACCAGAAACTTCACTTTTTTACAGTAATGCTATAAACATTAAATTGGAATAATAAAGCTTCACATAAGTAAGCAAAATTATAATTTTTTGTCTTAGAATCAAAAAGTACCTAATACAAAAGTTGTAGATCATCCAAAAATATGCAACTTTTGTAGAGGTCACTATTTAACATAATCTCAAAACTTCCGAGAAAATGCGAAAAATCGTTTTTTTTTAATTTTTTTACTGTAAAATTTGAGTCGTTTTAATAGGCACCTAACATATGCCTATTAAAATGACTCAAATTGTCATGTCATGGCAAATGATTTGATATTTTTCAAAAAATGAATCCATTATTTTTAACTTTAATTTCTTTATTATTTAGGATACATTGTTCCTTCCATCCTTCCAAGTAATCTATTATAATTTTCAGTGGATAGTAAAACTATATCGTTGCCTACGAAAATGTTTTTAGCGCTTTCCCGCCTTCATAAATTACCCTGTTTATTTTATGCGGCTATTATGACGTCGACATAGAAAATTCAAATATGCATGCCTATTTTTCAGATTTTGGATACTCCCATGCAGACAGATAATGAAAAGGTTTACCAGTACCTTGAAAATTTACCTCCTTATGCAGATTACGAATATACTAGAACTAACTATGACCCCTATGAATTTCAAGATTCGGAATTTAATATTGAAAGTAATGTAACCGACACTACAGCATGTTTCAATCAATACGAAATATTTAAAAAAGACGATACTAAGGGAACTTGCATATTTCAAAAATTATTACCAATAAAAAAGAGGAAAATAGATACATCTGTCCAAAATTTTCAAACCGAAGACTATGATAAACAGGAAATTATTCTAATAAATTCAAGCTTAATTCATACTGAAAATGACAATGTACAAAATTTGGGTAGTTTTGCCATACCTAATCCTGAAAAACAATATCATGCAGTAGCACAAAATGATTGTTTTGTAAACTTAAATAATATTGGGGATACCGAAGGAGAGCAGTCTGATAATCGATAATAAAATAATCAAAAGTGGGACTAACTCTGCGAGTAAAATCATCACCGAAAACCCAAAAGATCAGATGATAAATTCTGTCCCTGATAAGATTTCTGATAACTGCTCCGAAACACATAAACTATTGTCCGGAAATACAGAAAGAACGATTCGATGTGACGAGGAATCAGTTGTAGATAGTGTTGACTCTGACAATGAACTGTCGAATGACGAATACGTTCCACATTCAAGCGAGTCAAGTTCCTTCTCAGATAGCATATTTGATGAAGAATGCTCCTCAGACTGTGACGAGAAAGTTTTACGGAAAGTTTTTGTAAAAAAGGTAAGTAAGTGCAATATTTGTTAATATATTTCTCTTTGTTTTTTCCTTGCCTAAATATATACCAAAATTTACAATAAATCATTCAGGTCTCTTAGAGTTATATTTTCGAAAATTAAAATTAAGTCACTGATCGTTGAGCATTAAAAAAAAAATGATGGTTGTGTTGGTTAACATGGAAACTGAATGATTTCGGAAAATAAAATTATTTAATTTTTTCCACATCATGCAAAAATACAGCGTGTCCTCGAATTGAGTTCGGAAGAGGGAAATATATTTTATTTGTAAGTTTACAAGGAAAAATCATTCTTTATATAAAAAAAAACGCCTGTATATAAGTCCGAGAGCGATACTATTTTTCAAAGTGTATATACAGGGTGCTAATTATTTGAGAAAATGTTTAGACAAGAATGAAAAGACTTGAGAATATTTTGAAAAATTATATTAAAAAGTGTTGAAGATTAAAGTTATAGTCAATTATGAAATCTTAACTGCCCAACTTAAAAATTATTTTTCTGTTATTTTTTTCAACAGTTTTTCTCTAATTCTATCTTTTAAACTATCAAAATTGTTAATGAATACTATTAGGTAGTTTAATTTTTCACAAGTAAAATCCACAACGGTCAGATCGAGGCTACCAGGTGGCCAATAAGGAATTGGGCCATGAAATTTTCCTGTGACTCTACTATAAGATAGATCCTCGCTCCAAACCACAATATTTGACAAAAAATATTTTTTGTTTCTTTGTCAGTACTTCTAGCAAAATATTTTGCTACGTCGAATATAATTACATGACACTGACAACAATAAATATTGTTGATGTATACTAGATTTGATTTTAGCAAGACTATTAAAAACTGTATACTGCATTAACTTGAGTTCGAATTTTTGGCGGAAAATATAAAGAGCTAAGCTCAGCACTTTTACCTTGTTAGATAAAGATTCTTGGTGATGCACTGTACAGTGTACAAGTGTAGTAGTAAAAAGTTAAGCCTAAAATTATGAATTACTGTCTACAATTAAGAACCAACCAAAATTTGTTATTTTACGGTGTTACAAAATTTATTGTGTATTTTAGGACTGTACGACAATAGATCACGAGAAATTACCTGATAATGAACCTTTATTAACCAATTTGACTTCAGGACAAGATGTCATTAGTACAATTGGTATTAGGGACAAACTTAATAAAGACCTTTGTCCATTTTGTTTTGAAGAAGTGGATCATTTTGCGAGACACCTCATTAGTAAGCATTCTGATGATGAAGCAATTAAAAAAATTTCGAAAATGTCTCTTAAGAGCAAAGAAAGAAGAAATGCAATTATGTCTTTGAGAAAAAAGGGTAATTTTGTATTATATGAGCAGAAAGATAAACTAAAAGTCGTGCGATTACCGAACAAATTCTATAACAAGCAACCAGAGGATGGTGATTATTTTCCTTGTGTGAACTGTCTTGGATTTTATAAAAAAAGTTACCTATGGAGACACAAAAAAATTTGTAAGTCCAAGGGAAATGAAACATCGCATTCTAAAAACCATTTAACAGAATCTCAAACATTCTTGGCCACAACAGGTATACTAGGAAATGTTTTAAATACAGGCCGTATCAAGAAAGAGGTATTTAGCATTATGAGACCAGATAATATCAGCTTGTTACATCACTACTTGGCCCTAGAAAAATTAACAATGATATCACCGGTTAAGGTGATAACCAAAGGCAATTCAACCAACACACAAATAGTGACGGCGAACGGCTAGCTGATCTGGTGCGTGGCTGGGATTTCGTGGGTTCAATTAATATATATTTTTTTAAATCAGCCAGAGGGTGAACCAATATTTTTGTGATATTTTGCCTAGCTAGTTTGTTCCAACACTCAGAGGTAGCTTAAAATGATGTAAAAATTATGAGCGCCATCCACGGAAAATTTAAGAGTTACTGCTACCCCTGTGATGGTGAAACCAACCGCCGTGGAAAGATTTGATCTTATGGCGGACAGACAAACAGAAAAAATGAAAAATTAAATTTTACGATAAAAGATACTTATTTATTAATTACTTCAGAAAAATCATCAATGTAAAAACAAATCAGCGATTTTAATCAATTTAAAAATTATAAAATAATGTTATCAATTATGAAATAGAAATATTAAGTAATATTATCACAATTTCCAACAGAAAATATTTATAGCTTAATTAATTTATTATTAAAAGAAAAGAAATATATTGTGCAATGAAAGTTATACAGTAAATATTATACAACAAAAAATATCAATGAAATTCTCAGAATCTCACCAATCCTCCTGATGATGGATAGATAGTGGATGAGGGCTCCTGGTGAGTTCTGGTAGCCTTTCCTAACAGCCTCTCCGAACACAGACTGCTCCACGACGTGGTTTGACGTCTTGCTAACCTGTATAACGCTAGGGTTTTGCTGTTGGTTGGGATTGACTGGACTAAACTGGACTTGACTAAACGGAATTTTAATTGACTGCTGAACTTTACTAAACTGTGTTTGACTGGACTATCCGTCTTATGAAATCTAGCAGACATTTAACCATCAAACGAAAATGATTTTCCATGTGTAAATTATGTAGACTATTTGTATTAATTATGCAAATTATTTCGGTAAATGATTTAAATAGTTTGTATTAACTATCTAATCAGTTATTTGTTAATTATCTATGTAATCAGTTGTTAAAATAATCAGTTATATAATCATCTATTTAATCAGTTGTTAAAATAATCAGTTATATAATCATCTATTTACTATATAATCAGCTATATAATCAGCTATTTGGCAGCAAAACTCTTTTATTAGATAGATCACTAAGAAAAAGTTTGATAACAGCAGAAGTGTCACAACTCGCGACTGAATGATTATCAAAAAAAAAACTTAAATGTCAAAGTAAATGCTGCTGCAGAATTGGCTACAGAAATCCAATTCTGCTATTAGCCAGCTAATAAAAGAGATATCCCCTCTCAAGTCTCAATTAACATATTACCATACTATCAACTAAAAATTACTAAGAATTTGGGTCTGCGTTGTTCTATGCAACCCACAATACTTCCTGCAGTATATTTGGTTTAACCAATAATTAAGAAATTTGTGCTGTGAAATAGATATATTTACTATGCGATCGAAGCCTCTGTGTTCTACGAGAGCTGTTAGCAAAAACTGAAATACAAAAAGAGTTAAATGGATGAAACATGAAAATATAATAAATGTGTACATTCCTAAATTTAAACAGATTACCTATGATAATTTAATGTCTGAGGTTTTAGTTACTAGAGTATGGTAAATACCTGTACATATTTCTCAAAAATTCATTCTGTTTAATAGAATTTAATAAAATTACTTAAAGTTGCCAGATGTACGCAACACACCCTTCTCCTCCGGAAGAAATATTTTAGCTTACTGAAATATTTCTTGATCTGCTGTGATCCAGAAAAAAAATTTAAGTAGCAAAATGTCTAACTGAATTGTACTAACATCAAACTGTACTAAAAGAAACTGTACTAAAAGTAAACTGTACTAAACTAAAATTGAAAACGTTATGAATGCGTGAAATTTATCTCATCGTAGTGCTAAAGTGAAATGGTAAACACCCCGTATACGTGGCCAAAAAAATAAATAATTTCAAAAAAAAATTATTTACTATATGTCCCAATTTAATGGTGACAAACTCACAAAGTCCAATTTCTAAAAAGAATATATTGGAAACTAACCTGTATGCCCATAGACTAGAGCCATACATTACACAACCACGTGTAAAAGAAAATATTTACAACTACGGGTTAAGTGTTTGTTAAAATTCACAACGAATTAAAGCATTCAACTACGAGATATAAATTACAACTAAGCATTCAAAACTATTTTGGACCAAGCGCCCGGACTATTATCCAGTTGATGTAAAGTGAAAACCAAAACTAAAAATTTGTATATGCTTAATGAAATTTCTCTAAAGTATCAATAAACATGTATTCAATCTAAAATCTCTTAACATCGTCAAACCCGAAATTTCGCAAATAAAATTTAAAATAAAATATTTACACAAGTGTAATTGGATATGCATTGATCCAAACACACCAAGTTGCGAAACCAAACTAAACTAAAAAGGCAGAACTGTGTCTGACTGTGTGTGTCCTCACGCGAAATTAATCGGTAGTGTGAGGTCATCTAAACCCAAAAGTTTGACGATTTTTTTTTAAAGCAGACATTTGGTGTTGAGTATCGCTTTGTAATGCGGCTAAGTTGGAAGTTACGCATTTTAAGTGGCCCTATTTAAAGAACCTCCACCCTACCACCCTATATAATCTCAGCGACAAAATAAAAAAACAATTAAAAATTCTTGCATTTGTCAAGAAGTATCACAGTAGATGCATGAGGTATGAAAAAAAAATTATGTCGCTAAGTTTTCGTGCGATGTTATGCACTTTTGAGTGCTTGACTCAAAAATTGAATAAACTGAACTAAACCTAAAAGTTACTAAAATTAAATGATCGGCCAATCAAATTAAATCTACTTAAACCTAACTAACTAACACTAAGTAACAGTACTACTAAAATTACTTTTACACTAACTGACTGTTATGGTGGCGTCTAAATATTTTCTGAATACTACGACGCTCTACCGCAACTTATCTCACTATACTATACCTAACTACACCTAACTAAACCAAGGTTAGACCTACAAATGGTTCTAGAATCATTAAAGATCCGCGGTTGAGAGGTTTGGTTGCAAATCAACCCTCTCGTTAACACAAAAAGCATTAAATTAGTACTAAAGTACTATAATTCAATTGAAAATGCGGTTTGAAAAATTTTCATTAATTTTTCAATGTTGAAACCGCAAACTAAACCTGACAAAGTCATTGTCCTACTTGACCTGACCTGACTAAAAATTGAGACGTCGTTCGAACTAAGCGTCGAGACGGCGCTCATACTGAACTGAACTAACGAGATTGTGCTCGTCTTAAATTAAATTTATTTTAATGTCTTGTAAAATAAACTTATTTTATTCCATTTCCTTTCAAAGGAAATTTTAGAATATGTTAGGCGTCCCTAACCAAACCTGACTGAAATTTTTGTTTACCTACTCTCACGTATGATTAAACAACTCAAACCTAACTGAACTTAACTGTTCGAACTAAACTAAATTTAAACTGTGCCCCCAGATTAAATTTATTATATTCCATTTTCTGAAATAGAAAATTTTGAAATATTTTATGCTTGGCGTCCCAACGCATATTTTTTTATACTTGGCGTCCCAAAGCATACCTGACCTGACTAAACTAAAATTTTGTCTTGACTATACTCCGTGGCATAATCGGACTTACGGGCAAACTTTACTAGACCTGACTAAACTGTAATGTTTGGGCAAACTAAACTAACTGAACTTAAAATTAATCTTTAGGGACGTGCACTGCATACAAAATGTTTACAAAGCACTAAAAGCATGTCAGAGCTTATGGTTCTAGACCTCATGCAAGCTGGCGTTCGAGCCCAAATAAGGCTTGAGCTTCGATACATGCCAAGTACCAGCTGGAGTTCCGTCTAGGTGGTTCAGCTCATATGCAACTTTAGATAATACTTTCTTGACAATGCACGGTACATAGCGATTAGCTAATTTAGCAGAAAAGAATTCTGCGGCGTTACTCAACACAAAATTTCTGAGCCAGACTTTTTCTCCAACTTTGAAAACTTTGTCTCGTTTTCTCAAATTATAATATTTGGCACCCTTTTGATACGCAACATTTAACTTAACTTGAACATCCCTATATAACTGAGGAAGTTTATCCATTTCATTGGCATATGATCTTCTACTTTCCCCAAGGTCACTCACATCTGAAACGTCGACGTCGTCATAATAATCACCCGTTACAGGCAGCTTTCGCCCAAAATTCAGGAATGCCGGGGTGAATCCAGTCACCTCGTGTACGGCTGAATTAATCGCAGACTGAATATTTAAAATATTTTCGTCCCATTTCTTATGTGAACCCTTGAGAAAACTTCTGATCATAGTGCCAATTGTACGATTTACCCTTTCTACATGGTTTATTTGGGGATGACAAAAACAACTATACCACAACTTAGAAATTTTGAATTTCTTAACAAAGTTATTAAACATATTGCTAGTATGTGCTGTAGCATTATCTAGCAATAAAACTTGGGGTGTGCCATAAGTTAAAAAATACTTGTTCGAGAAAAGTTGTGATAGCTTTTGAAGTGGCTTCACGCGCGGGTTTCATTAGCACAAATTTAGAGAAATAGTCTACGGCTACTAACAAAAACCTATTGCCCTTCGTACTTCTGGGAAAAGGTCCCATTGTATCGTATGCTACAAACTGAAAAGGAAAAGAGGCTTTCTTTTCTGCGCCCACTTGCCCAAACCTCTGCGTGTTCAGAGACTTTTCTCTGCCGCAGATTTCACATTTTCGAATGTACGTTAGTATGTCCTTTCGCATTTTAGGCCAATAAAAGTTTTCTGCTACTTTGTGTAGCGTTTTATAATAACCTAAATGCCCAGAATTTTCATTCTCGTGGCAGTCAACCATAACTTTTTGCCTTTCTGCTAGAGGAACTACTAATTTCCATTCTGAAATGTTTGTACGCAAAATTATTTTACTCTTGGTATGTTTGAAAAGATACCCGTCTTTGACCATCCACTGAGGAAACTTATGTGGATTTTTCATAATTCTCTCTCTAAGTTTTAGATACCAAGGTTCGAGATTATTTAAAGAAATACCCAAAGTATCAATTTCTGCTACTTGTGACACAACTGACTTACTAGACTTTAAAAAGTTTCTTACTGTTACTTTCCAATTGTTCCAATCGGATAAATCAGTTTTCGGCTTGACTATATTGAGAGAATTACGACTACTAGACTTAGAAATATTCTTTATTTGACATAATCGTGAATTGTAAAATATACGGCCATTCTGAGGAGTCGTCTGACGTCGGCCTAAGTCGACAGACCTCCTTACTGGTTTTTTGGAACCAACTTAACCTCATTACAAATGGTACGTGTTCTAACGGTACAGTCTGGTTTACCACACTTAAAACAAAACCTTTTTCTTGGTTCTTTGCACTGTATAAATTCGTGACCAACTTTCTTACAGTTGAAACACGTGCTTATACTTGAAACTTTATTTTCTGGGATTGTAGTTGTTGTCGGCACAACTTTATTAACTGAAGCTAAGTTTTTATTAGAAAAAGTCTTACATTTTTTTCTGAATATTTTATGTTGCCTTTTTGAAGATGACGGTTCTGAACTTTCTACATAAGCTAAATCGGATTCAAGGGCATTAGTTGCACTTGGAGGCGAATATTTATTCTTGGCCTGCAAGGCATCATCGATTTTCCTGCAATATGTCACTAGTTCACAAGTGTCCCTAACATCAACTAAAGCCAATCGCTCAACATAAATTGGTAAAATATTTTTTCTAATTATTCTTAACTGTTCAGCTTCGCTGACAGGTGATACTAATCTATTAAATAAATTCTGCATGGTGGCAACATATATAGTTATTTTCTCACTACGCCCCTGCTTACGTGATTTAATTTCATCTAATAAAGTTTCATTATACTCTAATGGTAAGAAAGTATTGTGCATTTCATTAACTAACTGGTCCCAAGAGGTGACCTTATCTCTAACAGATCTGTACCAAATTAAAGCATGACCTTCAAATAAGTCTATTGCAGACTCACATAGTTCTTTCAAAGTGACGTTGCGAGCTTTTGACAACTCCACAACTCTTTCTAAAAAAGCTTTTACGCTTGTATGGCCATCATATTTTATATTCCACTTATATACTGGTATTGACTTTTTATTGACAGAGGTTGAGGGTAAAATTATGTCGCTATTATCTAACTCTACTGTTTTGATAACATTATTTGCTAGTTTAGCTTCTAGCTCTAGACATGTGGCTTGAGCATCTTGTTTAAACTCGGTATACAAGGTTTTAACTTCAAGTGGTTCCTCTGGAACTTTAAATCTATCCACTCTATACGTTAATGAAGCTAAACGCGAAGAAATAATTAAGTACATAGTATCAATTACAGTTGCTGAAAAATCTAGAATTAACGATTCAAGTTCGATAAGTGTCGTATCAATCACCTTTTTCTCAGTGTCCAACTCAAAATTTGGATCTTTTAAATTCTTGATATCCCCATTAGACTTTTCTAAAAATCTTTTCAAAACGATTTTCTTGTCTTGCAATTTTCTACGAGTACTTATTACACCCCTGATTCTAAGTTCATAGTCTAACTCAGCCTCTGTCAGATAAGAAGGATTTATGACAAGCGGTGAGTCCATCTTGTCCACTAAAGATACTTAAACTGACTCAAAAACAAATTAATAGTCAATACCTGTATATGTCTGTACAAGAAAAACGTACTATAAGTGGTATTAAAATAATACCTAACTGAAATTGAATTATCAAGTAAAGAATACTCTATAAAATTAACGTAAAAAGTCTAAACTGAAATAAAGATTGTACAAGCGTACAATCGCTGACTCACTAAACTAAATAAATTTGTGTTAATTTCAATGTAGCAAATTTATTAAAATACGCAAAGTTTTTACTTGCTATTTTAAAATATAATTGCTTTGATTTAAAATCAAATTTGCAATACCTGACTCAACTGAACCTAATATTAAAATAAACGGAATTAATAATTCGCTATTTTAATTTTTTAATCACCTTGATATTTTTAATCTAATAGGTAATTTTAAACCCAAATGTACTAAACTTAATCTTTATCACTGGATACTAAATTCCTTAAAAGTGATAAGATTTTTTTATGGTTAAATAAAAACAAAGAAAACATTGCCTGTTTTATACTGCTAGAAGAATTCATATAGTCCTCTAAATTAGATATAAAATATCGAATTTTATACTTAGTTTCTGTACGTAGCATTTACCATATTATAGATAAAATAAATTATCATAAAATAACTTCCAGACATAAAATTATTGCACAAATAATATTTTCAAACTCAAAACCTAAATTTCTGTCTCTCATAAGATCAAACTAGCTTATGCTTGATACCACAAAAACTCTAAAATTCACCTCTACTCATTTAAAAATCTGAAACTTACATAACTTGACTAAAAAAAATGAAACTTACTGAACCTTATTCGGGCCTCACGTTACTGGGCACCATTGTTACATCACTACTTGGCCCTAGAAAAATTAACAATGATATCACCGGTTAAGGTGATAACCAAAGGCAATTCAACCAACACACAAATAGTGACGGCGAACGGCTAGCTGATCTGGTGCGTGGCTGGGATTTCGTGGGTTCAATTAATATATATTTTTTTAAATCAGCCAGAGGGTGAACCAATATTTTTGTGATATTTTGCCTAGCTAGTTTGTTCCAACACTCAGAGGTAGCTTAAAATGATGTAAAAATTATGAGCGCCATCCACGGAAAATTTAAGAGTTACTGCTACCCCTGTGATGGTGAAACCAACCGCCGTGGAAAGATTTGATCTTATGGCGGACAGACAAACAGAAAAAATGAAAAATTAAATTTTACGATAAAAGATACTTATTTATTAATTACTTCAGAAAAATCATCAATGTAAAAACAAATCAGCGATTTTAATCAATTTAAAAATTATAAAATAATGTTATCAATTATGAAATAGAAATATTAAGTAATATTATCACAATTTCCAACAGAAAATATTTATAGCTTAATTAATTTATCATTAAAAGAAAAGAAATATATTGTGCAATGAAAGTTATACAGTAAATATTATACAACAAAAAATATCAATGAAATTCTCAGAATCTCACCAATCCTCCTGATGATGGATAGATAGTGGATGAGGGCTCCTGGTGAGTTCTGGTAGCCTTTCCTAACAGCCTCTCCGAACACAGACTGCTCCACGACGTGGTTTGACGTCTTGCTAACCTGTATAACGCTAGGGTTTTGCTGTTGGTTGGGATTGACTGGACTAAACTGGACTTGACTAAACGGAATTTTAATTGACTGCTGAACTTTACTAAACTGTGTTTGACTGGACTATCCGTCTTATGAAATCTAGCAGACATTTAACCATCAAACGAAAATGATTTTCCATGTGTAAATTATGTAGACTATTTGTATTAATTATGCAAATTATTTCGGTAAATGATTTAAATAGTTTGTATTAACTATCTAATCAGTTATTTGTTAATTATCTATGTAATCAGTTGTTAAAATAATCAGTTATATAATCATCTATTTAATCAGTTGTTAAAATAATCAGTTATATAATCATCTATTTACTATATAATCAGCTATATAATCAGCTATTTGGCAGCAAAACTCTTTTATTAGATAGATCACTAAGAAAAAGTTTGATAACAGCAGAAGTGTCACAACTCGCGACTGAATGATTATCAAAAAAAAACTTAAATGTCAAAGTAAATGCTGCTGCAGAATTGGCTACAGAAATCCAATTCTGCTATTAGCCAGCTAATAAAAGAGATATCCCCTCTCAAGTCTCAATTAACATATTACCATACTATCAACTAAAAATTACTAAGAATTTGGGTCTGCGTTGTTCTATGCAACCCACAATACTTCCTGCAGTATATTTGGTTTAACCAATAATTAAGAAATTTGTGCTGTGAAATAGATATATTTACTATGCGATCGAAGCCTCTGTGTTCTACGAGAGCTGTTAGCAAAAACTGAAATACAAAAAGAGTTAAATGGATGAAACATGAAAATATAATAAATGTGTACATTCCTAAATTTAAACAGATTACCTATGATAATTTAATGTCTGAGGTTTTAGTTACTAGAGTATGGTAAATACCTGTACATATTTCTCAAAAATTCATTCTGTTTAATAGAATTTAATAAAATTACTTAAAGTTGCCAGATGTACGCAACAAGCTATACTGCTAAAACTGACCCTTTGATTTGTTTGTTTGGAGAATCATATATCAATAAACACAAAAGAAAACAAATGAACATAGTCGTGTCCAATAAAATGCGAGAACTAGCCAGATTAAAAATAGGAATTAAAAATTCTTCCACCATTCAGCATTTAATTGACGTCCTAAAACCAGAACATTACGAACTTATTGTGGCTGCAACTAAATTGATAAGTGGTTATAATGTTGAAAAAAGAACATACAATGCATCCTCCTTAGCCATGCACATGGGAGCAAATTTAAAATTTCTATGTGATGTTGCTACAAAAGCAATCTTAACAAAAATACCCTTATTTCAGCACATTGATAAAGAAAAGAAATTTAAGGAAATTAAGAACTTACGCCACATGATAAACATGCACTGGTGTAACGATGTTTCCAGTTTGGCGAACAAGGTTTTAAATGAAGTAAAGTTTTCCAAACCTAAATTATTGCCATTTACGGAAGATATTAAAACACTTAACCTGTGTGTTAGAACTGCTGCAGAAAAAGCTTATAATAATTTAAGAGAAAAAATTGACTTGAAGAATAATTACAAGGTTCTTAGTGAATGCACACTGATTCTAGTTCTCATTTTCAATCGTAAAAGGGTCGGAGAAGTCCAATTTTTAAATATTGATACTTATCAAAACAATAATTTTCATCTAAATCAAAAAGAATGCATAGATTCCCTTAGCGAATTAGAAAAAACGATGAGCTCTACTTTTAAAAGAGTAGTTGTATTCGGTAAAGGCAGTAAGCCGGTGCCCATTTTATTCACCAAAATTATGCAAAGATATATTGAAATGTTATTAACAATTCGAAATAATACCGAGGTAGTTCCGAAGTCGAATACTTACATATTTGCAAATCCAGATTCACAAGACAGATGGATGAATGGACCGGACCTTCTATCTTAAGAAAATATGCACATAAATGTGGCGCACAGAACCCGGAACTTCTTACAAGCACAAGATTCAGGAAACAGTTAGCTACCATTCTTCAACTTATGAACTTCGAAAATGATGAGATGGAACAAATAGCAAAATTTATGGGTCACACTGAGAAAACCCACAAGGAATTTTATAGGTAATAAAATGTTTCTTTTCTTGTACCAGGTAAAACTAGGTTTGTCAACAATCTAACTATTTTTGGAAGTAAAATTGAAAATAATCTTTAAAATTATACAATGCGGAAGAAGGTTTTTAAACCTTTAAAACTTTGCCGCTATACTAAGTCGGACTCTAAAATTTTGAATTAAATTGGTTTGCTGGCGTTCTGTCGGCATTAGTAAGTAGTGTTGATGTTCTTATATCTAATAGATTTTCAGTGAGTAAAAATAAATATCGTTTAATTTACAGACTTACCGACGATGTTTACCAGACCGCCAAAGTGGCTAAAGTATTGTTCCATTTAAATGCTGGAAAAGGTTCAGAATTTAAAGGTAAGAGTCTGAAAGAAATCGAAGTAAAAGATGATGTACTAGAATGTGATGAAAAAGAGACAGCAAAGGATGAAGAAACTGGCAATATTGAAGAACAGAATGAAGAGAAAAAAGAGGAGCCACAAATACAAGTACCACAAGTACAAGTACCACAACAACTAACAAAACGTAGCCATGTGCGTTGGGACAGTGGGGAGAAACAAATGGTCTTAACATATTTTAAAAAACATATAAAGTCAAAAACTGCTCCCAGAAAACAAGATTGTTTGAATTTTATTGATAATCATTCAGATAAATTTTCTGTATCCGATTGGGTACGTATTAAAACTCTTATATGTAATACATACCGTGACAAGTAAAAACTATTCAAAAACTCATACCAGTTTATGGAAGTACTCTAGTCATGTATTAAAGGGTGACTTATCATTTAGGTATCACTTGGGATTTATTTAGTTATTTTACATAACCGTATACTTTCTTCTTTCTTAACTAGATAGTCTAGAATAATTAGAGATCTATATCTACAGATAATTTTTGTAGGTAATTTAAAAAAAGAAGAATGTACGGTTGAATGTTTTGCAATTTAGTTTAAAGAGTCTTCCTTTAAGCTGGTTTAGTCGACATCCTCTATAAAATCCTTTGTTTCCACATTTGCAATAATTTGCTGACTCAGAATATTTTATTTTGTGTTATTACGTATTTTATACTCTACATATGTGTTTGGTCCGCAGATGTAGAAAATAACCAATAACAATTTTTTAGTAAAAATTATTCGATTTAGCTAAACTTACCTTAACCCGAAGTTGACATTAAAAAAGATACAGGGTGTTAAAGTCGTTTTTTTTAAGTTCTTCTTTAATGTCTATTTGATAAAATACGGCAATAGAAATACTTTTAAAAAATCGAAACTTTAACACCCAGTTTTTCAAAAATATAATATTTTGTTTGCGTCAAGTTAAGAAATAGAAAAATATTTGTTATAGGATTTTTCAAACATCAGGAGAAATAAAAATAATGTATTCTCGTTGACTAATCAAAAAAGAAACAACTATTAGTAGAAATATCAATTTTATACCAGAAGTAGGTTGTCAGATGAAATGCAAAGTTTAAAATTGATATTTCTACTAATAGTTGTTTCTTTTTTAAATAGTCAGCGATAATACATTATTTCTATTTCTCCTGATGTTTGCAAATTCCTATATCAAATATTTTTCTATTTCTTAACACAAATTATTTTATTTAATTTCAAGTTTTGGACTTAGGTAAGTTTGGCTAAACTGCTTTATTTTTACAAAAGAAGTTATTATAGTCATTTTCTGCATCTACGGACCAAACACCCTATGTATATCTATTTATATACAACAATTTTTAGGTTTAAGTTTTATTTGTTATTATATGTTTACCTTCAACTAGAAATATACCTGAAATAAATATGCAAATTTTATTTAATAGACTTAACCTGGTTTTATTTCATATTAAGTATGCAAGTGTGAGTACTAAGTATGATTCGACTGTAATTGTACACTTATATCACTATTCATATGTTTTTAGAGGACAGTTACTATTGATTATTACAAAAATATATTTCCACCTGTTTATGTCTCTATAACAATTATTGTGTACCTACCTTTGTAGGTGCTTCTTTGCAGAATTTAAATGTGTATTAAGGAATATGTGTATGTGTTATCGTTGATTGAAAGATTCAACAAAATAGGCAACCGGACGGTTTGAGATTTTTGTGCCATATTTCTTTGCCAATAACTCAAATAGTTGTCAAATTTTAGAGTAATGGTGATATAAAGATCTTTGTAAATGATTCCCTGTTGCTGCAAAACTTGACAGCAATCCTAAAGCTAGTGGTAAAAATACGGTACTAAAATCTCAAACACTCGCCCCCTAAAATTTTTAACGTCGATACTGTCAGGTCAATTTGATTTCACATTAATAATAATAAATATGTTCTTTATTGGAAAGATCCAAAGGGCTATCGACCGAAGTCCTTCTGCCCTCACATTAATATTACTAGAACTTAAGAACTTTCAATTATTTATACAATGAAACAAATTAAATTCAAATTAATATCCCATATTTTCCTGTATTAAAAATGAAATTTTTACTTCCCAACTATCATACGAAGTCAATTTATTTATTAAGTAATGTGAAAAATACAGGGATGCAGTGTTTTTTTTTTTAACAAACCATGACAGTTCGATGCTCACAAATATTTAACAATTTTATCGACTCTTCTTGTTTACTGTTAATTAAAAATGGATTACCTCAATTTTTGTTTTTTGTGGGCAAATTTTGGACTTAAACTTGACTATCGAATTTTCAGGCTTTAAAAAAAATCACCAATAAATTCAGTTCAAAGTATTACCCTGTAGGTTGTAATTTCACCAATTTTAAAATTTTATTTAATAAAATGATTACAAAAATGTTTCTAAGAGACATTTTTAAATATATCACCCGTAAATTTTGGTCTGGCAAAGTACGTGCAATATATTAAAATTGGTCTGTATCTCTGGTCGTAGTTTAAAATGGCTTCAGGAATAAAATTTAAAAGACGCGCCAAATTCAAAAACCGCACCAAATGATTTAACTGCAGATAGAAATAATGAAGCAAATACCAAATATCTATTTACAATTCTAAATCCACATTCAGCGCCGTTGCCAAATCTCTGGTCTGACAGAGTTGGTTTCGTATCACTTCATCAATTGTATAAATGTGATGCCGCATGAGCGCTACCTACCCATTGAACGTCTGAACTAAATCCATATAAAAATACCAATTCGACCGACTTTTCACGCCACTCTCAAATTTTCTGTGGAGTGTCATACCACCTTGATGAACATTAATGCATGGTTTAACGTTACCAGACCATTTGCCTGGTCTGGTAACGTCGATTTTGGTCTGGTAACGTATGCGGCATATATGCAAATGTGGTCTGTATCAGCGGTGTAATAAATCTATATATATATATATATATATATATATATATATATATATATATATATATATATATATATATATATATATATATATATATATATATATATATATATATATATATATATATATATATATTTGTCCTTAGCACAATGCTGCGTCCATACATGGGGATTGGACCATACACTGCTGCGTCCTGTACAATATTGCGTCCGTATATAGGACGCAGCATTGTTTTCCTATGCTAGCATCAACATAGTACACGATTGAAAAATTTTCAGCATCTCCGACTGTTCTTTGTCTCTTGGGCTATATGTAGGTACGGAAATAAGTTCTGTGCCATTTTACTTGAATGAGATATCGACCTTCATTTTTTTACGATTCGGACGCAGCATTATACGGTTAGTATAACTTAAAGTATATTTTTAGTTCAAGCGAATTATGTTTGAGGGCGCTTCAATCTTTGTACAGAAATATACATTTAATATACACTATTCAGATATGGCATAATGATGCGTCCGACATTTGGCAACGCCGCGTTTAACCGATATTTAGGTACTTCTTCCTCATCGGACGAGTGATGACTTTTGATATATGTGAAAGGAGCCAACATCAAATGCATGAGATTCTGAATTTCGGACGATTTTGATGGAGCAAGCGGCATTTGATAGCTTAAGGCTCACTGAATAAAAGTCTTTATGGGTACAAAGTCCCCTATTTAATATATTTGTAGTTACGGAGCGTAGAAGCGACTAATTTTAAGTATTTAATAACAGGACTTTCTTCATCTGTACTGGGACAAGTGGCATTCGATACAGACTATAGATCCATTATCTTGCTACACATAATGAACACTTTTATCACTAAAATTAATTTTCATGAAATGAAAGCAACTTTAACGGACATTAATATTGCTCAAAGTATATTGTTGTAATTAGTAATTAAACAGTATCTTTTCCAAAATTGAATTGTGTATGCCTTACCTTTTTGATATAATTAATCAAGTTGACATAAGAGAAACACCAATACTTTATAACCTTACTTGCTGGGGTTATATTATATTAAACTCTAGATTCAAAAAGCCGAGCCTAGAAACCGATCTCAAGGGTTGAGCAATATTCTGATAGTCAATTTGCTAAATCAAAAAAATAATTCAGTTGATTGTCACCACAGGGTTACTATAACTTTTACGTAACTGAAAAATGTTTAAATAAGCACAAAAAATAGAAAACTCAACCGCAGGTCTTTATAAAGTTCACCGCAAAGACCAGAGAAAAAACGGTTTAATTGAATGAAATGGAACTTGTCAATTCAAAAACGGAAATATAACAACAATACATTATCAGAAATGTCTTTACAAAATACACGTACTATAACAAACATATGGCAACCAACTAAACAACACGACAAAATCAAGTTTACTTGATTCTCAACAAATATACTAAACAATATAACGTACCGGTTTTATTTCCGCTACATATTTGCAACCCATGAAACGTCCTAACAATACTTATGGTTAATAAATCTAAACAAGGCAACAACTTACGAATGGCACTTAACATAAAATAGAACAGGCAAATTAAACAAAAGCTAAAGCCCACAGTAACCCCTGTGGGTAAACATGAAATGAAAATGTACGCATGAATTGAAAATTTAAACAAATCTTAACTACAAAGTTACAGTGCTAATAACATTTAAACGTAAGTGTTTAACTAATAATAATTAAATAACCCGTGCCCCGATCGCTCGACTTCACTGGGTCCGTTAACGAACAGTAGAAACAGTTATCACTAAATATGAAAATTCTGTCTCACCAAATAATTGCAGATGTCGTAGAACCAAAATATTTGTAATGTAATGTAATGTAATGTAATTATTGCGTCAACCAATTTTACATTGACATTTAATAGGTTTGTCTGAAATGCAAAGTTTCTAACACATACTTCAGTTCTAACAAATATCCTCCAGTATTATTCAACGATATGCGAGATTTTACTGGACATCAAGTTGCTTACTCATATCATAACCGAAAAAATAGGAAATACTCGGGTTTTACTGCCGATATAATTAATAAGAAATTACTACGACGTTTAACTGTAGCAACGTGTAATTCTCATTTAGGCTGCACTGAACTTAAGGTAACTTTTACTTTTAGGGCACTAAATGCCTTCGCAAACTAAACAAATTAGAGCGATATCAGATTCAACAATCTCCCCCTAAATTTATCGAAGTAATCTTTAATAATCCACCTTGTGATCTAGCCTCAGGCAAACTGACCCGCCATAGGATGTCTCCTCTTCTCTAGTTATAGGCTCGCCCCCTATTGGTTAAAGATTTGTCATGCATAACCGACAGGATTTAAATTCAAATAATGCACGGACTAGTAGCGCATGCTTTTATAAAAGATGCACGTTACAAAATTGCAGCACGCATAATTGAAGTTTACAAATTAACTTAGCATATAATGACAAGGGAGCGTTACTACTTTATTTTTCGTTTATCACCAATTTATTGTAATTTATATGTTATCGCATTTTCAGCACTTGATGTGCCATTTTCAAACGATAAAAGATAACGAACATGCAAAGATAATTTATAGGATACTTCTAATAATTTCACGATCATGAATAAAATAATAATGATAATAAAGAATTTGTTGCTCAACAGAATCTTCCAGTTACAGGAAAATTTTACGAAATAAAAATAAATTTCATAAATGCAAAGTATACAATATAAAATATAAAAGGAAAGTATAAAATATAAAAGTATAAAATAATTATTTAGTTTAGAGTAGCTTAATATTATGGTACATATTTAAATTTAGGTTACAATCTATTTTGGACGGAGTTTAATGGTCTTGAAGTAATTATTTAAAGAAAAACTAAACATGTGACATGGTCACCAATAGAGTTATATATTTCCATCGTGAAATAAATGGGTGATTTAGCAAGGATGTTTGTTCTTTCAGATGGTAGTGCAAAAGTAATGGTTTGACGCGAGTCTAAACGTGGAATTCTACGATAGGACTTCTGGAGAGTCTATTGTATTTTCGATCAGTTTGTAAATAAATAATAAATTTTACATAATTCTTATGTTTTCTAATGAATCAGAATTAAACCATATTATCATTAAATAATTGGGATATCCCTATTTGGGGTATTGGTGATCTAATTTAAAAGATACATGTTTAAGAAATTTCCGTTGAACAGATTCTAATGATTGTGAATATTTCTCATAAATAGGACTCTATATGGCCTAACCATACTTCAACTTCGAACGCACGAAACAAAAATATAATGTTTTTAATGCTTCTGAATTAGTACAATTTTTGAATTTATTAAAACAATACCGAGTGTTTTTAACGCAGACTTAGAAATTGAGTTAATGTGTTCTGTGAATTCCAATCTGGAGTAGATCAGTATACCCAAATATTTAACTCTCACAATGTGTTAAAGAGATATTCAACCAGATTCGCCTTCCGTGAGTAAGTCGTAACGTTAGATTTTGATACATTCACTGATAATTTATTCTCTAGGCACCAATTCTCAATGACATTTAATAGTTCTTGTAATCTTGCACAGTTCTCTAGGGTAGTAATTTCACTAAATAATTTCAGATCTTCCGCAAAGAAAAGTTTGTTGCAATTCAATCCATCACATTGTCATATTAATAATTACCGAAGAGTGCACCCAAGTTTGAATCCTGAGGTACGCCAGACGTTGCGACCGAAGTATTTGATTTAAAACCACTGTACTTAACATACTGTAACCGGCTTTGAAAGTAGAATTCAAAAAGTTTATTAATTAAAAGTCTATGGCCGGTGTGGTCAAGAGCCTTCGAGATGTATATCACGTCCACCTGCCCTCGTTTGGCTAGTATATTAGAAGTAAATTGGGAGAGACACGCTAAATTATATATTGTAAAGCGTTTTTCGATAAAAGCTGTTGAGATATAGAAATTATTTTCTTTACAGCAGAATATATTACGTTTATACATCGCCACCTTGAAAACCTCTTGCAAAATTGGATCAAATAGAAATACCTCTATAGTTAAGCATATCACTCGTGTCACCATTTTTATGTATGGGACATACTCTTGCCAGTTTCCAGCAATCAGAAAATGTACACGTTTTTAGCGATAGACTGAATAAGATTAAAATGGAAAATTAGAAACATAAATAGAACTAGAGTAAACATTACAATTTGTTGTTGTAAGTAATTTTGGTTTTAGATATTCTTAATTTTATGATTCCAATTTGACTGGTGAACACCACGCCAATATAAAATATATTGGAGATAAATATAACAAAGACACGGGAAAATTACTGACCGAAAATCCGTTTCAAGCAATTGTGACAGTAAACGGCTGCGCCAAATCGCACAATTTAATATTTAAAATGTTATGGTTTTAAAAGATCATGATACTCATTACTTATGTTACTCATGATTATAAAGGGAAAAATTTAGAAATGAAAAGAAAGCAACAAGTAGAAACAGAAAAGAGCGGGAAATAATTAAGGATCAGAAATTTGTGAAGAAGAAGAAATGTGAATAAATAGTCTGCTGAGAAATTGACAACGCCTGATATGGTAATTGGTGTTTTATGCGTTATGCTCTCTGATTTCTGCAATGTTGTTTTTAAGCGGATTATTCCAAGTGTGAATTGGTATAATTTTTGAGGTATAACTTTGATGTAGTCTGCTAGTGCAATTATGTCGTGATAATGTGCATGCAGGTTCCTTAAGAAGGTGGTCGTAATGAGATGAGGTTCATAAACGTATATTCCAAAATTATTAGTTTTCTCATTGCGATGACCGACGTGCTGCACCATGTCGCCGGCTCTGCGTATATAGAGGCCTGTCTTACAACAACGGTGGACATTTATTTCTTATCCTGTGTGTTTATTCTGCTGCACAAGACCGGATACAGGCATCTGGGCAAGGGACAGACTGTTCGTACAGTTTACAGTTTCGCCTTCATCCCAGCTAAACGTTAATCATCTATCTAAGTATACACCCAAGTACTTCACGTTCTCTCACCCGCATCTACGAATCCATTCTTTAATTTCGAGCGGACCTTTGAGGAAAAAACTTTCTGCTGAAAGTAGCCTCTTTAATCCCATGCTGGTGTTGGTTACTAAATAGTTATGGCATCGAAGTGTTTTTGGATTTAAAAAAGTAAATTAATTAATGAAACGCTTGTTGCTCAAATTTTTCCCAAATGGTCCTATAATGAAATATAAATGCTTTTCTAATGCTAATCTACTTGTTAAATTCGTTGGATAGGTAAATATATCAAATTAGCCATCACTAAAATAAATAGTGAATATAGTTATATACCATATTATATGACAGTATGAAATAGACGTTATTACGATTAATTTCGGAACATTCTAAAGTCCTGGGATTTCTTCTGTGTTCCCAGGACGCATAGTGTGTCAAGATTGCCTAAATCTGGAAAATCATTACCTGGTCGTAAACTATTAATGCTGTTTTTTGGAGTCTAAAGAAACATAAGGGCTCTGTCCATATATTTTCAAATAAACTATATAAAAAACTAGAGAATCCGGACATGTTTATTTTTCTGGATTCTTCAGTTTGGTGTTTTAAAACTGACTTTTCAATAAGGTGATGATAGAACATCAGCGATTCTTCAAGAAATTTTATAAAGATATTGTGGAGGTATATTTACTGCTATCACGAACTTTAATCCGTGAATGAATATTCTGAGACTAATTTGAGTTGTTTTTTGAAAATATTGCTTATGGCAATTGCTCTTATGGTTTTTGTTTCAATTTTTTTAATTGTTCCTTTAAAATAGTTATTATTAAAGCCGTATGTGTCATGGAGTTGTATATTGCTAGTTTATATTTTTGGAGTAAGAAAGCAATTTGAAATTGTGGTATCAAATGTCGGTTTTCAGCAAATTTTAATGTTATTTTACTATTTCGTTTATGGTGAATATTTCGTAAAATACTTATTTTTCAGTAAATTGTGATAATTTAATCCATTCAAACGGGCCAAAAAGGCAATAAATTCAACACTGTATCGGGATCAACTTTTATTTCAAATGGACGTGACCAGTTTTATACTAACAGAAATTTCACAATAACTTTAACGTATTTTGAAAATGACGTTCGAGATATTTATCAAAAGCACACTCTCCCTCGATCTGGGCTTGTAGGTTCCTGAAGGAATATGTAATAATGATTATTCATATAATGCTGAATTGCTCAGAGGATCAAGACATTTTTCTTTTACCTTGCAAATTGATGTTTATTTTTACTACATTATTGATTATTTATCCTAGAATAATGATAGACAGATGAAACAAAATTCGAATTCTACTTACAATTTTTACCATTTAAGTAATTCCCATTTGCTGGCTCTATAAAATTATCACGATAAATATGGCAACAGCGCCGGACGCAGTATTGTCCTAAGTTTGTCAAAAAATATACCGCCCGGACGCAGTATTGTATTGAGATTAAACAAAAATATTCTCCGGATGCAGTAGTGTACCACTAATGAAAGGACGCAGCATTGTACAGTATATCAACTTTTTTATTTCTTGAGTTATTGATAATTTGAAACTAGCCATGAACTGCATTTAATTAGTAGATCAAATATACTCCATTAGATTTGAGCTAAATAGCGTATTTCTAGGAGACGCAGTAAGGTTGGTTTTTGAAAGGACGCAGCATTGATAGCAGGATGTATATATATATATATATATATATATATATATATATATATATATATATATATATATATATACATTTGTTTAACCGTTTATACAGACCAATTTTGGATATTTCACTTACGTACACAGACCAAAAGTGACGAAGTCAGACCAGTTTCTTGGCTTGAAATCGTTTGACCATATTTTTCATAAATAGGTGACTGGAGGGTGCAGAGGACGAAATTTGAAGTGGGTCTGGTTAGACAGTAAAATATATAATTATATATGAATTTAGTTCAGGATTTCTAAGCTTTGGCGCTCGCGTCTCATTTCTGTATATTGTATAATCGTTCATATGACCATTATGTTTTACTGATCTTCCCAGGCCATAGATGTGGCAACCTCCAAATATTATGTTTGTAAATAGATATTTAAAACTTAGAAGTGAAATCAAATGCGGTGTAGAATCTTAGAGTTTATTTATACATTTTTATTTTTTTTGAAAGTAGGTATTAACAAAAATAATATATAGCATACATGTAAAGCTTCTCACTAGTTTTCACTAAAATAAAAAAGAGGTTCCTGTATTTATTATGAATCTTAAAAGTAAATCTAATACAGATGTATATCGTTTGACTGTGAAAACCATAAAAGCTATAAAAAATCTAATAATATATCCCCTTACAAAATTGATAAATAAATGTCTCTTGGAGGGCACATTCCCAAACATATTAAAAGTGGCAATAGTTACACCCATTTTTAAGAATGGCGATATGGATGGCCTTACCAATAACTATCGGCCAATATCAATTCTTCCGGTATTCTCAAAAATATTGAAAAAATGCTTGTACACTCGATTAATTACATATTTTTAATCAAATAATCTCTTTCTTGAATGTCCACATGGCTACCGAAAGAACCGCAACACTACTAGCGCAATATTGGCCTTAATAATGTCCTCGACGCATATGAAAATCATGAATTCAATGATGCAATTTTCTTAGACCTTGGTAAGGGTTTTGACTGTGTTTCACATGACATTTTAATTGAAAAATGACAAAAATATAAAATTTACGTTAATAGTATAAAAATATTGGAATCTTATTTATATTATAGTAGTCAGAGCGTTAAATTTAACAACATAACATCAAGTAAAGAAATATTAAAGACCGGTGCACCTCAGGACTCCATATTAGGACCCTTACTGTTTTTGATTTACATTAATGATGTCCTTGGCAAAAAAATGTCTCACGTATATTCTGTACGCAGATGACACTACAATCTCCATTAAATCAGATAATTTAAATAATATTGAAGTGAATAAAGCGAAATTCAGTCAAAAGTTGAACAATGGTTTGCATCTAATAATCTAATTTGTAATAAAACAATATCACAAGATATGATGTTCACGTTACGCAATTTCGACATTTCTACTGATTTAATATCTACTGTACAAATTTTAGGTGTTTATTTGGATCTACATTTGAGGTGGAATATACACATTGACAACATTTGTCGAAAATTGAGTAGTAGAGTTTTCGTTATTCGTAACCTTTCGGGTACCGTGTCTACAGATACGTTGAGATCAGCTTATTTTGCATCGTCATTCAATAATGTGTTATGCTATAATAGTGTGGGGAGATGCTGCAGATTTTAATCAAGTGTTTGCTATACAGAGAAAATTAATTAGAATTATAGCATGCTTAGGATATACTGAAGATTGCAAACATGCTTTTATTAAATTTGGTATAGTAACATTACCTTCTCTGTATGGTTTGGAATGTTTAACATATATTAAATCAAATTCAAATGGCTACCCTACCTATGTGAACCAACACGGTTATAATACCAGAACTAAAAATAATATCATTACTCCATATTATAGATTAAAGAAGTCACAGAATGGACCAAATTATTTAGCAATTCAAATATTTAATAAACTACCATCCAACATAAAAAACATTGATAACCTAAAAAAAATTCGAATGATAATTAAAAATTTCTAAAGGAATTCTATCACTACATGTTTTTTTTACTACGATTTTTTAGATATTGAATGTACTTAGTATCAGTATTCGTTTGTAAAAATCTGTTATAGGTATACTGTGTTTTTACGTTCGTTTACATATGTTTAATTTTTTGTTCATATTTTTTTATAATTTGTACAATGTAAGTTTACCTGACCTGTTGACTTGCGTAAGTACTCCTATACATCAACACTAATAATTTATTATTATTATTATTATTATTTTTCCACTTTGTTCTCAGCTTTGAAACTGGGTAGTATACGCCTATCCTTTTTGTAGTGTCGAGGACAAGGCTATATAGAGCGGCATGGGGAGATAATTCAATCAGTCCCATGCAGCCCAGTTGTTAAGAAATTTTCTAACGATGTGGCAAGTTTGGAGAATGGCAGCCTTTTGTATTTCCATGTACAGAGATCTTCTTAGGCCTATTTTATTATTATTATTATACTATAGTTTCTCACTTTGCGTGGTATTCTGTAGTCATCGGCCGAAGCAAGATGAAAACAAACTATTGCAAGTTCAAGAACTATTATTATTATTATTATTAGTATTATTATTATTATTATTATTATTATTTCTAAGGGGTCTAGAGAGATTTAATTTGAAAATGAGATATTGTCTGTAATTGTTTATTTGTGGCATATTCAAATTTTCTTACTTTTTATTAAAATTAAAATTTTTAAATATTTTTCAGTGGCAAAATACCCAATAAAAAGTAAGAAAATGAGATATTACCTAAAATAGCCAAATGAAATATTATCAGTTTAGTATACAGTATGTCTCATTTTTCGTGACCCCCCATATCACAGCTCCTTTACCCACACAGCACGACATCCCTAGGATATCCTCATTTGGTCCCGTATATCCCAATCGAGGACAACATTCCTCAGGATATCCTTAGGATATCCCAATAAAATATATACAACCTGAGAATATCCCAGATGGGGATATCCTAGACAAATCCTGGCAGGATGTCCTAGTAATATCCTGCAAAGATATTAAAAGCCTAACAAAATATTCCTTGTGGGAATATCCTGGGCAAGTCCTGGAGTCGTCCTATTATAGGGATTATTATTTAGGAGATTTCAACAACAAAAATAATGAAAAGTATATATATTATTTTAAGGCTATTTGTTTATACTGACTTTTATTGGTTTGTAAAATTTGCTTTAAAAACTTATTTGTTTGTTCTATTTGATAATCCCCTCCAGTACAAATAATTCATTAAAAATGTATATCTTATTTAAATAGTAGTTATTTATAATTTGGTTTTAATACATTTACTGTGTTTTGAATTGGCCGCCATTTTCTGGCAAGTCGAAAGTTCTAAGAAATCCGCCGGGCGTCGAATGGCGTCGATGTCTTTTCCTCGTTCATTTTAAAGTTCTTTCGACAAATAAGATTACGTTAAATATTTCATAAATATAATGCTGCTATGTTATATCTTTGTATTTATTATATTATCAAAAATTCAAGTATTTACTTTAAAATTTTAATTTGTCGACCTATTTCATTGGACTATATGATATAACCTCTATTAGTTTGGTAGATTTACTTTTAAAGCGATATGAGCCAATTGATAGATACAAATACGTGTATGGAGTTGAACATATACCTATGTATCACATTTTTATTAGTCATTTTACCTCTGCCATTATATAAACTTGTATTCCTTTGTCTTAGCTTATTGGCTCAGTTTAAAAGTAATGATCTTATGAAATAAGTTATTTTTTGTTGTCTTTAGAAATATCCAATAAACCCTAAAAGAACTGGGGATGTCCTATATAAAGTGCAATCAATGTCCTCAGGTTGTTCATAGTAAAGCCCAGGCATTACCCATATAAGAGCTGATGATGTCCTGTACACACCCGTACTGATGTCCTGAGGACGTCATCAGCAAAGCCCGAACTGTCTCATTTGGATATCCTATGGACATCCTAAGGTGATAATGGGATCTTCCCAGGATATCCCATATGTCCTGAAAAGTTGTCCCCAGTATGTTCTGAGGATGTCCTTGTGCTGTATGGGTCGCAAAAGAGAAATATTGTTTGTTCTTTTACTTTTGTTTTAATAATGCAAATTTATTTTTAAACAAAGTCTTCACTAACTAAAATAAATAAGTTCCTACAAAAATAAAAAAAATAAAAGTTCTTTCTGTGCTATACAGTATATCTCACTATTCATGACTGCCATATCACAGCATTCTTATTAATAATGCGATTTTTTTAAAATTTGGGTGGAAGGTGCTTACCCATCAGGAGATTGTGTCACGGTAATATATTTAAAAATTCACCAGTGGTGTCCGTCCTTATGAAGAAAAATATAACTAATTTTCCAAAAAAAGATATTAGGCAAAATTTTATCTGTAAAGCAACCTCATAATTTTATTCATTGTTATCGAGAACTCACTATAACCGTATTTCAATAAGATAGTGTACTTGGTGATCACGTAATAGAAATATAAAACTTCTGTTTTTAGGGTACCAACTATTACAGTCATGACTTTATTTTCGGACTTAGTTAGGAGTTAATTAAGCTGGAGGAAAACAGATTTTCCATTTAGAATTAATCACGTGACGTCAGTCAGTTTACTTAACAGTCAAAGTCAAAGAATCATTAACTTGGAAATTTAAAAAAATCAATTTTAGACAAATTTCATTCATGAACGATTTCAATATATAATAAAATTTACATAGATAATTAAATCACAGTGTGTTCAACATATGACATGATTAATTCTAAATGGAACGACTCTCTTCTGCTTAATTACGTCCGAAGATAAAGTTACGCCTAATAATTGGTACTTTAAAGAAGAACATTTTATTTTTTTATTGAAATTCGTTAATGTTAATGATTTTTTAATAACAACGAATAAGGTTTTGAGATTGTTTTACAGTTAAAACATTGCCATCTTTCTTTGAAATATTAGTTACATTTTTCTTCATAACGACGGACGCCGCTGGTGATTTTTTAAATATTTTACCGTTACACAATCTCCTGATGGGTAAGTATCTTCCACCCAAATTTTAAAAAAAATCACATTGCCCATACAGCACAAGGACATCCTCAGAACATACTGGGGACAACTTTTCAGGACATATGGGATATCCTGGGAAAATCCCATTATCACCTTAGGATGTCCGTGTAGGATATCCAAATGGGACAGTTCGGGCTTTGCTGATGACTTCCTCAGGACATCAGTACCGGTGTGTACAGGACATCATCAGCTCTTATATGGGTTATGCCTGGGTTTTACTATGAACAACCTGAGGACATTGATAGGACTTTATATAGGACATCTATAGTTCTTTTAGGGTTTATTGAATGACAGCAAAAAATACATATTATTTTATAAGATCATTACTTTTAAACTGCGCCAATAAGCGAAGACAAAGGAATACAAGTTTATATAATGGCAAAGGTAAAATGACTAATAAAAATGTGATACATATATGTACAACTCCATATACATATTTGTATCTATCAATTGGCTTATATCGCTTTAAAAGTAAATCTACCAAACTAGTAGAGGTTATATATAGTCTAATGAAATAGGTCGACATATCAAAATTTTGATATATTACTTTGAAGTATTTGAACACGATTAATGAAAGAAATTTTTTTCTTCAACCCCGAGAAGGGGTGAAAAAGAATATAACAAAGTGTTTTTTCAAAATTACTCAAAATGTGTAAAAGATAGTAAAAAAGTTTCAAATAAAAATTGTAAAAGCATGAAATATTACACAAAAATGATCTCTTGCCGTTTTTTGGTATTATTAAAAATCAACAGAGTTTAGGGCGGTTAGAAGTAATAAGGGATGATATATATAACTTTAAAAAATCATAGCGTGCTGAAAAGTTTGTAATGAATTTAAAAAAAAATTATTCAGAAAAATATAAAGGATTGTCCGCAGATGTTATTGTTAGATACGTAATCTAACAATAACATCTGCGGACAATAACCAATCACATTTTCCCATTTTAGATATTATAATAAATACAAAGATATAACATTAGCATTATATTTATGAAAAAATTAACGTAATCTTATTTGTCGAAAGAACTTTAAAATGAACGTGGAAAAGACATCGACGCCAGGCGGATTTCTTAGTACTCTCGACTTGTCACAAAAAGGCGGCTAATTCAAAACACAGTAAATGTATTAAAACCAAATTATAAATAACTGCTATTTAAATAAGATATACATTTTTAATATATTTTTAACGAATTATTTGTACTGGAGGGGACTATCAAGCAGAACAAACAAATAAGTTTTTAGAAGCTAATTTTACAAACAAATAAGAGACACTATAAATAAATAGCCTCAAAATAATATATATACTTTTCATTATTTTTGTTGTTAAAATCTCCTAAATAATAATACCTATACGACTCTAGGGCTTGCTCAGGATATTCCCACAGTGGATATTTTCTTAGGCTTTTAATATCTCTGCAGGATATTACTAGGACATCCTGCCAGGATTTGTCTAGGATATCCCCATTTGGGATATTCTCAGGTTTGTATATTTTATTGGGATATCCTAAGGATATCCTGAGGAATGTTGTCCTCGATTGGGATATACGGGACCAAATGAGGATATCCTAGGGATGTCATGTGCGGTGTGGGGATAGTTGTTGAACACTAAAGTTTCAATCCGAACCCAATCGCTTTCTTTAAAAAGATCCGAATATTTTTGTATGAAGTTTAAACATTTATTTTTCTTTGATGCAAGGCTGTTTTCAATATTATTAAAAAAAAAATGTAGTTGCAAGTTTCTTCTGCTTTGGTAACCACCTCATACGACCTGTCTTCTTAGCCGAGTTCCCTTTGTCCTATGAACCATTAGATACATTTTTTATTTTTTTTACTAAAGCCAGCTTCTGCAGTATTGGCAGAAGAATCCGCAGGTCTAGCTTCAAAATTATAAAATCAGTCTGGTCGTTGAGTTTTTGACTTCTCTACAGATTCTTCACAATTTTTCACTCTTGTAAAATTTTCGAGTATTATTCGAGATATAGCTGTTCGAGTTCTTCTAAAAAGGGGTGGAGGGGTAACAAAAAGTAAATATAAATAATCCAAAAAAATTATGGTGAATGTATAATTAAAATAGAAGACTTTTTTTTCCTTTACGACTTTTTCCAAAAGTGTACTTTGTCCAGGTTTTTCCGGAAAAGCACGCATAAAAGACCCTCATCGGAAAATGGAAAAACTCGTAAACTATGAAATTCAAAAATTTGGAAAAATTCAGACGTATCGGTTAATATATTCTTTAAAATGGGTGTTACTTGTAATTTTTTAGTAACGTGCATATTTTCCGAGTTTTCAACAGTTTTTCACATTCAAAAACGTGTTTTTGATCGTTCCTCTAACTACACTATTTTTTTACTCCTAGTTAGCATTCATTCCTTTGTTTTTTCTAGTAGATTCAATATTTTTTTACCTCGAGTTGATATGTTCTCAATGCTACACATACGAACTACTTTTGAAAAATGGTAAATATTCGTTGTTGCTTTATTGGCTGAACTAATAAATTCGGCAACATCGTAAGGAATGTGTACGTTAGTAAAATAACAAAAATATATACACCTGGCACAAATAGGCGGTTCTTTATAAGTGGCTCGATAACAACAGTGAAATATATAAAAATATAATTTTTCATATTCTTCTACCCCTCTAGTACTGTTGCAGTTTATTTTGTTAATATAAACAATAAATGGCTATATATACACTGGAAAAATAAAGATATCACGATGGTCTGTGGTGGCCTGTAAGATATAGGTGGCTTGGTAACGTCGATTGAACGTGTATATATATATATATATATATATATATATACACGTTCAATCGACGTTACCAAGCCACCTATATCTTACAGGCCACCATATATATATATATATATATATATATATATATTAAACAGCGTGCTTCCAGAGGGCAGAATATATTAAAATAAAATATTTCTGTCAATCACCTCTGTGAATCCTTATTTTCATAAGGATAATAAACCAAACTGCAAATAATTGCGAGCCTGGCCGCGTTAAGTATAGAAATCACATTCTACAACAAAACGCTTTGTTTTGATTTAAACAAGCACCAGCCGAAAGAATTATTCCTAATTAAAGGAAACTCTCGTACCAGCCGTCTCAGACTTACTTGCATACTGCAGTTTCGCACTTCCTGGTGCTCATCAGTGCAAGGCGAGCCCGAGATGACTAGTACAAGAGCCTGGTTAACCAAGTGGCCAGATCGACGTTGTAAAACGACGAAATGGGGGAGGCTCCATCTAGCGACAGCTGCCTGTTGAAATCAAAACAATAATATCCCGACATGGGGCACGTAATAGTAAACAGCGTGCTTCCAGAGGGCAGAATATATTAAAATAAAATATTTCTGTCAATCACCTCTGTGAATCCTTATTTTCATAAGGATAATAAACCAAACTGCAAATAATTGCGAGCCTGGCCGCGTTAAGTATAGAAATCACATTCTACAACAAAACGCTTTGTTTTGATTTAAACAAGCACCAGCCGAAAGAATTATTCCTAATTAAAGGAAACTCTCGTACCAGCCGTCTCAGACTTACTTGCATACTGCAGTTTCGCACTTCCTGGTGCTCATCAGTGCAAGGCGAGCCCGAGATGACTAGTACAAGAGCCTGGTTAACCAAGTGGCCAGATCGACGTTGTAAAACGACGAAATGGGGGAGGCTCCATCTAGCGACAGCTGCCTGTTGAAATCAAAACAATAATATCCCGACATGGGGCACGTAATAGTAAACAGCGTGCTTCCAGAGGGCAGAATATATTAAAATAAAATATTTCTGTCAATCACCTCTGTGAATCCTTATTTTCATAAGGATAATAAACCAAACTGCAAATAATTGCGAGCCTGGCCGCGTTAAGTATAGAAATCACATTCTACAACAAAACGCTTTGTTTTGATTTAAACAAGCACCAGCCGAAAGAATTATTCCTAATTAAAGGAAACTCTCGTACCAGCCGTCTCAGACTTACTTGCATACTGCAGTTTCGCACTTCCTGGTGCTCATCAGTGCAAGGCGAGCCCGAGATGACTAGTACAAGAGCCTGGTTAACCAAGTGGCCAGATCGACGTTGTAAAACGACGAAATGGGGGAGGCTCCATCTAGCGACAGCTGCCTGTTGAAATCAAAACAATAATATCCCGACATGGGGCACGTAATAGTAAACAGCGTGCTTCCAGAGGGCAGAATATATTAAAATAAAATATTTCTGTCAATCACCTCTGTGAATCCTTATTTTCATAAGGATAATAAACCAAACTGCAAATAATTGCGAGCCTGGCCGCGTTAAGTATAGAAATCACATTCTACAACAAAACGCTTTGTTTTGATTTAAACAAGCACCAGCCGAAAGAATTATTCCTAATTAAAGGAAACTCTCGTACCAGCCGTCTCAGACTTACTTGCATACTGCAGTTTCGCACTTCCTGGTGCTCATCAGTGCAAGGCGAGCCCGAGATGACTAGTACAAGAGCCTGGTTAACCAAGTGGCCAGATCGACGTTGTAAAACGACGAAATGGGGGAGGCTCCATCTAGCGACAGCTGCCTGTTGAAATCAAAACAATAATATCCCGACATGGGGCACGTAATAGTAAACAGCGTGCTTCCAGAGGGCAGAATATATTAAAATAAAATATTTCTGTCAATCACCTCTGTGAATCCTTATTTTCATAAGGATAATAAACCAAACTGCAAATAATTGCGAGCCTGGCCGCGTTAAGTATAGAAATCACATTCTACAACAAAACGCTTTGTTTTGATTTAAACAAGCACCAGCCGAAAGAATTATTCCTAATTAAAGGAAACTCTCGTACCAGCCGTCTCAGACTTACTTGCATACTGCAGTTTCGCACTTCCTGGTGCTCATCAGTGCAAGGCGAGCCCGAGATGACTAGTACAAGAGCCTGGTTAACCAAGTGGCCAGATCGACGTTGTAAAACGACGAAATGGGGGAGGCTCCATCTAGCGACAGCTGCCTGTTGAAATCAAAACAATAATATCCCGACATGGGGCACGTAATAGTAAACAGCGTGCTTCCAGAGGGCAGAATATATTAAAATAAAATATTTCTGTCAATCACCTCTGTGAATCCTTATTTTCATAAGGATAATAAACCAAACTGCAAATAATTGCGAGCCTGGCCGCGTTAAGTATAGAAATCACATTCTACAACAAAACGCTTTGTTTTGATTTAAACAAGCACCAGCCGAAAGAATTATTCCTAATTAAAGGAAACTCTCGTACCAGCCGTCTCAGACTTACTTGCATACTGCAGTTTCGCACTTCCTGGTGCTCATCAGTGCAAGGCGAGCCCGAGATGACTAGTACAAGAGCCTGGTTAACCAAGTGGCCAGATCGACGTTGTAAAACGACGAAATGGGGGAGGCTCCATCTAGCGACAGCTGCCTGTTGAAATCAAAACAATAATATCCCGACATGGGGCACGTAATAGTAAACAGCGTGCTTCCAGAGGGCAGAATATATTAAAATAAAATATTTCTGTCAATCACCTCTGTGAATCCTTATTTTCATAAGGATAATAAACCAAACTGCAAATAATTGCGAGCCTGGCCGCGTTAAGTATAGAAATCACATTCTACAACAAAACGCTTTGTTTTGATTTAAACAAGCACCAGCCGAAAGAATTATTCCTAATTAAAGGAAACTCTCGTACCAGCCGTCTCAGACTTACTTGCATACTGCAGTTTCGCACTTCCTGGTGCTCATCAGTGCAAGGCGAGCCCGAGATGACTAGTACAAGAGCCTGGTTAACCAAGTGGCCAGATCGACGTTGTAAAACGACGAAATGGGGGAGGCTCCATCTAGCGACAGCTGCCTGTTGAAATCAAAACAATAATATCCCGACATGGGGCACGTAATAGTAAACAGCGTGCTTCCAGAGGGCAGAATATATTAAAATAAAATATTTCTGTCAATCACCTCTGTGAATCCTTATTTTCATAAGGATAATAAACCAAACTGCAAATAATTGCGAGCCTGGCCGCGTTAAGTATAGAAATCACATTCTACAACAAAACGCTTTGTTTTGATTTAAACAAGCACCAGCCGAAAGAATTATTCCTAATTAAAGGAAACTCTCGTACCAGCCGTCTCAGACTTACTTGCATACTGCAGTTTCGCACTTCCTGGTGCTCATCAGTGCAAGGCGAGCCCGAGATGACTAGTACAAGAGCCTGGTTAACCAAGTGGCCAGATCGACGTTGTAAAACGACGAAATGGGGGAGGCTCCATCTAGCGACAGCTGCCTGTTGAAATCAAAACAATAATATCCCGACATGGGGCACGTAATAGTAAACAGCGTGCTTCCAGAGGGCAGAATATATTAAAATAAAATATTTCTGTCAATCACCTCTGTGAATCCTTATTTTCATAAGGATAATAAACCAAACTGCAAATAATTGCGAGCCTGGCCGCGTTAAGTATAGAAATCACATTCTACAACAAAACGCTTTGTTTTGATTTAAACAAGCACCAGCCGAAAGAATTATTCCTAATTAAAGGAAACTCTCGTACCAGCCGTCTCAGACTTACTTGCATACTGCAGTTTCGCACTTCCTGGTGCTCATCAGTGCAAGGCGAGCCCGAGATGACTAGTACAAGAGCCTGGTTAACCAAGTGGCCAGATCGACGTTGTAAAACGACGAAATGGGGGAGGCTCCATCTAGCGACAGCTGCCTGTTGAAATCAAAACAATAATATCCCGACATGGGGCACGTAATAGTAAACAGCGTGCTTCCAGAGGGCAGAATATATTAAAATAAAATATTTCTGTCAATCACCTCTGTGAATCCTTATTTTCATAAGGATAATAAACCAAACTGCAAATAATTGCGAGCCTGGCCGCGTTAAGTATAGAAATCACATTCTACAACAAAACGCTTTGTTTTGATTTAAACAAGCACCAGCCGAAAGAATTATTCCTAATTAAAGGAAACTCTCGTACCAGCCGTCTCAGACTTACTTGCATACTGCAGTTTCGCACTTCCTGGTGCTCATCAGTGCAAGGCGAGCCCGAGATGACTAGTACAAGAGCCTGGTTAACCAAGTGGCCAGATCGACGTTGTAAAACGACGAAATGGGGGAGGCTCCATCTAGCGACAGCTGCCTGTTGAAATCAAAACAATAATATCCCGACATGGGGCACGTAATAGTAAACAGCGTGCTTCCAGAGGGCAGAATATATTAAAATAAAATATTTCTGTCAATCACCTCTGTGAATCCTTATTTTCATAAGGATAATAAACCAAACTGCAAATAATTGCGAGCCTGGCCGCGTTAAGTATAGAAATCACATTCTACAACAAAACGCTTTGTTTTGATTTAAACAAGCACCAGCCGAAAGAATTATTCCTAATTAAAGGAAACTCTCGTACCAGCCGTCTCAGACTTACTTGCATACTGCAGTTTCGCACTTCCTGGTGCTCATCAGTGCAAGGCGAGCCCGAGATGACTAGTACAAGAGCCTGGTTAACCAAGTGGCCAGATCGACGTTGTAAAACGACGAAATGGGGGAGGCTCCATCTAGCGACAGCTGCCTGTTGAAATCAAAACAATAATATCCCGACATGGGGCACGTAATAGTAAACAGCGTGCTTCCAGAGGGCAGAATATATTAAAATAAAATATTTCTGTCAATCACCTCTGTGAATCCTTATTTTCATAAGGATAATAAACCAAACTGCAAATAATTGCGAGCCTGGCCGCGTTAAGTATAGAAATCACATTCTACAACAAAACGCTTTGTTTTGATTTAAACAAGCACCAGCCGAAAGAATTATTCCTAATTAAAGGAAACTCTCGTACCAGCCGTCTCAGACTTACTTGCATACTGCAGTTTCGCACTTCCTGGTGCTCATCAGTGCAAGGCGAGCCCGAGATGACTAGTACAAGAGCCTGGTTAACCAAGTGGCCAGATCGACGTTGTAAAACGACGAAATGGGGGAGGCTCCATCTAGCGACAGCTGCCTGTTGAAATCAAAACAATAATATCCCGACATGGGGCACGTAATAGTAAACAGCGTGCTTCCAGAGGGCAGAATATATTAAAATAAAATATTTCTGTCAATCACCTCTGTGAATCCTTATTTTCATAAGGATAATAAACCAAACTGCAAATAATTGCGAGCCTGGCCGCGTTAAGTATAGAAATCACATTCTACAACAAAACGCTTTGTTTTGATTTAAACAAGCACCAGCCGAAAGAATTATTCCTAATTAAAGGAAACTCTCGTACCAGCCGTCTCAGACTTACTTGCATACTGCAGTTTCGCACTTCCTGGTGCTCATCAGTGCAAGGCGAGCCCGAGATGACTAGTACAAGAGCCTGGTTAACCAAGTGGCCAGATCGACGTTGTAAAACGACGAAATGGGGGAGGCTCCATCTAGCGACAGCTGCCTGTTGAAATCAAAACAATAATATCCCGACATGGGGCACGTAATAGTAAACAGCGTGCTTCCAGAGGGCAGAATATATTAAAATAAAATATTTCTGTCAATCACCTCTGTGAATCCTTATTTTCATAAGGATAATAAACCAAACTGCAAATAATTGCGAGCCTGGCCGCGTTAAGTATAGAAATCACATTCTACAACAAAACGCTTTGTTTTGATTTAAACAAGCACCAGCCGAAAGAATTATTCCTAATTAAAGGAAACTCTCGTACCAGCCGTCTCAGACTTACTTGCATACTGCAGTTTCGCACTTCCTGGTGCTCATCAGTGCAAGGCGAGCCCGAGATGACTAGTACAAGAGCCTGGTTAACCAAGTGGCCAGATCGACGTTGTAAAACGACGAAATGGGGGAGGCTCCATCTAGCGACAGCTGCCTGTTGAAATCAAAACAATAATATCCCGACATGGGGCACGTAATAGTAAACAGCGTGCTTCCAGAGGGCAGAATATATTAAAATAAAATATTTCTGTCAATCACCTCTGTGAATCCTTATTTTCATAAGGATAATAAACCAAACTGCAAATAATTGCGAGCCTGGCCGCGTTAAGTATAGAAATCACATTCTACAACAAAACGCTTTGTTTTGATTTAAACAAGCACCAGCCGAAAGAATTATTCCTAATTAAAGGAAACTCTCGTACCAGCCGTCTCAGACTTACTTGCATACTGCAGTTTCGCACTTCCTGGTGCTCATCAGTGCAAGGCGAGCCCGAGATGACTAGTACAAGAGCCTGGTTAACCAAGTGGCCAGATCGACGTTGTAAAACGACGAAATGGGGGAGGCTCCATCTAGCGACAGCTGCCTGTTGAAATCAAAACAATAATATCCCGACATGGGGCACGTAATAGTAAACAGCGTGCTTCCAGAGGGCAGAATATATTAAAATAAAATATTTCTGTCAATCACCTCTGTGAATCCTTATTTTCATAAGGATAATAAACCAAACTGCAAATAATTGCGAGCCTGGCCGCGTTAAGTATAGAAATCACATTCTACAACAAAACGCTTTGTTTTGATTTAAACAAGCACCAGCCGAAAGAATTATTCCTAATTAAAGGAAACTCTCGTACCAGCCGTCTCAGACTTACTTGCATACTGCAGTTTCGCACTTCCTGGTGCTCATCAGTGCAAGGCGAGCCCGAGATGACTAGTACAAGAGCCTGGTTAACCAAGTGGCCAGATCGACGTTGTAAAACGACGAAATGGGGGAGGCTCCATCTACAACAAAGCGTTTTGTTGTAGAATGTGATTTCTATACTTAACGCGGCCAGGCTCGCAATTATTTGCAGTTTGGTTTATTATCCTTATGAAAATAAGGATTCACAGAGGTGATTGACAGAAATATTTTATTTTAATATATTCTGCCCTCTGGAAGCACGCTGTTTACTATTACGTGCCCCATGTCGGGATATTATTGTTTTGATTTCAACAGGCAGCTGTCGCTAGATGGAGCCTCCCCCATTTCGTCGTTTTACAACGTCGATCTGGCCACTTGGTTAACCAGGCTCTTGTACTAGTCATCTCGGGCTCGCCTTGCACTGATGAGCACCAGGAAGTGCGAAACTGCAGTATGCAAGTAAGTCTGAGACGGCTGGTACGAGAGTTTCCTTTAATTAGGAATAATTCTTTCGGCTGGTGCTTGTTTAAATCAAAACAAAGCGTTTTGTTGTAGAATGTGATTTCTATACTTAACGCGGCCAGGCTCGCAATTATTTGCAGTTTGGTTTATTATCCTTATGAAAATAAGGATTCACAGAGGTGATTGACAGAAATATTTTATTTTAATATATTCTGCCCTCTGGAAGCACGCTGTTTACTATTACGTGCCCCATGTCGGGATATTATTGTTTTGATTTCAACAGGCAGCTGTCGCTAGATGGAGCCTCCCCCATTTCGTCGTTTTACAACGTCGATCTGGCCACTTGGTTAACCAGGCTCTTGTACTAGTCATCTCGGGCTCGCCTTGCACTGATGAGCACCAGGAAGTGCGAAACTGCAGTATGCAAGTAAGTCTGAGACGGCTGGTACGAGAGTTTCCTTTAATTAGGAATAATTCTTTCGGCTGGTGCTTGTTTAAATCAAAACAAAGCGTTTTGTTGTAGAATGTGATTTCTATACTTAACGCGGCCAGGCTCGCAATTATTTGCAGTTTGGTTTATTATCCTTATGAAAATAAGGATTCACAGAGGTGATTGACAGAAATATTTTATTTTAATATATTCTGCCCTCTGGAAGCACGCTGTTTACTATTACGTGCCCCATGTCGGGATATTATTGTTTTGATTTCAACAGGCAGCTGTCGCTAGATGGAGCCTCCCCCATTTCGTCGTTTTACAACGTCGATCTGGCCACTTGGTTAACCAGGCTCTTGTACTAGTCATCTCGGGCTCGCCTTGCACTGATGAGCACCAGGAAGTGCGAAACTGCAGTATGCAAGTAAGTCTGAGACGGCTGGTACGAGAGTTTCCTTTAATTAGGAATAATTCTTTCGGCTGGTGCTTGTTTAAATCAAAACAAAGCGTTTTGTTGTAGAATGTGATTTCTATACTTAACGCGGCCAGGCTCGCAATTATTTGCAGTTTGGTTTATTATCCTTATGAAAATAAGGATTCACAGAGGTGATTGACAGAAATATTTTATTTTAATATATTCTGCCCTCTGGAAGCACGCTGTTTACTATTACGTGCCCCATGTCGGGATATTATTGTTTTGATTTCAACAGGCAGCTGTCGCTAGATGGAGCCTCCCCCATTTCGTCGTTTTACAACGTCGATCTGGCCACTTGGTTAACCAGGCTCTTGTACTAGTCATCTCGGGCTCGCCTTGCACTGATGAGCACCAGGAAGTGCGAAACTGCAGTATGCAAGTAAGTCTGAGACGGCTGGTACGAGAGTTTCCTTTAATTAGGAATAATTCTTTCGGCTGGTGCTTGTTTAAATCAAAACAAAGCGTTTTGTTGTAGAATGTGATTTCTATACTTAACGCGGCCAGGCTCGCAATTATTTGCAGTTTGGTTTATTATCCTTATGAAAATAAGGATTCACAGAGGTGATTGACAGAAATATTTTATTTTAATATATTCTGCCCTCTGGAAGCACGCTGTTTACTATTACGTGCCCCATGTCGGGATATTATTGTTTTGATTTCAACAGGCAGCTGTCGCTAGATGGAGCCTCCCCCATTTCGTCGTTTTACAACGTCGATCTGGCCACTTGGTTAACCAGGCTCTTGTACTAGTCATCTCGGGCTCGCCTTGCACTGATGAGCACCAGGAAGTGCGAAACTGCAGTATGCAAGTAAGTCTGAGACGGCTGGTACGAGAGTTTCCTTTAATTAGGAATAATTCTTTCGGCTGGTGCTTGTTTAAATCAAAACAAAGCGTTTTGTTGTAGAATGTGATTTCTATACTTAACGCGGCCAGGCTCGCAATTATTTGCAGTTTGGTTTATTATCCTTATGAAAATAAGGATTCACAGAGGTGATTGACAGAAATATTTTATTTTAATATATTCTGCCCTCTGGAAGCACGCTGTTTACTATTACGTGCCCCATGTCGGGATATTATTGTTTTGATTTCAACAGGCAGCTGTCGCTAGATGGAGCCTCCCCCATTTCGTCGTTTTACAACGTCGATCTGGCCACTTGGTTAACCAGGCTCTTGTACTAGTCATCTCGGGCTCGCCTTGCACTGATGAGCACCAGGAAGTGCGAAACTGCAGTATGCAAGTAAGTCTGAGACGGCTGGTACGAGAGTTTCCTTTAATTAGGAATAATTCTTTCGGCTGGTGCTTGTTTAAATCAAAACAAAGCGTTTTGTTGTAGAATGTGATTTCTATACTTAACGCGGCCAGGCTCGCAATTATTTGCAGTTTGGTTTATTATCCTTATGAAAATAAGGATTCACAGAGGTGATTGACAGAAATATTTTATTTTAATATATTCTGCCCTCTGGAAGCACGCTGTTTACTATTACGTGCCCCATGTCGGGATATTATTGTTTTGATTTCAACAGGCAGCTGTCGCTAGATGGAGCCTCCCCCATTTCGTCGTTTTACAACGTCGATCTGGCCACTTGGTTAACCAGGCTCTTGTACTAGTCATCTCGGGCTCGCCTTGCACTGATGAGCACCAGGAAGTGCGAAACTGCAGTATGCAAGTAAGTCTGAGACGGCTGGTACGAGAGTTTCCTTTAATTAGGAATAATTCTTTCGGCTGGTGCTTGTTTAAATCAAAACAAAGCGTTTTGTTGTAGAATGTGATTTCTATACTTAACGCGGCCAGGCTCGCAATTATTTGCAGTTTGGTTTATTATCCTTATGAAAATAAGGATTCACAGAGGTGATTGACAGAAATATTTTATTTTAATATATTCTGCCCTCTGGAAGCACGCTGTTTACTATTACGTGCCCCATGTCGGGATATTATTGTTTTGATTTCAACAGGCAGCTGTCGCTAGATGGAGCCTCCCCCATTTCGTCGTTTTACAACGTCGATCTGGCCACTTGGTTAACCAGGCTCTTGTACTAGTCATCTCGGGCTCGCCTTGCACTGATGAGCACCAGGAAGTGCGAAACTGCAGTATGCAAGTAAGTCTGAGACGGCTGGTACGAGAGTTTCCTTTAATTAGGAATAATTCTTTCGGCTGGTGCTTGTTTAAATCAAAACAAAGCGTTTTGTTGTAGAATGTGATTTCTATACTTAACGCGGCCAGGCTCGCAATTATTTGCAGTTTGGTTTATTATCCTTATGAAAATAAGGATTCACAGAGGTGATTGACAGAAATATTTTATTTTAATATATATATATATATATATATATATATATATATATATATATATATATATATATATATATATATATATATATATATATATCGGAGCATCGCGAATAATTTTTAAGGGTCGTAATTTCAACAAAATTAGTAGACGCACGTCGAGTATATATATCGGAGCATCGCGAATAATTTTTGAGGGTCGTAAAAACAGGTCCAGAAAGAGATGGTCTACTTTTGCTCGTTAATTACTCAAAAACCACAAAAAATACCCGCTCCGGATACGTCCTAAGCAAAATAAAATTCGCCCGCGAATCGATCCCCACCGGACCCGACAGGAAAAACCGCCCCCCCGAAAAGCTTTTGCCGGTGCCGTTTCGCAAAGAGGAAGGGGTACAGACCCTTCAGATTTTAATAATAAGCGAGCCAGGCCGCGGCCTGTCTCGCGCCGTGTAGGAGAATCGATCCGCACCGGGCCCGACAGGAAAAACCGCCCCCCCGAAAAGCCTTTGCCGGTGTCGTTTCGCAAAGAGGAAGGGGTACAGACCCTTCAGATTTTAATAATAAGCGAGCCAGGCCGCAGAGTGTCTCGCGCCGTGTAGGACGAGCCAGGCCGCGGCCTGTCTCGCACCGTGTAGGATTTTTTGACGTTTCAACAAAATTAGTAGACGCACGTCGAGTATGTATATTCGGATCATCGCGAATAATTTTTGAGGGTCGTAAAAACAGGTCTAGAAAGAGATGGTCGACTTTTGCTCGTTAATTACTCAAAAACCACAAAAAATACCCGCTCCGGATACGTCCTAAGCAAAATAAAATTCGCCCATGAATCGATCCGCACCGGGCCCGACAGGAAAAACCGCCCCCCCCGAAAAGCCTTTGCCGGTGCCGTTTCGCAAAGAGGAAGGGGTAGAGACCCTTCAAATTTTAATAAGCGAGCCAGGCCGCGGCCTGTCTCGCGCCGTGTAGGATGATAACTGTCTAATCTGCGCTACACTTTGCGGAGAGCAGTTTTAATCTTCTTTTCCCACTACTGTTTAACCCTCTTTTATTTGTTTCACAAAGTCTCTTTGGCTTATTCAGGTCTATTTTATCATTAAGTTGCACATAGTTCTATAACTTTAGTTGTAATACAAGTTTTCTTTATTTTTAGTTTATGGTTCTGCCCTATGTATTCCTACAAATCCTAGTGAAGAGTCTCACCATGTTACCGCCTTTAAAAGTCTGTTTTATATGATATAATGTTATAATAAAGCTTAGCATTTAATACTTATCGTACTACAGTGAGTTTGAATACGGTAGGTTTTATCTACGTCATGATATTCGTACAAATCTTAACCTAAATTACAACCTATTAAATAAAAGTCAATTCTGAATGTTTCATTCTAGAACAAACTACGCCCTGAATACTTTACTAAATTTGAGTAACGTTACATATTATTTAATATTATTTTTAATATTTTGGGCGTATACTATAATTTCAAATTAATTCCCAGAAGAAACCATCATTTATTTTTGATTTGTCACATGGGTAGAGAACTATAATTAAAAAGAAAACACCAGTCGACCAAGTGGGATGTTGCCCTGCCTTTAGAATATATAGACAATTTTCCAAGAAATAAGATCATTTATGATATAAATCACCATATAATTTATCGAGAATTTAATATTAATAAACTGTAACACAATGTGCGCTAAGAGAAAAAAGTCACGGTATAATTAGGCTTATACCTGGGAGAGAAGAGGTGTCCCTGTTCACGTCCTTACTGTTAGTTTTCAAGTAATTATTCCACTACGTTGTTTAGGTTAACTTTCAATATATGCAACTGGCTAATGGATTAGGTCCAATGCCAAAAAAACAAAAATAGGCTTATATAATATGACCTAAAAGTGTGAGAAGTGCAAAATAAAATGTGCCTTTTTTGTCACGTAACAAATTCGATAGATATAGTCCAGTCAATGAACTGGTTGTAGATGACATGGTCGGGAACAGAATTTTTGACTTCAGAGCTGTGTTTGGAATACTTAGGAGGTAAACATACTAAAAGTCCCCGAATTTACGAGGTGAGCGGAGTGCAGGGGGGGCCATTGAAGGTCACTTTTTTTGGATTTTCGCTGATGTCTCGAAAACAGTGAATTATAGCTAAAATATTAATCTATTCAAAATTAAAGCTGACAAAATTTCCAACAAAATTGTTATTATTCATTATTCTTCTATTCCTAATGGCTTTCGAGATATCCGCTGGCGAAAATCACCAATTTTCGAAATACGCATTTTTGCCTCACGCTTCTTGGCAAACTTTGCCTTCTAGCGCCTCAGCCTTTAGTTTCACGGTAATATCTTCACAGTAGAGCATTAGTTGTAGAGCATTCAGTTTTTTTTAAAGTGAGTTGTTATTAATACTCCTCCATTAGCTTGACCTCTAACATTCTAAGCAAATCTTACAACTCACTTTTCACACACTTCCAGATGTAGGATTGACTTGAAATTTGGGACGTGTAAATGGTTCAGATAACAATATAATTTGGCAACTTTTGTAAAAAATCCAAGATGGCGTTTCGAAGATGGAGGGTAGTTTATTGTCATTTAGTATCCGATTCTACTGAAAATTGCTATCCGAGGTTTCTTGAGATCGCAGATTACAGACATCTGATCAAGACACAAAAATTCAAAATGGCGGCGTCAATATGGCGGATAGGTTTTATCATTTATCGTCTGATTCGACTGAAATATCTGAGCATTATCGGGGTTGCAGAGTACAATTATCTCATCTAAATTTAATAATTCAAAATGGTGGCGTCAAAATGGCGGATGAGTTTTGTAATTTACAGTGTGATTCGTCGGTATCTGCGAATTTTCAAGGTCGCAGATTATAAACATTTAGTCGAAATTTAAAAATTCAAAATGGCGGCTTTAGAATGACGAATAGTTTTGACATTTATAGAGAAAGAATTATATCGAATAGATACACTATTCCAATTGGAACAGAACTAAAAAGAAGATAATAAATAAAAAAATAATATAATAAATTTAAAAAAAAACAAAAACACGTTTTTAAACAGAAACTGTTAAGAAATGCACCAAAAAGAAGAAACTAATGCCAATTATAATAATAATTATGTTAATAAACGTAAAGGCGTGGGGAGCTCAAAGAATCTGGATGAACAGAGAATTTTAGCCAACAGGCGTCCTACGCATTTGCATTTATTAACGTAGTTATTTTTATTATTAACATTATTTTCTTTCTTTTATGGCATTTTTTTAACAGTTTCAGGGGGTTTACTTACGTATTTTTGAAATTATTAATTAATTTTTTTCCTTCTTCAATTAGGTGTTTTCACTATGTGCAAATTTGCTTTTTTGATATTATTAAAATGAAGTACTTGTTATACTAAAGCACTTATTGATATTTAAAAAGCATTCTATCGTCCATCAAATTAAAATTTCAACAAATAAATAACATAAAGTTTTAGTAATTGAACGTGTACGCAAAACACGCGGTGACGTCATCGGTTACATTAGTTTCTTAAATCGCGTTTAAAAATTGCTAAACACATTTTATTCACGTTATTTACGATTTACGTGTGATTAAATAAGTAACGCCTACCTAATACGGGATTTGTAAAAGCTGCTTTAGGAAATTCATCTGCAAAATTACATGTTTGTGACTCAAAATGACACTGACAATATAACAGATGGCGTCATGAGTCCGCAGTGAATTGATGTAGTGTTTTTGGCAAAAAAATTTCAATACAAAATTAAAATGGCTTATTTTAACGCATTATTCGACTGTTTCTCAAAATTCAAGTGTTTTTAACTATAGTAAAGCATTATCTTCATAATGAAAGTGAATTTAAAATTTGTGAAAACACCTAATTCTTTGGGACTTCCTGCCACATGTATGTTTTCTTTTTAAGCGGTGCTTGGGAAATCTACAAAATATCACAATTAACCAGTATGTTACTGGTAAATAACCTCTACGTCTGTGACTTTTACGTTTTAAGTTAAAGGTTGCTTTTTTAAATAAACAACACAGATAAGTATAAAAACTTGAAATTAAATATTTCGCCGACGTTTCGGAAATCTATTCTGTTTCCTTTTTCAAGGCTTTTTTTGAAGAATCTTTTTTGCTGTGTATGATAAATACACAGCTCTAAGAATGTTTGTTATATTCAATATCCATAGATACTTACTATTTACATAGAACTGTTGATATAGTTAATAGTTTTTTTAGTTTTTATACAATGTTAAGTTTGTGAAGTTCTTCTTTTAACATTGGCAACCAAGTTGTACAGACATCCACGGAACAATTCAACAATTTAATGCTCTACAACTAATGATCTACTGTGAGAACATTGATGTAAAACTAAAGGCTGAGGCGCTAGTAGGCAAAGCTGGTCTCGAAGCCTGAGGCAAAAAAAACATTTTTCGAAGACTTGCGATTTTCGCCAGCTGATATCTCGAAAGCTATTGGGAATAGACGAATATTGAATATTGTAGGAAATTTTGTCACCTTTAATTTTGAATAGAATCAACCTGTTCACGACGATGCACTGTTTTCGAGATATAAATGACAGAACCTATTCGTTATCCTGAAGCCGCCATTTTGAATTTTTGAATTTCGACTAACTATTTATAATCTACGACCTTGAAAATCCGCAGATATCGATTTTCATGCGAATCAAACTATAAATTACAATACTTAACCGCCATCTTGACTCCGCCATTTTGAATTAATAATTTCAGAATATATAATTGTCCTCTGCAACCTCGATAATGCCCAGATATCGATGTTTAATCGAATCAGATGATAAATGACAAAACCCATCAGCCATGTTGACGCCGCCATTTTGAATTTTTGAGTTTTGATCAGACGTCTGTAATCTGAGATCTCTAGAAACCCCGGATACCAATTTTAAGTAGAATCGGATATTAAATGACAATAGAGTACCCGCCATTTTCGAAACGCCATCTTGGATTTTTTATAAAAGTTGCCAAATTGTATTGTTACGTGGAACCATATACACTTCCCAAATTTCAAGTCAATCCTATATCTGGAAGTGTGTGAAAAGTGAGTTGTAAAATTTGCTTAAAACGTTACAGGTCAAGCTAATAGAAGAGTGTTAATACCAACTCACTTTAAAAAAAATTGAATGCTCTACAACTAATGCTCTACTGTGAAGATATTACCGTGAAACTAAAGGCTGAGGCGCTAGAAGGCAAAGTTTGTCAACAAGTGTGAGGCATAAATGCGTATTTTGAAAATTGGTAATTTTCGCCGGCGGATATCTCGAAAGCCATTGGGAATAGAAGAATAATGAATAAGAACAATATTGTAGGAAATTTTGTCAGCTTTAATTTTGAATAGATTAATATTTTAGCTACGATGCACTGTTTTCGAGATATCAGAGAAAAGCCAAAAAGGGGAACCTTCAATGACCCCCCCTGCACCCCGCTCACCTCGTAGATTCGGGGACTTTTAGTATGTTTACCTCCTAACTACTCCAAACACAGCCCCGAAGTCAAAAATTCTGTTCCCGACCATGTCCTCTACACCCCACTTTTGATAGTTCATTGACTGGACTAATAGCCAACATTTTGAAAAAAAAGCATTCCCCACACATTGATTTTCATAACTGAAAACATTCCGTTTCATTTTTTTACCGCACTTTTCAAAAGATTTGCCCCCCCCCCCATCTTTTTATTATTTATTCGCCTCAACACGAAACAGACCATATGACATTTATACTATTTCATGAAAATCCAAATTGCAAAAGGCGAAGAGGATGATCTTCAAAACATCAAGCTGATGTTATCAAAGAACTTATGGCAAAGAGCTTTATCGAGAACGTACGCTCAACAGGCAACCACGACAGATGGCGTGATAGATGTACCATACAGCAAAGGTAGACCGACTAGAATAATGTAAGAATCACATCTGCCAGAAAAAACTAAAACCGAAATGAGGCTAGGAACAAAAAATAGAAGACAGTAATCGTCATCAAAGTATTAATGTTACACGTACAATTTTTTTACGTAACAATGACACGTGAATCGGTCACTAGTTAATAATACATGAACTTTACTCGATGTAGATGTCCTTGATCTCAACCTAAAACCAATAGTATTATTTACATAGGTAAGCAATATATCACACCTTATACAAGATATATGTCGATTATAAAAATTAAATGACACCATCGAGTTGATTATTACATTGTATTAATTATTTCTCACGATAATAGACAAATGATCGACACTAATGATTTCATATTAGTAATAAAAGTAAAGAAGTGAGTGGTGCCATTTATGACTATTTATTGAAATTATGCACAGAAAACGATACGGATATAACTAAGGTTAATCGGTGAATAGACACAGTTCTTTTTTTTTTCTTTTTAACACTCCTAAAGACAATCCTAGTAAAAGTAATTGACATGAATTCCGTGAAGAGGATATTTATGGTCAGCTAAAGGTATGAATTTGCAACTATTTATCATATCTGCGTGACATTTTGAAACCAGAGAAATACACAGAAAACTACAGAGAGTCCCAAATTTTATAGTTATCTATAATTGCAAAGAGATTTTCTTTTAATTTAACCGCCTTTAAAAATAGATTGCTAAAAACTATGAAATAAAATACCGTCGTTCGGTTAACTGAACATTATTACCCCATGTCGATTTTGAGGTAGGGTATAAATTCGTTCGACTTTGTTATTTGTTTATTTCTACACCTTTTTTAAAGTCAATATTAGGTAATAAAATTCAGTTAACCGACCGACCATGAAATTTTATCTCATAATTTTTATTGGCCGTTTTTGTTTAAAGTAAACTGATTTTTCACTAATTTTATTGACCCGTGTTATGTAAATCTACAAGAGTTGCGCAATTATGGCAGGATTCACCAGGTTGAATCTTTAATTCTGCAAATACCTTACAATTTAACTGCAGTCGTTCCTCCGCGATAACTTCTAATGTTTGTTTTCTAATGAAAAGTACTTATTCTAACCTGCACCTTCCCCATAACTTTGAATATTCTCTAATACTTCTTACCTATACCCATACCTCTTTTCCATTTTTGCTCACCTTATACTAGACACGAAAAAAATTTGGGACCACCATAGAGTCATAGTTTGCAAAATAGTGGATTTCGTAGAAATTGTTTAATCCATTTCTAGAGAAATCGCTGAAGAGACATGAAACTGGGTGTTCCAGATTGAATGGGTCAGGCCATACCATCCTTTTCTGTAGCTGTAAAAGTACGAAGGAGATACCTCTGAAAATGTATTTTAGTACTCTGAAATACAGTACTTTTTAAAGCCTCAGGCGTATTTCTTTAAATGGTATTAGCATTTGTATTGCTACTGAATGAAGCAGTACTAATTTTCAGTACCGGTATAAACAGTGATACTGCCGAACCCAGTTACACTGATTTCTATAAGATTTGCTTGACATTAATTTTGTTTTTCTTGGGTCATATTAAAGCTGTATTTACATGAAATCGACTCCTGCAGGCGCACCAGCGGGGCAGGGGTTGACAGCAGCATGTTAATTATGTTAAAAAAAGTGTTAGTGTTAGAAATGTTCAAAGTTTAAAAGTGTATCCATTGTTTATCGACATTTCATTAAGGTGTAAAAAGATTTCCTTCCACCTTTATCATAGATCGGTGTACTCCTGCCATTGGCATAATTATGTGAAAATAAAACGATTGACACAAATGCTTAAAGCTGATTTTTTTTTTTGTCAATAGTATATTAATTAAGATATTGGAAAAACGTATGCTGCTAGTTATCCGACGGGACTTGGCTTTGTCAGCAGCTAGCAAAGTTGGTTATGGTAAGTCACACAGTATAGGAATTAGTCTCAACGAATGTATTTGTTATATCTTTGTTTCACATTTAGTCATTTTATGTATTTTTTAAAAAGTAATAAAACGAGTAATATATACAATAAAACTGTTTAAATTCTCGAATCTTCATCAAAGTGTTCATAATCTGTTTCCTCAAAACAACAGAAATCTTCAGAATCTTCACTATCGCTAAAAATATTCGAAGTCTCTCTGAATTAGTTGTATATAATACTTACAAAAAACAATATAAGAAACCGCTGCGTAAGGAATCAGTACTTCCACAGCCAGATTTTTCATCCAAATCACTTTAAAGGAAACATCTTGACTAGATTTGCACTCTATTATGTGGAAATTATTGGTCATAGAATTTTAATAATATTTTGAGCAGATGTCATAGAAAAGTTTGAGGCGTTGGTTTCTGCCATATATGTTAAAAATGAATGGTAAACTAAAAAATATATGAAGCATGAAAATAATTTCCCCTATTCACAACCTACCACGCACCACCCGTTCAGTGGAATCATCTCAATCAGATGTCATTACAATAATACATACCTGTACTAACTTTCAAGTAAATATCTTAATGTTATATTATCAAACCCATTAATAATGGAGCCGAGATGGTGGTGTTTGAAAAATATTAGAATGAAATCTGAGGCCTTGGTTTCTGTACCAGCTTGATTTACTTATTTTCCCCTATTTACTCCTCTTTCATCGGCTCGGTGGCGCAATGCTAAGGCGTTTGGCTTGCGACCACGGAGTCCCGGGTTCGAATCCTGTCTAGGGTTTGGATGTTTGGTAGTGTTTTTAATGTGTTATCAAGATGGTAGCAGTGGACTAGACTGCTGTTGGGTGGCACAACATGTCTAGTCGCTGTTATCTATCCTGAGTTTAAGTCTCAGCTACGGTAGATGGCAACATCGCAGGGAATGGTTGTTGCGTTCATGTCTATGTGTACGTGTCCTGGTTGAGTGGTGGAATAGCATTAGCTAAACTCCGCCAGGACGTTAATATAAATAAGATGTCATTACAGTACATACCTGTAGGTACTAACTTTCAAGTAAATATCTTAATTCAATCTTATCTCAATCAAACGCATTAATAATGCAGCGGAGATGGTGGTGTTTGAAATATATTAAAATGAAATCTGAGACCTTGGTTTGTAGTACATACACCAAATTCCATTTCCGTACTCTTACTAGCTTGATTTACTTATTTTCCCTTATTTACTCCTATTTTTAGCTGCGGTAAATGGCAACATCGTAGGGAATGGTTGTTGTGTTGATGTCTATGTGTACGTGTCCTGGTTGCGTGGTGGAATAGCATTAGCTAAGCTCCGCCAGGACGTTAATATCAATAAGCTGTCATTACAATACTAACTTTCAAGTAAATATCTTAATTTTATGTTATCAAACCCATTAATAATGCAGCGGAGATGGCGGTGTTTGAAAAATATTAGAATGTACTGTACTCTTACCAGCTTGATTTACTTATTTTCCCCTATTTACTCCTATTTCATCGGCTCGGTGGCGCAATGCTAAGGCGTTTGGCTTGCGATCACGAAGTCCCGGGTTCGAATCCTGGCTAGGTTTGGATGTTTGGTGGTGTTTTTAATGCGTTACCGAGATGGTGGCAGTGGACTAGACCGCTGTTGGGTGGCACAACATAATCTAGTCGCTGTTATCTATCCTGAGATCGAGTGTCAGCTGCGGTAGATGGCAATATCGCAGGGAATGGTTGTTGTGTTGATGTCTATATGTAGGTGTCCTGGTTGAGTGGTGGATAGCATTAGCTAAACTCCGCCAGGACGTTAATATAAATAAGACGATTAAATAAATAAATAAATAAAATAAATTTAACACTCAACCCTTCAACGGAATCAATTTCATTTTACCAGCCCCTTTAATAATGGATTAAGGGTGGTGGTGGTTGGTTGAAAAATATTACTAAAAAATCTGAGGTCTTGGCTTCTAGGACATACACCGAATTTCAAGTTTCTGTACTCTTACCAGTTTGCTTTACTTATTTTTCCCTATTTACCACCAATTACCCCCACTCCTTCAACGAAATCATGTCAAAATATAATCTAGTTTAAGATATCGTTAAACACGTGTAACAAATTTCAAGTGAAAATCTAAATTTAATTTTATCAACTCTTTTAATAAGGGAGTGGGGGTGGTGGGGGAATGGAAAATATTATAAAAAACCTGAGGCCATCGCTTCTAATAGGTATATACCAAATCCCAAATTTCTACACTCTTACTAGCTTACTTTACTTATTTTCCCCTATTTAACCCTATTTAACCCCCAATCATTGAACGGAAAGTTCTCAAAATATAATCTAGTTCCACATGTCGTTATAATACATACGTGTACCAAATTTCAAGTGAATATTTCAATTTTGTTTTATAAATCCCTTTAATAATGGAATAGGGGTGGTGGGAGTTGCAAAATATTATAAATAATCGGAGACCTTGGCTTCTAGTACATACACCGAATTTCAAGTTGTTGTACTCTTACCAGCTTGCTTTACTTATTTTCCCCTATTTACCGCTATTTAACCCCCAACCCTTCAACTCCATCTCAAAATATAATCTAGTTTCAGTTGTCGCTACGTGTACGAAATTTCAAATGAATATCTCAATTTTATTTTATCAACCCCTTTAATAATGGAGTAGGGGTGGTGGGGAGTTGAAAAATATTGTTAAAAAATTTGAGTCTTTGGCTTCTAGTGCATACACCGAATTTCAAGTTCCTGTACTTTTACCAACTTGCTATACTTTTATTCCTCTATTTACCCCTATTTAAACTCCACTCCTTCTCCCTCTCTCGCAGCTTTCCGAACCCCTTCCCATCCTAACACCAATCCCAACCTGATGACTACCCACATCAGGTGCCTCCAAGCGAACATGCCAAGGCTGCCGCATACGTCCTTGGCAGACGATTCAAGGAAGAGCAATTTGATTTTGCTTTTATCCAGGAACCTTGGACAACCAACAAAGGCCGAATAAACGGACTAGGCAACACTTCTGGTAAGGTAATATCCACCGACTCCGGCGAAAGACCAAGAGCCTGTATCCTAATCAGAAACAACATAGAATACTCTGTATCTTCAGGTTACTGCACCCAGGAAGTTGCAGCCATTTATCTAACGGTACCGGCGAAAGAGGGCAGGATGAACATAATAGCCTGCTCTGCTTACTTCCCGGGAGACTGGGATGCAGGTCAACCTCCTCCGGCTGCAGTTAGGTCACTAATCGTCTACAGCAAGAGGAACCACATTCACCTGGTCATTGGATGTGACGCAAACTCCCATCATACTACACGGGGGAGCACAGACATCAACCAAAGAGGTGAGTCACTTTTTGATTATCTATTAGGTGAAGGACTAATTGTGAATAACATTGGAACGGAACCAACCTCTGTCACTAGAAATAGGAGAGAGCTACTAGATTTGACAATCAGCTCAACCTTTATGAGCAATAAGATATCCTCTGAACCCTCATGTTCCGATCATAGACATATCCAATTCAATATAGAAGTTGGACCAAGGCCGGTGGTGAGTTATCGGGATCCCGAATGTACAGACTGAGAGGGATACAGACAGTCCCTCGAGTCGCACCTTGGATCCGCTCTCACCACAATCAGGAATCGTGATGAAGTAGAAATTGCGGCGGAACAGATCCGGAATGCAGCTATCCAAAAATCCAAAAAGGACAACAGAGAGGCACCATGGTGGAACAAAAAAACTAGATAAAATGAGAAAATAAGTGCGGCGCCTCTTTAATCGAGCTAAAGATTCGGGCAACTGGGAGCAATATAGATCTACACTAACAGATTATAATAAAGAAATCAGGAAAGCAAAAAGAGAATGTGGGAGAAAGTTCTGCGAGGGTATTACTGACTTACCTGGCAGCACTAGGATCCACAAGACCGTCTCCAGAGAACCGGCTCGATTATTTGGTATGGTAAAACGACCGGATGGCTCGTTTGCCGAATCTGGAAAAGAAACCCTAGAAATTCTTGCACTGAACCACTTCCCAGGAAGTTTGATTCTGATGGTTAATCAATTGCCACCACCATCGGGGGGACTACTAAAACGGCCACACAAAAACGATTGGCAAGTGGCAAAAAAGGTTACCACAGCATCAGCGGTAGAATGGGCTATCGTTCCAACCAATCAAATCGCCTGGTGAGGATGGCGTATTTCCAGCGCTACTACAAAATGGACTGGAGGTTCTGCTACCTTTCCTCATCAGACTATACAGAGTTAGTCTGGTATGGAATTATATTCCATCTAGTTGGGCGGCGATTAAAGTGGTATTATATATATATATATATATATACCACTTTAATCGTCAAATGGGTCTGTTGAAAGGTCTGGAGAAGGTACTGGATGGACACATCAGAGGAAACATCCTGAGTATACGTCCTCTCAGTGTCCATCAATATGCCTATCAACCGGGTAAATCAACAGAACTAGCATTAAATAACCTGGTTGGAAAAATAACCCAATCTCTACAGGCAAAGAAGATTGCGGTGGCAGCATTTCTCGACATTGAAGGAGCATTTAATAATGCACTGCCCGACTCCTTATACACAGCAGCAGCTGACAGAGGAGTCGAGCGAACCATAAGTGACTGGATTCGAGCTATGCTAGAAAACAAAATCATCACGACATCTCTTAAGGGAAAAACGATGAGCTTCAGGGCCGCAAGGGGATGCCCACAGGGTGGGGTTCTCTCCCCGCTCTTGTGGTCACTCCTTGTGGATGACCTGCTTGCCATTATCTCCCTGTGGGAAGTCGAGATTCAGGCACTGAACTCTACATATAAATGGAATGCCAATGTCTATACCCATTTGTACTTCAAACTGAATCTCGCGCAAGTATGGCGACCCCGGGGAGGAGCGCAATCGCATTCTGTAGAAGGAGAGGGCCGGCTCTATTTTTATTGCAAGTACTTTTAATTCGGCTTTTTTTTCAGAAATTACCAAAAATATGCGTGTATAGATTGACATTTCTTATACAGTTAACCTTTGTCTTATTTTTTATTAAGGAACATAAAAGTTGTCATGCTCAAAACATAATTATTTAATTTTCAATTTTTCTCTAGTAAACATTCTTGATAATGTACGATCATATTGAGAATTGACTACAAGAGTCCACCAAAAAAGGGAGTCATATTTTTTACCTCAGGGAGCGAGATATAATTTGAATATGAATAAAAGCTAAAAGTGAAACCTGAAAAATATTTTTTTGGTCAAGTTGTAAATACTAGTGAATTTAATATAGGTAGATTAATATTAGTATTGCAACATCACTAAGATCAGTGACAAAATAGAAGGTATTTATTACTGGAGGAATAAAGAAATATACAATAACAACTTACATTAAATACTTTATTGAAAAATCATGTATTTTAGATTCACACGTTTGTATGATACAAGTAACTTAAATTAGGTAACGCAATAAAATGTAACAAACAAAAAATATACAAACCAAAATAAGTAAAATTATATACTTAGTGTATTACTCTGTCCAGAATCATCGAACTACTGTTTATTCATTAACATTTGAAAAAATTTGAATTTAAAATGATACCTGATAAAATATCTATATTTTCTTTATCTGCTTCTATATACACCTGATATATCATTTGACCATACGCTGAAATGCCAGATGAAGTACTACGGATATCCACATCGATACTAAAACCAAATTATTGAATTATTCCAGAAATCATGAAGATACGAAATTATTATATCTACCATGGCACTGGGTGGACTATAGAAGATAAAGGTTTTCGAGGGCCTAATTTCAGGGTTGGAACTACATCAGGTTTCAGACGTTTCATGTCCCCTTCATGCATAAAATCTATATTAGCAAAATGTTCACTGCAAAGCACATTGCTATAGCTCAGCTTCTCGATTTGAGGATTTCTGCCAATAGCCTTTAGCCAAGGTAAAATACCTTTTCGAAGTCAACCTGAAAATAATTTGAAAAATGTTTTCTTAAGCAATAGGTACAATATCATTCTCATTTACATGGTAAGTTTGCCTGTCTGATCACACTTTTGTATATAAAAATGTCCGTTTGGTTACGTTTTTCTTAATATAAGGGTACAAAGTACACCGGCATATTTTTCCACTGCAGTTACCGATTTTTAACCGATTGTTCAGTTTTCTCATATCAATACGAATTACTTTCTATTGGTTTATTGCTTGTGTCACACAGTGTATGCAAGATAAAATATAATATGTATATCCAATGTACAAGTGAACAGTAAATCAAGCATGGTCTTTACTTCACATAGCGATAGTGGATGTGTGTCCCCCTTTCTTGTTGTAAGTCTGGAAAATGCTTACTGTATAGCTGTTTGCACAACTGACATAAGTATACATATTTTCTTTGTGCAGATTGAAATTAGCAAATAATATAGGTATCTTGCACTGTTGTGATTACAGACTGACTTACAATGGTGTTAGTGCAAGCTTTACATTCCATAAAAAGTCAAAATAACAGATGTTTTGCTACCCCATTCTATTATTTTAAGTATAATACATTTCAATGGTCATATAGTGCCAAGATTTTCAAATTTGACTAGTCTCACATTTTACAATTCACGCTTACTTGACAAAGTTATATTTATAAAAAGTACTTACGGTAATGTAACATAATAATTTTTAAATAGATCAAGTTCATATCAGTAACGCACATAATTTCGATTGTTTAACATTATTTAGGTAGATTCACAAATAGTAAAATAAACTTTAAAATTCGCTAAAAAATTACGGAAAAAGGTGAGGTTAGACAATTTTGTATCCTGAATATCCAATGAATTCTATATATTTATCATGTAGAGTTCAGTAGATACCTCGGAAAGTATATCCTAACGAAAATTTTTCAGGCAAAATTACCCAAGGTAAGAGAAATGATCCCAAAACTCAAAGTTATCGCCGATATTTAGAGGATAGTATATTTTACAGAATAGACAAGAACAAGGTACTTACTCAAAATATAGGTAACAAACAGGAACAAGACCGGACCATATTGCTTTATTCTTTATCTTATTACGAATTGTTTATGTTACAAAGTACTACACAAAACAACTGCTAAAAAACGAGAGCACCGGCTCTAAAATTCTACACTAATCCAAGACCTCCCGCTACGGGAGACAAATCAAAGAAAAATCGCTTCGGCGCATACCGTCCGCAAGAAGCATTCTGACTCAATCACCAGCATACTTTTAATACTAGATTTCTACTGCGGCGACGCAGAACCCCGGGACCTTCAATCGCATGATTGAAGTATTTTGTTCACGCGCATATATCTGTATTGGTCTTCCATTTATTATGTATAGTTCAGTGGATTCAGGCATATGCTGACGACCTAGTCATTCTGGTTGGAGGAAAATCTGAAGAGGTACTCTCAAATACCCTTCAAGAGGTACTAGATGCTATTCACATCTAGTGTGAGAGAGGGCAGATGTTTGTCAACCCCCCCAAAATGGTAATTATATCCTTCACCAGAAAAAGGAAGCTGGACAACCTGGAACCACCTTCTATATCGGGTGAAATTATTCCATTTGGGGAAGAAAATACCTAGGTGCCACCCTAGATAAGTCACTCAACTGGAATTCCCACTTGGAAAAGGTAATCCACAAAGCGAGAGTGTCCCTGTGGACATGTCGAAGAATTTGCGGAAAATGTTGGGGCATTGGTCCCCAACAATTGTATTGGATATACGTTACGGTCATCAGACCAATGTTAGCGTATGCTTCGATAGTTTGGTGGTCGAAAAGGCTGCAACAAACGACCAAAACCAAACTCTTTGGATTGCAGAGACAAGCATGCTTGGCAATAACTGGTGCAATAAGCACCACACCGTCAGCTGCTCTGGAAGTCCTCTTGGAACTACCTCCTCTCCATATTTACCTGGAGAGAGAGGCCAGGTGGGCAACATACATAATCCATCAAGCGGTAACTAATATGCCGCAGGCTAGCATCATGGAGCACAACAGGCTGTTGGATGACTTAAACTGTCACAACATCCTGGGAATGCCTTCAGATGTGATGCCTACCTTGATCAACCATGAACTGCCCTTTAAAGTTCTGTTTCCTGGAAGAGACGAATGGGATCGGAACAAAACCGACATACAAAGGACAGATAGTTGTTGGTTTACAGACGGCTCCAAGTCTTCTGAGGGAACTGGAGCCGGTGTATATAGTCGCAAACCAAAGATAAGGATAATTTCGAGCCTTGGTGACAATGCGACTATACTTCAGGCAGAAATTCATGCCATTGAACTGTGTGTACGGAGGCTTGAACAGACGCAACCTAGACACAGATCAATAAAAATATTTTCAGACAGCCAAGCGGCTCTTGAAGCCCTTGGAGCCTACCGTTGTAACTCTAAAACGGTTAGGAATTGCCAGGAATCTCTTGCCCGACTGGACAAAAACAACAAACTAATTCTGATCTGGATACCTGGCCACTCTGGTATGGAGGGCAACGAAGTTGCCGATTCCTTGGCCAGAGAAGGTGCGGCAACCAAATTTATAGGTCCAGAACCGGCACTTGGCATATCCGCAAACTCTGCCAAGGCTGCTATCCTAGCCTGGGCTGAATTGAAAACAATTCAGCACTGGCAGGAACTACCAGAATCAGTTCACTCAAAGGAGTTTATTACATACCCCTTGAAGTCAAGAACTAAAAAACTATTAGAGTTGAATGGGCTACACCTAAGAACTCTAATTGGCCTATACACTGGGCACTTAAATCATCACCTACACAGAATTGGACTGGTGGAAAACGCCGAATGCCGTCTGTGTCTGGAGGATGATGAAACGGCAAAGCACATTTTATGTACCCGTCCTGCTGCAGAGAGAACTAGGTTCTCACTATTTGGCAAAGGGCGACCGAAGGGTGAACTATAACTAGGAGTCAGCCACAATAGACCTGATGATCCCAGTGGGGGGTCTGACAGGAGCCCACTCACATATGAACCTAACCTAACCTAACCTACCCCTATTTAACCCCCAACCCTTCAACGGAATCATCTCAAAATATAATCTAGTTCCAGATATCGTTATAGTACATACG